>CAUDMG010000472.1:512500-645000 GCA_958450375.1 Homarus gammarus
GTAAAGTGGATTTTTTTTTTTTACTTTTTATAAACATTTTTTCAAATATCTGGACAGTGCAGGTAGAGTCCAGGTAATTAAAGCCACAGGTAGAGTCCAGGTAAGTAAATCCACAGGTAGAGTCTAGGTAATTAAAGCCACAGGTAGAGTCCAGGTAAGAAAATCCACAGGTAGAGTCCAGGTAAGAAAATCCACAGGTAGAGTCCAGGTAATTAAATCCACAGGTAGAGTCTAGGTAAGAAAATCCACAGGTAGAGTCCAGGTAAGAAAATCCACAGGTAGAGTCCAGGTAAGAAAATCCACAGGTAGAGTCCAGGTAAGAAAATCCACAGGTAGAGTCCAGGTAAGAAAATCCACAGGTAGAGTCCAGGTAATTAAATCCACAGGTAGAGTCTAGGTAATTAAAGCCACAGGTAGAGTCCAGGTAAATCTAGATAGTCTTATGGGAAAAGGTGAACAAATCTCTAATGAAGTTTTTGTATCCCAGGTACATTAAGGTAGATGATTTATTGCACCATTATCCTCTGTGCAGTGTTGTTGGCGTAGGGGGCGTGCTGGTGATGGTGGTGGTAATGGTGATTGGGGTGGTGATGATGGTAGTGGTGGTGGTGGTAGTGATGGTGGTGGTAATAGTGGTGGTAGTAGTGGTGAGGGTGGTGGTGGTGGTGGTAGTGATGGTGGTGGTAATAGTGGTGATGGTGGTGGTGGTGGTGGTAGTGATGGTGGTGGTAATAGTGGTGATAGTAGTGGTAGTAGTGGTGATGGTGGTGGTAGTGATGGTGATGGTGGTGGTAATAGTGGTAGTGGTGATGGTGGTGGTGGTGATGGTGGTGGTAATAGTGGTAGTGATGGTGGTGGTAATAGTGGTAATGGTGGTGGTAATAGTGGTAGTGGTGATAGTAGTGGTAGTAGTGGTGATGGAGGTGGTAGTGATGGTGATGGTGGTGGTAATAGTGGTAGTGGTGATGGTGGTAGTGGTGATGGTGGTGGTAATAGTGGTAGTGGTGATGGTGGTAGTGGTGATGGTGATGGTGGTAGTAATAGTGGTAGTGGTGATGGTGGTAGTGGTGATGGTGATGGTGGTAGTAATGAGAACAAATTAACTGACTGATATCATAAACACTTCAACTAGACTAATTAGACCATTAATACCGATACAACTATTCAAATATAAACATTATAGATCATATATTCTTGAATTACTTTATTTCCTGGAAGACATCTTAATGTACGGACACACAATGGATGGGTGAACGAGCGTCTTGGAACAGGTAATCACAATGGTGGTATAGATATGATCATTGTTCCCCATTGTGGGAGACTACAAGAAAGAGCTGTAACGATATCAAGCTGTAACTCGGATGAAGAGAGAGGGGGTGGGGGGGATGGGTTGTTAATATGGTAAAGTGTGTGGGCAAGGGCGGGGGATGGGAGCCATTCTGTACGCCCCCGGCACTCTGCTGTAGAATAGGGTTGACGGGAGAATGAACACATATGTATGAAGGACCTTGTTCGTGCTGTGCCATTCACCTGCCTGTGGCCGAGGGACCGACGTGCAGATATTCCTGATTAACATAAGGTAAAGCTTTTTTATGCAGCCTTTTTTTTTATCTGATTGGGTGTAGGACATGGTGGTAGGTCAAACGGGCCCAGGCAGGCTACTAACAGGCTCCAATCTAATCAAACCTTCAGTATAGGGGGTCCATTGTGATTGGGGAGGATTGATTCCTTACCAGATGGGATTAGAAACTCTCATGTGTCTTTCAGTGGATTACTCCCTCCCCCCCCGCCCCATTCATCCAGTTTACTCACCTAACTTGACACACTTTTAGTCCACCTCGCTGTCATGTAGGCGGGTGAAGCTCTCGCCTTGCATAAGCTTGTGTAGCAAACCAGTTACTGACCCTCTCAACCTGGTCCTCCACAACAGGGGCCTGCCTCGCTTGACCCCTGCCTCGCCTGACCACTGCATAACTTACCTCTGCGTGACCTGACCTGACACGCCGCCATCATCTGAGTTTGCAGTACCACCTTTTCCCTCCCCCTCCCACCTCTCCCACCCCCACGATGGTGAGTCCCCGGGAGAATAATTTACTGACAGAAGGAAAAGAAACTAAGAAAAGGTTATTGGACTCTGATAAACACAGGTGAGGTGCTTAATTAGGGTTCAATACCTGGGAGAGACTGGTGATGATATGTAGCGTGGAGGAAATTTTATTACTTTGAGTACGATGTTATGGTCCATTGAGAGGCTACTGACGCAGTGTCTCTTTAGGGTCGTGGTGTTGAGCGGTGGAGGTAACGGGGGCAGAAAGATACCAGAGCTATTAATTCTTTTATGATTCATAGGATTTACTAGTCAGCTGTCAGCCTCCCAAAGGTGATTTACGAGAGCAAGAAAAAATAAATAAATACAAATAAAAACAAAAGTTAAAACCAACAAATAAAAAAATAAAAAAAATCCTATTATTCGTGGATGTATGACGTTCCGCAATACGTTTAAAAAAATACCAGAAATGTTAACTAGAAATGAAATCCTCAACCAATGTTCACAGTTCCAGCCAACACAACGACACAATGCTGAACAACTGAAGCATATCTCGTGGCTAAAACTTACTTGTCATGATTAATGGAAAACTTTCAGTGTCGTTTATTTTTATTAAAGTTTCTTAGGAATAAAAGTTTTCAGAGATTATGAGAATTTAATTAGAATAGACGAAGAAAAACTGGTGTTCATTTAAAGAGATTTCAACATTTAATAATCTACTGGCATCAACTGTGTAATTATTGTAGTCTTTCTTGCTTCCTCTATTTATTCTCGTGTTGCTTATTCACCCTTTCTCTTTCACCCTCTACCTCCCTTTCTCCTTCCTTCTCCCTATCGACCCTGTCCCCTCCCCGTCGCTCCTCCACCTCCCCTTCAAGTCTTCAACCCCTACCTCCCACTCCTCCTCGACCATCTACCATCCAACCCCAACTACCCATCGACCATCCACTTCTCCCTCGACCATCCACCTCCCCCTCGACCATCCACCTCCCTCGACCATCCACAAGCCACATACCTCACAATTAAACCACAATACCTGTTTTCCCACCTCGTAACACTTGATGTAGTAACCCTTATTGGATAACTGTAAACACCTGGTACTTCAACACCCTCCCTTCCCCTCCCCGCCTTACTGAGTGCGTGTGGGGAGGGGAGGGGAGGAGGGGGTGAGTCGTTTCTAGCGCACGTTTCCCAACAAATGAACTTAATTCTTTATCGAGTAACCTGTTCCTTACGCTCTATATAGATCAGCTTATTTCACCTGAAGATTAAACATCCCAGTATCATATCGTCTCGGCTCGTCTCGTCTCGTCTCGTCTCGTCTCGTCTCTTCTCGTCTCGTCGGTGTCATAAACCGAATTTGTGGCTCACCATGATTAATTTTGCAACGAACTGCAGAAAAATGGTCCTGGACGACAAAAAACCAACTGGGTGTGTGTGTGGGTGTGTCTGGATGTGTCTAGTGATGTCTGGGTTGTGTCTGGATATGTCTAATGATGTCTGGGTGTGTATGGATGCGTCTAGTGATGTCTGGGTGTGTCTGGATGTGTCTAGTGATGTCTGGGTGTGTCTGGGTGTGTCTAGTGGTGTCTAGGTGTGTCTGGATGCGTCTGGATGTGTCTCGGTGTGTGTGTGTGGGAGTGTCTGGATGTGTCTGAGTGTGTCTAGGTGTGTGTGTGGGAGTGTCTGGGTGTGTCTGGAGGCGTCTGAGTGTGTCTAGGTGTATGTGTGTGTGTGGGAGTGTCTGGGTGTGTCTGGGTGTGTCTGGAGGCGTTTGGGTGTGTCTGGAGACGTCTGGGTGTGTCTGGAGGCGTCTGGGTGTGTCTAGTGATGTCTGGATGTGTCTGGAGGCGTCTGGGTGTGTCTGGAGGCGTCTGGGTGAGTCTGGAGGCGTTTGGGTGTGTCTAGTGATGTCTGGATGTGTCTGGAGGCGTCTGGGTGTGTCTGGAGGCGTCTGGGTGTGTCTGGAGGCATCTGAATGTGTCTGGAGGCGTCTAGTGATGTTTGAGGGCGTCTGGATGTGTCTGGAGGCGTCTGGGTGTGTCTGGAGGCGTCTGAGTGTGTCTAGAGGTGTCTGGGTGTGTCTGGAGGCGTCTGGGTGTGTCTGGAGGCATCTGGGTGAGTCTGGAGGCGTCTGGGTGTGTCTGGAGGCGTCTGGGTGTGTCTGGAGGCGTCTGAGTGTGTCTGGAGGTGTCTGGGTGTGTCTGGAGGCGTCTGGGTGTGTCTGAAGGCGTCTGGGTGTGTCTGGAGGCGTCTGGGTGTGTCTGGAGGCATCTGGGTGAGTCTGGAGGCGTCTGGGTGTGTCTGGAGGCATCTGAGTGTGTCTGGGGGCGTCTGGGTGTGTCTGGAGGCATCTGGGTGAGTCTGGAGGCGTCTGGGTGTGTCTGGAGGCGTCTGGGTGTGTCTGGAGGCGTCTGAGTGTGTCTGGAGGCGTCTGGGTGTGTCTGGAGGCGTCTGGGTGTGTCTGAAGGCGTCTGGGCGTGTCTGGAGGCGTCTGGGTGAGTCTGGAGGCGTCTGGGTGTGTCTGGAGGCGTCTGGGTGTGTCTGGAGGCGTCTGAGTGTGTCTGGAGGCGTCTGGATGTGTCTGGAGGCGTCTGGGTGTGTCTGGAGGTGTCTGGGTGTGTCTGGAGGCGTCTTTCAGCCACACCCATCATCCTTACTGCAGTGTTTTTGCTGAGCCGTCCGGAGAATGTGGCCGTTCCTGCCTCAGTGTTAGTGCTACTGCAGGGCCGGGGGGGGGGGGAGAATGTGTGTGTGTGTGTGTGTGTGTGTGTCACCCTTCCATTATATAAAGACGACAAGATCCCACTAATCATATTCCCTCCCTGTATACTCTTCTAAATCTCCCTTTTTTCATTTCCCTGGGCTGTTGTCTCCCTTTGTTACTCTACCTCTTACCTTGTCTCCTTCTCTCTTTCTCTTACTGTATAATCTTCTCCTTGTCTCTCTCATTTTCTCTTCCTTTGCCATAAGCCTTCAATATACTCTCCCTCATTTGATAATTCTTCTCTCTCTCTCTCTCTCTGTCTCACACACACCCAGAGTCGTCCACTTTGTCCTCCTCCACTCTCCAATACTCCACCATTTCTTTATTCCACCCCACAACTCCTTAACTATGTCCCTCTCCACTTCATACTCCTTGACTATGTCCTCCCCTACTCCATACTTCTTAACCAAGCCTCCTTCCACTCCACAACCCTTACATATGTCCCCTTCCACTCCACACTACTCTACCATGTCCTCCCCTACTCCACAACCCTTACATATGTCCCCTTCCACTCCACGATCCCTTTTTACTTTCCAAATCTAATTGTGTTTGAGATTAGACTCCTCATTTATCTCTCCCTCCTTGCGCCACACCCTTCCCTTCTTCTTTCACCTGTTCTTTCCTTCCTTCCTTCTCTCACTTTGCCCTTCTTTCCTTCTTTCACCTCACGCTCCCTCCCTTCTTCAGCCCCTCCTTCCTCTCATCCTCCTGTCCTTTTTCCATGTTTCAGCCTCCGTCCCATTTTTTCCCCTACTTATATTGCTCCCTTTTGCTTCCCTCCATCTCTCCCTACCCTCCCTTCTTCTCTTCCTACCGTCCCTCCCTCTCTTCCTACCTTCCCTCCCTCTCTCCTACCCTCCCTACCTTCCCTCCCTCTCTCTCTCCTAGCCTCCCCTCACCCTCCTCCTTCCCTCACTCGGACAGGTAAATTATAAGGTTGTTAGGTTAATTAGCTCCTTGGACGTGTTCCATCTCTCATGATTAATATTGCTCATTATTTGGTCATATTCTCAGCCCCAAGTAAAGATCTGAGTGAGGAGGATTGTCGAGGAATATCAGTGGAGGTACAGGTGGATATTACAGGTACAGGTGTATATTACAGGTAAAGATGTATAATTGTATATTACGACCACGACCAACACACGTACGACCACCACGACAACTACTGTACGACACTTGAGAGGTGGTTTAAGGGGGCTTACGTGTGCCTCTGAGCTAATGTTCTATTAAAGCAGTTCTCAGGTAACACTTGTGCACGTACATGAACACACACACACACACACATTTAAAGGAACTGCACACGTGAAATAATCATAAATAAAATAATATTAACGTCATCGTCAAAGGCATGGGGTAATAAACGTGAGAAGTTGTACATAAACCTAGACTTTACGGTAATACTGAGGGAGGCAGAGAGGTGGGGCGTCATTGTAAGGTATTCCAGTTCTCAAGACGTCTGTACCCGGGAGAAGATATCACAATATATATGAAGGATAACAAGATGTGTGTGTGTGGTGTATCCTGTTAGGTGGTAAAGTACTAAGGAAGAGAGTGGAATAGATGGGGAGATGGTATTGTGATGTGGGGGGAGGTCCTCACATTGTAGTGAGTTGGTAGAGGCCAATAGCTATTGTTTATAAGAGTGATAATGAGGATGAAGACGATGATACGGACGATTATAATGACGATGATAATGATGACAATGATGATGAAGTAAACTATTTTCTTTTGTTAAACATGTAAACGAATTTACTTCAAGAAGAACCTGACCCGTGCCGTGGAGACGCCCTCCCCTACCTTGACCTCTTGATTCGGGCACCAGGGTCACCACAGGTCACATATCTGACCTCCTATTGGGTGGAGGAGGTGTCTTCTTCGCCTCCTTCACCCACGACCTGATGAGACACACACACACACACACACACACACACACATTGGTTGGCCGACTTAGCGAGTGTTTTCCGGATAACTCACAATAAAACTCGAACTTTCGCAGTTTCCTGTTTAAAATAAGCGGCTTATATCCGTTAACTGAGCTTCTCTGGGCTGTCTGTCGCTGGTCGGGAGGAACGATCTTGCAATGCTGAAATCAAATCTCTTTATATCTTCACTTGTTATTGTGACCGTGCAAGCAATTGACCTCATATGATAATGGCCACATGGAGTGTAACTGCTTAGTGGTCCATTACATGAAAATAACGTCACAGGTCATTTCGCTACTACCAAGTAGATAAGGTCACCAGGTCACTACCAAGCCGATAAGGTCATCCCGTGAGTCTCGATAAATGGTCATTCCTCGACACTCCCTCTCGCTCGCTCTTACCTGTACGTAGAGCGCTAATGACACCAGTATGCAAATGAGACGAGCCAGGTTCGCCCCAGTTAGTGGCACTGACCAGACTGTGTTCAGCCAACCCTTCCATTCCCGCTACTTACCACTGAGTTAGGTTAGGTTAGGTTAGGATAAAATATTAAACATTTGAGTGTCAAGTTTTTTCCCAGGTGAATGAAGTAATCTGGCGTTACCTAACATGAAATATACACTCGTAACACTACTCCATACTGGGTTAATAAACACTTAATACTTTCCTAAAAGTTGATATACTTTTCTTTATGTTTCTTAAGTATTTTTATAAAGTGATGACGTAACTTCTCTTGGATCTTGTTTGATGAAATTATAATGAAACTCTTAAAACGTTTTGAAAGGATTTTGATATTTTTTCTACCCGATGTTCCTTCATTCGTTAGCAACAGACAGACAGACAGAGAGACAGACAGACAGACAGACAGAGAGACAGACAGACAGACAGACAGAGAGACAGACAGAGAGACAGACAGACAGAGAGACAGACAGACAGACAGATAGACAGACAGACAGACAGACAGAGACACAGCGCCTAGTGGAATTAATGACCACCCTCGTCCCGACACCAGATGAAACACCTTAACAGTGAAACTCGAGGGTGAAACAGAGCTGAAACCTACCTTTGACCTGGTAGCCTCTGGACACCTCAGCTGGCCACTAAAGAGTCACCGCCAATTAGTTCTTTGATGCCGAGAACCACCGACCCTCTGACGGAACCATTAGTTAAGGTTACGTAATGGAGAAGAAGCGTCGTTAATTATATGTCACAGTGAGTTCTTATACTGGAGCTTAATTTTGAGTTGCCAGACAGTAAAGACGACGTTTAGGTAGGGTAAGGGTGTAGCTAGGGTGAGGGTGTAGTTAGGGTGAGGGTGTAGTTAGGGTGAGGGTGTAGCTAGGGTGAGGGTGTAGTTAGGGTGAGGGTGTAGTTAGGGTGAGGGTGTAGTTAGGGTGAGGGTGTAGTTAGGGTGAGGGTGTAGCTAGGGTGAGGGTGTAGCTAGGGTGAGGGTGTAGTTAGGGTGAGATAGTCCCCAGTTATATAACATGTATATAACGACCTTAGGTAACCGACCACTCACAGTATCATTAAGCCACTAGTACAGGTATACAATCAGTGACCTGTAATAGTCATCAAAGCAGTGAGCGGGAGGACTAAGTAATGTATTCGTGAGGTGGAACGTGAGTGAAGCGTGGCGTGATGACCGAACAGATTCAATGAGAAACAGTCCTAAGTCATAATAAGATCAGTCCAAGGTGTTCTTAGCGATCGTAAATCAGAGTTTAATTCAGAGATAAATTTATACCTTAAGTTAAAGATGAATCATAAGATGTAGTGAAGATGAGGGATAAAATGAGTTAAAAGAATATACAGTAGACATGAGATATCCTGTATATATTTTCTGAGACACTCTGTAAATGCATTAAAGTTGCCAATTTCTTAAGGAGTGAAAGTATATGTTTTTCCTCACAGCACGGAGTAATACACGCAAGAATTTACACCTACCTCCGACCTACCTCCCTCCGACCTCTCACCTACCTCCGACCTACCTCCCTCCGACCTACCTCCCTCCGACCTAACTCCCTCCGACCTCTCACCTCCCTCCGACCTACCTCCCTCCGACCTCTCACCTCCCTCCGACCTCTCACCTCCCTCCGACCTCTCACCTACCTACCTCCCTCCGACCTCTCACCTCCCTCCGACCTACCTCCCTCCGACCTCTCACCTACCTCCGACCTACCTCCCTCCGACCTCTCTCCTACCTCCGACCTCTCACCTACCTCCGACCTACCTCCCTCCGACCTCTCACCTACCTCCGACCTACCTCCCTCCGACCTCTCACCTCCCTCCGACCTCTCACCTACCTCCGACCTAACTCCCTCCGACCTCTCACCTCCCTCCGACCTACCTCCCTCCGACCTCTCACCTCCCTCCGACCTCTCTCCTACCTCCGACCTCTCACCTACCTCCGACCTACCTCCCTCCGACCTCTCACCTCCCTCCGACCTCTCACCTATCTTCCTCGTACCTCTCCCCCCCCTCCTACCTTCCACCCACCACCCTCCTACGACTCTTGAAAAATTAACATAAAATCACACCTTGCCTCCGTGTTAAACTAAAAAAGCCTCTGTAACCTGTATTTTAAGCTTGGATGACTTGTGGTTCACTAAGCTTGACTATTTATATTCACTAAGCTTTTGTTTATATTCACTAAGCTTTTGTTTACCTCTGTTTACCTCCTGTTTACCCCATGTTTACCCCTTGTTTCCCTCTCCTTACCCCCTGTTTACATCTAGGGCGCTACAAACACCCGGGTCACGCTTTAGAATGTTACATGCAGTGGTGGTAAGAGTTCGCCCACACACACACACACACTAGTAGTTTATCTCCGCTTTGAAATTATGTTGAAGGGGACGTTGTGTTATATTTCCAATCCCATTACTAGAAGGGCATGACACTAGGATGCCTTGAAGGGTGGTAGTGGTGTACCTTCCCTCTCTCCTTTAAGGGCAGTAAAACGCTTCATTTATTCATTATAAACGAGTCAGAATGGTCATTGCCAGTAAGCTGTATCGACTATGAACAAATCCAACGTTAGCCACTAGTGGTTTAAGCTGCTTTTCTCTCTCTCACAAAATGACATATAAATACGGTTTATATCCTCCCGTAATGAACATTTATCTTCACGCATTGAAAACATCGCCGAAATATTTATGTGTTTGGTTTAAGTATATTGTTGTTGATAATTTGTTCCTTTTTTTCTAATGTTTCAAATGGTCTAGTATCATGGTTTACGGCTCCAGTCAATGTATGTAATCAGTACAAGTATCGGGTTGATTGCCTCGTCGTGCAGTTAATGAGGAACCTTTATTATATGAAGCGCTGGAAATAAAATGAGTTGGTGGAATGTTTTTTTTTTTATTCGCTGACTGACTGACTGACTGACTCACTCACTCATTCACTCTTTTATTCACTCACTCCTTCACTCATCCAAGAAGACTTTACAAAGACTTCACTCAATCATATTTCATTAAGTTTATTCTCCTTTCCTCTCCCCCCTTCCCCTACCTCTCCCTCTTTTCCTTCCCCCTCTCTTCCCTCATTCTCCCCACTACCCTCATCCTCCCTCTCTCCCGGCCCTTCCCCCCCCACATCCTCAGGTGGTCTACAGGCTTCCCCTCTTAGCTCCTCTAATCCCCAAGCCTCGGTGATCCTTTTTCAGTAGGATTTTGTACTGACGATGTTCCTAGAGGTCAATATTCTCCTCCTTCACATACTCGTATATCGCTATTACAGGAGAGACGACAAACCCATCAACTCATATAAATATAACGTATAATATATATTGGTAACTCCTGATGTGATCTTGTAAAGTGAAAGCGGAGTAATCTATATATGCAACCTTTTACTTTCACTGGGATAGCGACCGAGTGAACTGTCTGTCTGCCCTTCCTAACCATGCAGCTTAGTTTCTCTCCCGCCCTCCCCTTCACCCAGTCTTTATTCCTCAACTAAACACACACATAATACAGAGTTTATTATAAGACAGTGACGGTGGGACTTTCCTACTTACTACTTCCTTACTGTCCTATCACTGTCAAGATCAGTAACGCAGACCCTCTACATCACTGACTCACCTCTCAGCTACTGACTGCCATCTTGGGATAGACTAATAAGGGGGAAAATTCCAAAGAAGAGTATGATGCTGTTTATCTCACGGTGTACAAAGAGCTTGATACAGTGTAAGTTGATGGTAGGGCAGACTCAGCCAGAGGGAGGGAAGGAGGGAGAGAGGGAAGGAGGGAGAGGGAAGGAGGGAGAGAGGGAAGGAGGGAGAGAAGGAAGGCAAGGAAGGCAACGTCCCCCAAGAAAACTAGTTTGAGATAGTGATCACCTCCACAGCTCAGCCCTCCTCCTGCCCCTTCTCCTCCCACCTGCTTCTGTTCCTGTGAGTTGCTCTTTATTAGTGTGTGTGTGTGTGTGTGTGTGTGTGTGCGGTATCTATACTTAATGAGTGCTGTTATAAGCGTGTGTCTCATGATCTCACAGCACCGCCTTAGACTCTTATAATCATACAATGACTTATGGAAAGAGAGAGAGGGAAAGAGTGATAGAGTTTCCCTGACCAGTCATACAACTCGCCCCTGTGGCCCAATGGATAAGGCATTGGCCTCCTAAGCCAAGGATTGTGGGTTCGAGTCCCACCAGGGGTTAGGATATGTTTTATGGCTCTGTCGGCAGTTTTCTTCTGAGACAAGGTTCCATCCACTGAAACTCCTTACCCCACACACCTGTCCACCACCTACAAATATCCCAACACCATTACCTGCCATTGATACTCGTTTATTACATCACCCACACCTGTTACCTGACTCACACCTATTCAGCCTCTCATCATCTACACCTGTTACCTATCACACACCTGCTCAACCTCTCAGCAGGTAGAACAGGTGGTTATTCATCACTGTAATCACCTCATTAACACCTGTAATAACACACACACAGGTGACGCCCTCCATTGTAACTGATATTACTATACTATGATCTATATGTCCCTCTAACATATCACCAACCATCATATTTATTTATATTCTATTGTTTTTTGTTTTTCTGGCTTTTGTTGCTTTTATTTAATAAGTTTGTAAGTTTGGAAGTGAGTGTTTGTGTGAATGTATTTTCGTATGATTATTTGTTTAAGATACCTCTTGAAATTAGAGACTGTGTATAAAAATAAAATTATACTACGGAAAAATTTTAAAACTATATATTTACAAGAATTTTACAAGACATTATAAAATTTTGGACTAATGTTTGCAAGAATTTTATGGTATTGCAGATTTATATATTGTACAATCATTAACTTTACAGATAAGGAAGTGAAAGTTAGTTTACCTTCTTGTGTACCTAAGGCTTTTGGTATACAGTGTCCATAATGTGCTCGTATATGATGAGAGAGAGATAACATTGTAACGAGAAGAATTAGGTGGATATAGGACACGTAATTTTCTATCTCTCAGTCGATTGTAAAAGTTTGTTTCTGTCCCTCGAAATGTGGAAAGTTTGACGCGTTTACGAGACAAAAACCTTGGCCATCTCTTACCCTGACACGGCCGTCTCTCCTGGAGGTAATAGCACCCACCAATACGTTACATAATACTCGCTCCATTATAATTTCCTTTATACCTCAACACACAGACGGACTTGGGTCAGTTTGGATAAATAATTATAAGCCTTGAGGGACTTGGACCACAGTGAGTGCTATATCAGGATAAGTCTTATGTAATTTATGATGGAAATAACATATTGTGTTTGAAGTCGTTTTGGTAAATATTCCTGATTATTGTTGACACGTTAAGGGCACTTGTCTTATATGGAATTTTAGTTGTATTTTTTTCGAGAATGAATGTGTCTTGTATAAGTCATTTGTGTTTGTTTGTTTATCTAGTTGTGTCTGTGTGTCTGTCTTCTATATGGCTGTGTGTGTGTGTGTGTGTGTGTGTGTCTGTGTGTCTGTCTTCTATATGGCTGTGTGTGTGTGTGTGTGTGTATGTGTGTGTGGGGTTATGTCTGTCCGTCTGTCTCTCTCTCTGTTAATGGGGATCCTCGTTGTGTTACCTGTCTGTATGTCTGTTCCTCTACCTGAATCTTTATCGGTTTGTTCCCACAGCATGAGAGGTAACAGGTGGCCGCGTGGTGTACAGTCTCTATAATTATCAGTTACTTACCTGGCTCAAAGAGAGATGAGGGGACGGAGATGAGGTGATGGAGATGAGGGGACGGAGATGAGGTGATGGAGATGAGGTGACGGAGATGAGGTGACGGAGATGAGGTGACTGCCAGGTGAGGAGGAAGGCCGCAACAATCACAACATCCTTTAAGACGTAAGTAAAACCCATCACAAAATCTTCCCCCCAAATAATCACTGTTTACCTTTCATATAGAACTTCAATGGATAAACTTTACATGTTGGCTCCCTCATCAGATTCTCTTACAATGGGAAACAGAGCATCCACACTAAACGATGCCTTCTATATCATTCTAAGGGGATAATTAAGTGTGTGTGTGTGTGTGGCTATGGAAGTGTGTGAGGGAGGGAGGGAGGGAGGGTGTGTGTGTGTGTGTGTGTGTGTGTGTGTGTGTGTGTGTGTGTGTGGGTGTGTGTGTGTGTGAATGACTACAACACACTATACATCACAGGAACCTTAACATGGGATCTATTTACTACATCTATCACCATAATAATGATTCTATTAACTTACAACATAATATTTACGAATCAATATCATAATGCTGGTCCAATTAATCCACGTCAAACCCAGGCAGTGAGTTATGTCCTCCTACGTTATACTCTACATTAGAATTACACACACACACATGATGTTCACCTGACAGCACAGCCACTAGAGTTATGTTGAGTTGTTAATATTACTCATCCTGTAATTTGGTTCAACGTTAACAAGACCAGACATTACCCACGGTGAGTTGTGTGCCGCCATGACTCACGCCCACTCAGACCTGCCCATCATCTGAGCTGATTTATTCGTCGTCGATTATTACCAAGACGAAGAAACAGACAGAAATAATATTACCAAGACGAAGAAACAGACAGAAATAATATTCTAACCATTAAGAGTTTCTAAAGGTAGATTATACACAGGTAATGTCAGGTAAGATAGTCAGGTAGAGAAATAGTCATGATTTATGCCTCATGGAACTACAAGCTCGTCGTGACTAAGGAAGACAGAGAGAGTCAGGTGAAGGAACAGTAAAAACATCCAGGTGTTTAACTAGTATGGGAAGGTGGGTCAAGGTGGGCTGCCCTTCCTCATCCCAGGACAAGAGCTTCACTCCTCCCTGATCACAGTTACACCGACGCCCTCAACACCTCCAGGCTCGAGGACCTTGTGGTGTGGCATACCAGTCAAGGGAGCAGCTTCAGTAGGTGGGAATACAGGTAGATTTTTAACAGGTTGAATAGGTGTTAAAATACCTGTGAATATATAATCTTTAGCTTATAATCTCAGCTAAAGTTATCCACGTGTCTTCCTGTGTATCTTGAGACACATTGTAATACATTGAAAGTTAAACAAGTAGAGGTGAAGAGGTGAGAAGAACGTGAGGAAGAGAGGTGTGGGGGGGGAGAGGTGAGAAGGACGTGAGGAAGAGAGGTGTGGGGGGAAGAGGTGAGAAGAACGTGAGGAAGAGAGGTGTGGGGGTGAGGAGGTGAGCCGGACATGAAGAAGAGAGGTGTGGGGGGTGAGGAGGTGAGAAGGACGTGAGAAAGAGAGGTGTGGGGGTGAGGAGGTGAGCCGGACGTGAGGAAGAGAGGTGTGGGGGTGTGGAGGTGAGCCGGACGTGAGGAAGAGAGGTGTGGGGGTGTGGAGGTGAGCCGGACGCGAGGAAGAGAGGTGTGGGGGTGAGGAGGTGAGGGCAGCCTTCAGTAAACCTGGTTTAGTTTCCCTTCCATAAATGCTCTTACATTCCTGAGACTCGTGCTCACGCTGACCTCCACGACCTTGGTGGGAGAGAGAGAGAGAGAGAAGGAGAGCGAGAGACAAAGGGAGAAACTATTCATGACCTTGGACAGAAAGAGAGAGAGAGAGAGAGAGAGAGAGAGAGAGAGAGAGAGAGAGAGAGAGAGAGAGAGAGAGAGAGAGAATAATAGTAGACACATTAGATCCATTCACATTAACTCAGTACAATAAATAAAGCTAACAAACCAGACGAAGGATTATTATCAAGGACGATTTTCAAGACAATTTCACCAAGACGAATATATCCTTCGAGAGACCAAGCCGTCACCAAGGCCACTCACTACCAGCGTCATGTGTATAATTAATGTCTGACTTAATAGCCAATCTGAACAGCTAAATGCATTCCTATTTGAGAGAAGCTTCACTAGTAGGTACAGGTTAATCAGTACGAAGTAAAGTGGTCACTCTCACTCTCCCAGAACTCTTAGTCATGCGCCCCACCAATGGAAAAACACGGCTGACTTGCTCTTCTGTAATGATCCAAACCTGTTGTAATATATGACACATGTACACTCACTCACACGCACATCCGGCCCTAGTAACCATCTCCCCTTTCTTTCTCAATACACGTTTACCTCACCGAGAACATGGCAAGCTTTCCATCCGGCTCTAAGTCCTTGTAAACCCACACTGTCCTTCTCACGCCATCCAAGAATACACACACACGCACATAGACCGCCCCCCCCCCCCCAACACACACAAACACACTTCAGGGAAGTTGTCAAATCCTTCAGTTTCCGTCTCCACCTCCTCCGCCGACTCAAGTCCCTCTGAGTTCCTGCGCCCGAGCTCCTCAGTGTTTACACAACATTCATACTTCCCAAGCTCACCTATGCCTCCCCCACCTGGTCTTCCTCCCTAAATGCCACACAACGTAAACACCTAGAAAAAGTGCAAAAGAGGGCATGCAAAATTATTCTCTCCCCCTCCTACTCCACATATCAAGAAGCGCTCAACACACTGACCCTCTCGGCTCTCTCTGACCATCACCACGACCTCATCTGCAAATTTGGTGAGAAGCTTCTGCACCATCCTCGACACCGGCTCCTACTACCACCTGAGATCCCTCGTCCGAGAATTGCTGTTCGACATCACAACCGCATCCAGCCCATAAGAGCACGAACTGATCGCTATAAGAACAGCCCAGTCCCAACCATTGTAAAAATTATCGATAACTTGTAATCAACCAGTGTATTCACTCCCAGTCAATCTTACTTTTTTGCTCTGTCACTATGTTGAAATGCCCTGTAGTATAACCTTTTCCCCACCTAGTTATTATATATCATATTTGTATCACATATGATACTTGTATATTATTTGTCAATCAAGTGACCCATTCCCCAATTATGCAACTGTATATTTTCAGCCTTCCGCCTGCCATGCTCTTTCAATAAACCGTAAATTATTATTATTATTATTATTATTATTATTATTATTATTAAACAGCCGATATCTGGGGATGAAATCTAATAATGGAAAACTATGCCTATACATTTTACCGATTAGCTTCGCTCTCTCTACAGATGTTAAGAACAGATGCTGGCCCAGCAGGGAGGGCCAGTCCTCGCGTGATTCACCATTGACTCGCGTTGATAAAATAAAAACACTTCCTCAGAGTATCAACGAGACGCCCTGGAAAATACTGTTGTGAAATTATCCCCAGAATTTATGGGAAACTTTCTCTCTTCGGGAATTGTTTTCATTGTCACTTTAAATTTACAATTTCCGTTTTAATGTAGCGTAAAATAAGTCTTATAAAATTATTATATATATAAAATAATAAGTAATTCAGGTGTTTAAATATTCAGTAAACTCGTAAATATTACCTTCAACTTGAACGTAACTCGTATATTACTGTATCTAACCTGACCTAACCTAACCAAACCCGACCTAACCTGACCTAATATAAAGGTAATAGGAAAAACACACTTAATTTGAGCCTCTCAACTGATTCTTTGATATGTGAGAATTTGTCACTGTTTAGGCGTACTAGTGATCCTTCCTTCTTCCTCCTTCCCTTCTACTTCTCCTCCTTCCCTTCCCCCCTTACCTTCTCCTTCCTTTCCCTCTTACTCCTCCTTTCCATCCTTCCTCATCCTCCTCCTTTTCTTCACTCCTCTTCCTCCTTCTCTTCCCTACTTTCCTTCGTTTCCTTCTCTCCTACCTCTTTTTCCTTTCCATCCTCCTTCTCCTCCTTCCCACCCCCCCTTGCACTCCACCTCCTTCCCTTCTCCTCCTTCTCCTTCCCTTCCCTTCCCTCCGCTCCCTCTTCCTTCCCCTCAATCCCCCTCCTGTCCTCTAAGAAACCAATTGTAAAAGGACTGACTATCACCTCACAACTGCTATGGAAATAACCAACCCAACACCACACCCTGTATACAAAAAAATACCACGAGAGAGATCTTCAATATCACCCCACAACACCAGACGTATTTGTAAACGACATCGAGGCTTGGAGGAGGAGAATTCCCCCCTCCCCTCCCCCCTCCCCTCCTTTCAATCCCTCTCTCTCCCCTTCACCTCGCTTGACATCTGTACCTGACCAGTGATTCAATTTCCTCCTCAAGGCCAAGCGGATTACGTCATGATAGAATTAAGAAATATGACAAGGGAGGTAAAAATTCAATCAGTGGTAACTTAAATTCTTGTATTGGATATGTGAAGTCTTTTAAGAGTTAGTCAAATGTAATTCAATTTATTCTTACAAACCGGTGTCTTGGTTCTTCTTGTTTCCGGGATTTTTAAGAAAAGTTTATTATGGCTATCAGACCAACATAACAAAGACTATCGCAGCAATCAGACCACACCACATACCACACACCATCACAGCATGTATCATACCACACACCACCACAGCATATGATTGCATCCGCCCCAGATTATCAAGGTGTCTGATCGCATATGAAATTTCTCAAATACGAGGTAGACGCATTTACATATCTGTGTCTAGCAAAGGACCACCAAACAGCGGAACCTTCGACTGGGTGATAGGAAACTGCCAGGGGTGTGTTGGGATGGGGTCTAGCGGATTAGATTTGGTTTGCTTTGGTTAGGTTAGGTTATGTTAGGTACAAGTCTGGCGCTAAGACATGGAAATAAGGCTCATAGTTTACACCTTCTCTTCACACCTTTCAACTCATTAGCTCGAGGCTCAACAGCTGATAATAGGATTTTCGCCAAATTTGGTACAAAGATAACTGTATCCGGCTGTGTGTGTGTGTGTGTGTGTGTGTGTATGTGTGTGCACTTTAATAACAATTTCTAACGATATCAAACTAGTATTTATCTCTTCATTACAACAAAAAATCCTATTATTCTTAGTAAAACATGTAATTCAACTCTCTATCTGCACATTTCGATTCCCTTGACCCTCCTCCCAGACCACTAAAAGATAACTTATCGGTTCAGATCCTGTTGACATGTCGTTCTTGCCGAGCTGTGGTCACTAATCTATAATTTTTCTTCATTAAAATTTTCAGTCTCTCAGGTGTGGTGTGGTGTGGTGTGGTGTGGTGTGGTGTTAAATAAAGGGAACAGAGACACAGAAAGAAACATGAGAGAGAGAGACGAGAGAGAGAGAGAAAAGTTAATTTATTCCCCACATATTCAGAATCGTTTTTAAGACACCTACCTGTACCGACCTCGCCAAGTATGTCAACTAACTAGAGAGTAGACTACCTTGAAATTGCCGTGGACCAGCAGCTGTGTCAAGGTGGGGAGAAGGTACCTTGACAACGGCTCCCGAAATATTTACACTTAATAAGGTAGAAATTATGACTTTTTTTACAACTTCCTGGAAAATGCTGATGAGTGAGAGGAAATGTGAGATGGTGATGCTGTCTTTGTTGCTGTGCTAGTTGCTTAGTTTACAGCATTGGGGGGTTAGGGGGAGGGCCTAGGGGGTTAGGGGGGTTAAGGGGGGTTAGTGTGTCTGTAAGTTTGTCCTCGTTCTTAGTATAATTATCGTGTCTCTATGTTGGTATTATAGCGATACTTTTACTAGGTTGTTTATCGTCACTAAATGATATATGAGGGATATTAACTTAGAATTTATTATGTATGAAGGGTTAAGGTTAAAGCTGAAGGTCAAAGGTCACAGCTGAAGATCAAAGGTCACAGCTGAAGGTAAAAGGTCACAGCTGAAGGTCAAAGGTCACAACTGAAGATCAAAGGTCACAGCTGAAGGTAAAAGGTCACAGCTGAAGGGCAAAGGTCAAATTCAGGATGTTAAATCTTTAAATGAAAATACACAGTGCCATGAGTTCGATCCCGGTGACGAGTTGGTGTCGTGTTATTGAAGGTTGAGGGAAATAACTATTTGGTGGGGAGAAATGCGTCGCGTGTTTGAGTCATACGTAATAATAATAATAATAATAATTAACGGTTTATTGAAAAAGTTCTGCAGCCCGAAGGCTGAAAATATACATTGGACATAAATGACTTATTACATACATTAGTGGTTTAACAAAAGCCTGTGTGTGTGTGTGTGTGTGTGTGTGTGTGTGTGAACGTGTGTGTGTGTGTGAACGTGTATGTGTGTGTGAACGTGTGTGTGTGTGTGTGTGTCAATATAAAAAATGACATATTCTACCTTAGTAATTAATAGAACTGACGAATTATTTACCTGTAAGTCGTGAGGTGAACCTTGAGTTATTTTAACCAATTAGACACAAACAAACACTGAGTAGAACACTTGGGGAACACTGTACAGTCACATCTCGAGGCTCCACTCTTACGCCACCTGTTGGGGAACACTGCACAGTCACACCTCGAGGCTCCACTCTTACGCCACCTGTTGGGGAACACTGTACAGTCACACCTCGAGGCTCCACTCTTACGCCACCTGTTGGGGAACACTGTACAGTCACACCTCGAGGCTCCACTCTTACGCCACCTGTTGGGGAACACTGTACAGTCACACCTCGAGGCTCCACTCTTACGCCACCTGTTGGGGAACACTGTACAGTCACACCTCGAGGCTCCACTCTTACGCCACCTGTTAGTGATTTACTTGACTGATCATTCATTTAGCCAATAAGAAAGCAGGGAGGGAAAAGTCAACCAATAAAAATACCAGCTTGAGGATATTGGTCTTTATCTAAACGACTTGTGAAAATGATCTACTGCGCCATCTCTTATCTAAATAATGAACTAATTAATCAGCAATTTAACCAAAAGAAAATCAAGGAACATTGTGCGAATAAGAATACAACTTTGTGTAACACCTCAGCCCAGGAAGAGACTATCGGTGGACAGTACAGGGACCAACAGTTAGGGTTTATGCTGGTTTCAAAGGCCTGCCTCTCATGACGTCATATCAACTACCCGTTTTCTTACATTGATGCCGTCTTATTGGCTGATTGTTCCCGTGCTGTTGTCTTGTAAGTCTGTAGTCAGTTCACATATTAGCCAACAGGTGGAGTAGGAGAGTAAAAATCGTCATGAAATAGCGTTGCTTATGACGAGTTACTGAAACGTAATAATGTGCCCTAGAACTGTTTTCCTACTGGTTGAACGCTGCGACAGTTGTTTGGGAATTTACGGGTCAAAACACACATTGTCTAGGTAACAGTGATCACCAATGCATCCAACTCAAATAAGTGTTAACCATCTCTCTCCCGTTATTAGTTCAAATCCTCATAAGTTATTTAGGTCAGTGTTGATGAAATTAATGTATGATTTGTCGTATTTTTGCCTGTTTGATCTTCTCTCTGTATAAACTTGTTCAAAACTTCGAGAAAAATAAGTGTAAATAATGAAATTCTAAACACACACACACACACACACACACACGTAATTATATCTTGTCTAACCAAGGTATCTTTCGCTTGGATGGCAACACTGTCGTTGTATGAGTCGTGCCCAGCAGGAGATCCTCGGCCTCTCTGGCTACACTGAGAGACTCACTCAACCCAGCAAAGGGAGAACTGAATGAACACGTTCCCATAATCGCACAGCTCTTCGTTCCCTTCTCACCTGCCACCGTTCTCCACTGGTTTACGTTCAGTGTCGATACCAGACAAAAAATAATCTCAGAATTCATTGGCCATTACTCAACTTACTCCCAGTCATCAGTATTAGAAAATTACTTTAAGAAATCAATGTTTCCTCTCATGCCTCTTCCTTCAACGACCCAAAAAGTGATATTAAATAAGGAAGGTTTTGTCTTAAGAGTCAATAAGAAATCTTTCATGTAATCAGCCTTGACTTACAAGATTACTGACACACATTCAGCCGTGACAGGGTATGTGGTGGACCAGGGTGTGGTATGTGGTGGACCAGGGTGTGGTGTGTGGTATGTGGTGGACCAGGGTGTGGTATGTGGTGGACCAGGGTGTGGTATGTGGTGGACCAGGGTGTGGTATGTGGTGGACCAGGGTGTGGTGTGTGGTATGTGGTGGACCAGGGTGTGGTATGTGGTGGACCAGACTGTGGTATGTGGTGGACCAGACTGTGGTATGTGGTGGACTAGGATGAATGAAGCCTCACCAGTCTAACCAAACCCTGACTCTCCCTCCGGTTATTCAGCTGTGGGGTAAATGTCATTATAAAAGGCAGAAGTAGATCAATGACCCCGACTGACCTAGAGTGGGGGTGTATACAGCCCCACACACACACACACACACACACTCACACACTCACAAATACCCCCTTTTTTGCCTCACTCGACCATTACAACACTCGGAACACCTGCTGGACTTGGCTTGGATAAATTGATGTCATAACCTGTGTCGATGAGAGCACCTGAGCCGGGATAGACACACGAGGTAGCTGTGTGTATGTCTTGACCACCTACAGGAGGGATAGTAAGCAGGTGAAGGAGACGGAGGACGTGGAACCCGGTCATAACACCTACAGGTAGAGCCACTAATGAGAGAACACCTGTAATGGAGGTAGATTCACTGTTACGTAGCTATAACAAGTGCACGTGGGATATCCTAATAGCTAACACGTGTCTCACAGATGTTTAACACGGCTCAACACCTGTAAAAAACATCTGACGAGATAACACTTGTACTAGAGACCTAGATACAGTAGCCGAAACACATGTTTACTATAACACCTGTGAGGGAAACTTCCTTCTGCTGGTTATAACTAACTAACTAACTGACGGACTGACGGACTGACTGACTGACGGACTGACGGACTGACACGTGTATGGAAGGTGCAGAAGGTATGTCATAGCCTTATAATGGAAGCAAAACCCGCGGCTTAGGAATTTCCGGTGAATTAAACTTGAAGAAGCACACAACCTCGGGAGACGACAGCAGAGTAATTGAACTGAGAAAAACACCCTCACCACATTACATTCACCGCACCTCCTATAAACCCTGGACGTGGTGTTAATACTTTATGGTAAGAGATATTATGTAATACTCTTGTCTTCAGAGATAGTTTATTTATTATTATATTTCATTTTCTTAGTCTGTTTGGATGTCTCTGAAACACTCTAGGGCCTACAGGTATAAACGTTTATCTATATTCAATTATCAACTTACATGTGTTCCTATATAGTGAAAGTCTTGACCCACATGGCACTGGATGGGTGTGACAACGTTTTGGTAACACGCAATAGTTTGTGTCGCTGTAAAGGAGAAACTAACTTGGTATTGTGTGGTCGAAGTCACGTTCTCAAACACTCCTGAAGAACCACTTTGATGGTCATCCTACCTCAAGAAATGTACGTGTGTGTGTGTGTCTGTCTGTGTGTGTGTGTCTGTCTGTGTGTGTGTCTGCCTGTGTGTGTGTGTGTGTGTGTCTGTGTGTGAACTATGTGGGTTCCTCATCAACTGTCTGTTTACCCATTGGTTACGATAAGACAGACAGAAAATAAGCTTACTTTAATTTAATAATAATTCAACCTTAACTTGGCATGAAATTACAAGTCCTTAATCAGGTTTAGTAAGATGAAAAAAAAATTATACGAATGAAAACCGTAAAGTTACAATTATTATTATTATTATTATTATTATTATTATTATTATTTTTTTTTTATTTTATTATTATTATTATTATTATTATCTAATTTTTATAAGGTTATACAGAATTACTCAATATACAACAAGGCTAAATTAATAACAACAATAGCCACAGTATATTTCATCTCTACTCCACAATCAAACATTTAAATAACGATAAATATTAATAACTCATTTAACACATCTTGTAAACCAGTGACTTTAAATATTAACTCAGGTATCTTAAAACTCATCTCAGTTCTTCTTATGGATAACAATTGACGAAACACTGTGGAAACAAGATCTGTGTGTGTGTGGGTCCAGCTGGTAGTTTCTTAAAGACTTGGTTATAAATCTTAAGGTCAGTTGAATGTGCAGCATGAATATAGATAATGCTGTTTTATGTCTGTTAGAGAGAGAGAGAGAGAGAGAGAGAGAGAGTTACTATACTAATGGTCGTCCAACACCAAGGTCTCTATTCCTTTCTTCCTCTCTACCTCTCCATCCCTTCCTCTCCACCCTTCCTCTCCACCCCTCCACCCCTCCTCTCCACCCCTCCTCTCCACCCTTCCTCTCCACCCTTCCTCTCCAACCCTTCTCTCCACCTCTCCTCCCCGTGGGTGAGGGTGACCTCCTGGCCTCTCCCTCATCAGTAAACACCACGACTCTCCCAGACACAAGACAAATTAACTTACAAACTCTACGTCGAAATTACGAATAGTTTATTGTTTGTATATATAAAGTATTTATTTATATATATTTATTCATATATTCATTTACGATGTGTGTGTGCGTGTGTGTGTGTGTGTGTGTGTGTGTGTGTGTGTGTGTGTGTGTGTGTGTGTGTGTGTTAGCGGGTGTATGTGTTTATAAAGGTAAATTATATATTTTTTGCATATATATTCAGATTTGTATGTATATTCAAGTATATATTTGAATATTTATCACCGTCTTTTATTCATGTCACTATTAGATATGCGGCTGATTTATGAATTGTACATATATTCTATGTTGGTGAAAATAATCAACGTTAGATTTGTATAATATAAAACATTAGCCTCCAGTGTCTGTTGGAATGTTTGTGTGCTATATCTGTTAACCTGTCTTGTAGCTTAGTCAACAAGCGGAGTCATTCTGGGGGAAACTTTATTCATAGGAAGGTAAGCAGCGAGACACACACACACACACACACACACACACCAGAAACCCTTGACTGTATAATCGATCCAAGTTCTATAAATTCTAACTCCATCCAGTCCTAATGAACCTAATAGAACTCAAACCTATTAAGAATGGAGTCTATTAGGACATGGATCTATTATCAATACTATGACCTATTAATAATGGGGCTTATTGGGACACAAACCCAACATAAGAGACCTCCTATCATGAAGACTGGGGCCTGGTTGACCTATGACACACTATTTATAACTTGACGTCACCAATTCCTCAGGGTTTGAAGGCATTAATAACACAGTGTCTTCCAGTCACTTACGTCACAAACACAACTGTCTTCTCAGGTGTCCCGGCGGAGCGCTCACCTGACAGTGCAGTAATAATATATGCTTGTCATCAGAGGGCCTTCAAGTAAACAGGTTTCTCCTTAAAATTTAGAGAGAGATTGTGGATAGAGGGAGATAGGGAGAGATAGAGAGATTGTGAATAGAGATTAAAGAGATAGATACATAGAGACTGAGAATAGCAGGCAGACAGACAGGCAGACAGACAGGCAGACAGACAGAGAGAGAGAGAAAATGTCACAAGTGTCCAGTTTCTAGGTTGGAGAGCTTGGTAAACACGTCAGTCATGGCTGGTCTTGTTTACCTAGAGTTTACGTCGTGTGGCAAGTTTTTGGTAGTGAGGATGTGGTGTGTGAGTGTGTCCTTCTGTGATTATAAACTGTCTTAACATCTTCTACAGAGAGGTACAGTGATACAGGGTTACAATGGTATAATGGTACAATGGTATAATGGTACAGTGATACTTTAACACGGTAATACAAGTCGTTTAAAAATAAGAGTCAAATTAACCACTTTACTTTTTCCCCCAAAGACCAAAGTTATGTTCCAGAGTATAACAGTTCAGGAATGGAACTATATATATCAATTAACTCGACAAAAACCGTAAATTCTGAATTCTATTTGCACTGGATATCACAAATGGTGTTTTAATGGGGGAGGGAAGAGGGAGGGCAAAGGGAGGACAGTGGGAGGGCAAGGGGAGGGCAGGGGGAGGGCTAGGGGAGAGCAGGGGGAGGGCAGGGTGGCTTTAAACTCTACCGTGAATGTTTGTGTTAATTACTATTTGGGAAGGTGAGGGAAGGGGAACGTTACTCTGATTAATATACCTGTCACATAACTACTACTACTACTACTACTACTACATCATCATTTCTTATATTTCCCTTTCTCTTTCCCTCCTCTTACAGTCATCTCTCTTTATCAACTATCCTTTTTTCAGTCCCTTTGTTGTTGTCAGTACTTTCTCTCTCCTTCTTACTTTCACTCTCTTTCATTCTATTTCCACTCGCTCCACTTTCTCTCTCACCTCTCTTGCTTGTGCCACATACGACCACGTGTTCTCGCCTCTTCTGTGCTTGTGTCTGGTTTATTAATTATGTGAATTATGGAAGACAGACGTGATGAGAGAGAGAGAGAGAGAGAGAGAGAGAGAGAGAGAGAGAGAGAGAGAGAGAGAGAGAGAGAGAGAGAGAGAGAGAGAGAGAGAGAGAGAGAGCATCCTGTGGCCTCGAGGAGCATGGCGCCAGGAAGGTCCCGGAGAGAGTGGGACGGGACACTCTTCACCCTCACGACTTCCTCTTGTGTTCCAGATTCTAGTCCAGGAACTCTGTATTTTCCTTGAGTCAAGAACACACAGGAGAACTAAAATCCCCTCCACCTCCTTCCTCCCCCCAACAGTGGGTGTCCGCGTCAGGGCCTCGTCCGGAGTGCCCCAGAGCCCTTTCACCTGGGCTGTCCCGTCCCCGCCCCTCCCCGCATCGGTGACTCCTTCACCCAGCCCACACACTGTTGCCAATCCCTCAATACCCATTTGTTAAATAAACAACTACTAAATCATGTAACTAAGGTCATTTTAAGTGTATTATTATACTTTAAACATAATTTCACAGATGGAATACTTTTTTTAAGATGAAAAACTGACAACCTTGAGAGACTGTGTGGAGGTGTTGTGGGAAGCTGCGTGAGGGGCGGGTCGGTGGCATGGATGACGTTGACACTGAGTGCCACGGGTAGGAGTCGAGGGCGAACAGGTATAAAAGGCAGAAGGGCAACAGCAGAGGCTTCAGTCCTTTACTCTACTCTCGTTCACCACGATCATGAGGATCAAGGTATTGTGGACCAGGAGTCTTGTGTTGTGTTCAGTGTATAAGTGTCTGGCTGCAGTGATCAATCCGCCACTATGTGTGTGATGTTAAACTTGTGTGAGAAAAGACTATTTGGTTTACAGTTTTGACGTTACAGTTTCTGGATGTGTGTTTCATAAGACAAACCATTTACTTATCGACACCTCGTATATATTAGGGTTTATTTACTACCGCCCCTCATGACCATCTTTGGTATATCCTAACACATGAGGTTAAGTGTCTCTCCACTAACCCACGCTGACCACGTGATGTTTTAGTAACCTACACAAGCACTCGTACCTCACCGCTCGACGTACCATGAACACCTCGACCATCCCTGGTGTCGGTCTCACATTAAACACGTTATATCTCTGTACATTTGCCTCCCAGATATCAGGTAAATGTGGTTCACTTAACACAGGTTCTTGATTATGGCTCCAGGTGTCCAGCTCTCCCCTGCCACTGTTCTCTCCTTCATTATTGACGTTATGGACTTGATGGTCTCGTCCGTCTGTCGCCCCAGCCACATGCTTCACATCCTGGCGTCCCAACCTAACATACTGTACCTCTCAATCTGTTTACAGTACAGTCTGGTGCATTATAACTCTGCCCCGTGACACTTGTTTAACATTTAAGATCGTTTCTTTTTACAACATCTATATCAAAGTGTGAAGACGAGAGAAGCAAAATGTGATGTTTATATTATACCCAAGACTCGAATCATCTTACTTGCACGAAATATTACTACAGGTGTAATATATCTAGTTCCTTCCCGGGGCAGCATCATTTAGTTTCTACTTCATCTAAGGAATTGTCCACAAGATTCTAACATAACTGTACGATAGTTTTCATTTAATCACAACCACCTGTAATTACGTTGCCATCTACCTGACGCATACCTATAGGACAAAGCCAAATGCTGTTCCGCTAATCTGTAAAATGGAAACTACGTGAAATTACATCATAATAAACAAACAATTCAAAGCCTGTTAGATTCTCGAGTCAACTATGAAATTGTCTTTATATATTAAATCATGTTATATAAAACAAGCGGGAGACAACATCCACAAAGTTATAAGTAAGATTTTGATAAGTTTCCGGTAGTTGAGTAATTACCCCTCTGAGATGAGTGTTAATTATGGTGGGAGGGGGAGGGGAGGACTCATCCATCACACACCTGTACAGTCCTCTCTTACCTCAAGGTTCTGCTGCCCGCTGAGATGTTCCGACCACCTGACCCCCCTCCCCCCCTTCCTCCCTGTCCCCCTCTCTCACATGCCCGCCCTCTTACTTTCTCTCACCCCCCACTTCCATTCTCTCTCCACCTATCTCACACTATCTCCCGCCCACTTGCCTTCTCTCTCTCTCTCTCTCGCTATCTCCTCCGCCCACCTGCCTCCCTCCCTTTCACTCTCTCTCCGCCTACATGACCTCTCTTTCACTCTCTTCAGCCACTTGCCCACTCCCCCCTCTCTCCGCCCACCTGTCCTCTCACTCTTCCCCTTTCCACCTGCCTCCCTCCCTCTCACTCTATCCCCCGCCCACCTGCCCACCCTCTCACTCTATCCCCCGCCCACCTGCCCACCCTCTCCCCGCCCACCAGCCCACCCTCTCCCCGCCCACTTGCCCACCCTCTCCCCGCCCATCTGCCCTCAATCCTGTTGTCTCGCTGTTCCTACACTCGCTTCTTCCTCTCTAGGGTACATTACACCCTGACCACCTAAACCACACCATCCCCTGACCACCTGAAGCTGACCACCTAAACCACACCATCCCCTGACCACCTGAAGCTGACCACACCATCCCCTGACCACCTGAAGCTGACCACACTATCCCCTGACCACCTAAACCACACCATTCCCTGACCACCTAAACCACACCAACCCTCTGATCACTTTCGGCCTCTGACCCTGGTGTTTACCCCACCTCGGGCCATGGTAGCCCCACCTCGGGCCATGGTAGCCCCACCTCGGGCCATGGTAGCCCCACCTCGGGCCATGGCAGCCCCACCTCGGGCCATATAAGGTGACTCAGATCCCCGACCACCTCACGTGACCCAATTCTTTCACTACCAACAATAGAGCTCAGGTAACACCCCCTCGCCAGAGCTCAGGTAACACCCCCTCGCCCGTTTTCTTTGGGGTTCTTGGTGGGAGAGGGAGTGTTGCAAGGCCAGAGGCAATAGGAGGCATCGCGGGAGTCAGTTACTAATACTGCCTCTGCCTGCCTCTACACCCTGCCTGGGAACGTAGTAATTTTGGGTTGGATTATTAAAGGCTCGGGTGTCTGTTTCTCCTTGATAGTGAAGTTAGTACCGTATGATACCATGACTTGACTGCCGAGTTATTATTGTAATTATTTGCGTTTTATTCTCCTCAATTAGAAGAGAGAAGAAGATTTATTACACGATTTGTTGAGAGTCAAGCCTCTGGATATCACTTTCTTCCGAGAGTTAGAATTTTACTTTCAATTTATATCAATATGAGGTTATTGTGTCTCGCCTCCTTGGTCGTGGAAGATCAACTTTACTTTCCAACTAAATTTGCATCAAGACAAGCAAGAATTGACCTTGTATGCTACCATCTCCTTTCACATACTATAACAAGATGCGCATTATATTTACATACACTTTTGGCTAGGGAAGATAAACCTGACTTTGAACGTAAAATAGACATAAAATTTAATAAGCAGTAGGAGTAACAATGACACTCTGAAGCGTCTCGTAAAACCATATGTCGAGAAGAGTTTGTTCCTGACCTTAGAGGCAATCAGACGACCAACACAGTGACCACATCCTGTACTGCCTCTGTGAGTGTCAACCGCGGAGGAACATGGTGATAAAACCTTAGAGAGAGAGAGAGAGAGAGAGAGAGAGAGAGAGAGAGAGAGAGAGAGAGAGAGAGAGAGAGAGAGAGAGAGAGAGTCCAATCCAATGGGAAAACGTAGACATATTGCATCATACTTCAGACTTTTACCAATAATGCCCCCAAAATAACTGCTTACTCCACATGACACACTGTAGAGTTTAGCCTTGACATTTACGAAGTTTTCTGACATTCATCGATGGGATTAAGAACCTAAATGGCAGAGGGTTAAACCAGATCTTTACCTCACAGAACAGAAATCGTGTCATAGATATTTTCAACGACACAGAATAAACACAGAGCTTTTAAGTCCTTCGTCACCAATGATAAATTACCCGAGTCTTTATGCCATGAGTTTTATTATTTACTTAAACAATAAATTATATATTTAACCCAAGGTCTCTGAGACACAAGATGGACTCCCCTTCTAAAGATTCCAGGGCACCTTTCACTCCGTATCAGTCTCCTACTCCCTCACT
This sequence comes from Homarus gammarus, assembly GCA_958450375.1. NCBI lineage: Eukaryota > Metazoa > Arthropoda > Malacostraca > Decapoda > Nephropidae > Homarus > Homarus gammarus. The sequence goes on from CAUDMG010000472.1 coordinate 541,878, forward strand.
GTTTCTTTTACTCGGTCATACACGCCATCTCTCACTCACTCCCTCCCTCCCTCCCTCCCTCCCTCACTCACTCACTCCTTACCTCCCTCCCCCTCCCTCTCTCTCCCTCTCCCCCACGCCCTACCTCCCTCCCTCCCCTCTCTCTCTCTCCCACGCCCTCCCTAACTATGTCCCTCAGTATTACACGCCCGCACGCCTCTCGTGTGTGTGTTTTTCCTTTAAATATTTCAGTTTTTGTATCGTTGTCTGTCTGTCTGCCTGTCTCTCTTTCTTCTTTCTTTTTATTTCTCTTCCTCTTATTTACAGACATTCTTAAAAACAGAGAGAGAGAGAGAGAGAGAGAGAGAGAGAGAGAGAGAGAGAGAGAGAGAGAGAGAGAGAGAGCACGTGGAGTATATTAACTTACAGAAGAAGTAACTCAATTTAATAAACATGAAACAATATATTAGATTGTTTAGTTCGTCTTCCCTATAGCTTATGAAGATGAGCATTTATTCATTCTTTCTTATCCCGGAAATCGTCTATAATCGTCGTCCAGTCGTACCTATAATCATCGTCCAGTCGTACCTATAATCGTCGTCCAGTCGTACCTATAATCATCGTCCAGTCGTACCTATAATCATCGTCCAGTCGTACCTATAATCGTCGTCCAGTCGTACCTATAATCATCGTCCAGTCGTACCTATAATCATCGTCCAGTCGTACCTATAATCATCGTCCAGTCGTACCTATAATCATCGTCCAGTCGTACCTATAATCATCGTCCAGTCGTACCTATAATCATCGTCCAGTCGTACCTATAATCATCGTCCAGTCTTACCTATAATCGTCGTGAATCGTGATCATCTCGGGTCAGACTCAACCCTCAACGCTAACAAGGTCTGGAATCTGAAGCACCTGACAAGCTAATAGGACGATCATTATTAGATACACACTTCCTCCGTTTTATCTGTCTGTTTGGCTGTCTGTCTGTCTGTCTGTCTGTTTGCCTGTCTGTCTTCTTCCATGTTTACCGATGAACAAACTCCGACAATATTTATAGACTGTGCCAACGTTTGAAGACTGTGCCAACGTGTACTAATCAAGTCATTATTAACTACGTCAACGAACCACCGAACAACCTAACGAACAAAAACGTAAACAGTGTGAGGACGATACAATGACTTAAGGTGTAACGAAGAAGTTATAGATCGTAAACACACACGCAAGCCCTCACCTCTCCCTCCCCCTCACCTCCCCTCTCTCCCACCTACTCAGCCCTCACCTCCCCCTCACCTTCCCTCTCTCCCACCTACTCAGCCCTCACCTCCCCCTCACCTCCCCTCTCTCCCACCTACTCAGCCCTCACCTCCCCCTCACCTTCCCTCTCTCCCACCTACTCAGCCCTCACCTCCCCCTCACCTTCCCTCTCTCCCACCTACTCAGCCCTCACCTCCCCCTCACCTCCCCTCTCTCCCACCTACTCAGCCCTCACCTCCCCTCTCTCCCACCTACTCAGCCCTCACCTCCCCTCTCTCCCACCTACTCAGCCCTCACCTCCCCTCTCTCCCACCTACTCAGTGTTCGGCTACCTGTCTATTACCTGTTGATGACTTACCTAATTATCGAGTTTTTCTTCTCTTCCTTCTTCTTCATTTCATTTATCGACTTGTATTATCTTTTTATCATATACGTCTTTTATTGTTGTTTAATATATTCCTTCTACTTATATGATACTGTATAAGTTAAGTGATAAAGAGACATATACATACTTATATTCATACTTGGATGAGAATTTAGTTTTTCGGTCTGAAGTAAATTATTTTTGTATAAGATGACCATTTTTCCTCCTCGGTGGCCTCGACAAGATCGCGTGTTAGGCTGCATATTTTCTGGGGAGTAAATATGGCAATTTTAAAAGCTATTTCACGTTTTATGGCGGAGGGGAGGAGAGAGGGGGGAAGAGGGAGGGGGGAGAGGGAGGGGGAGGGGGAGAGGAGGGGGGAGAGGGGGGGAGAGGGAGGGGGAGAGGTTAAGATGTTATATTCCTTGATACACGATTGACGAGTGGTGAGGTTAGGTAACTTTATTATATAACCTGTGCTAACTCACAACATACACAGTTACACAGGATTTATGAGAGGGACATGACACTCATACATTAATACAATTTCATACACAACCATATATAAAACTTGGGATATAATTAATACACAGCATAGAAGTATAGCAGCTGTATGGATGACTCTGGAGACGAAATCAAAACATACACCAAGCATACACCCAACATACACCCAACATACACTCAACATACACTCAACATACATCCAACATACACCCAACACATCCCACAGTTGTTTGGTTGCAAAGAAAGAGTCAATTAACATACGAATTATCTACCGAGTAAGAGAAGAGGTGGGCGGGGGGGAACATGGTGTAGGAAGCACTAAAACACACCTCGACATGACCGGGTCGGGGTGGAAGCAGGATATAACAAACGTGATGTTTATGGCGTAGGTGTGATGAGAGAGAGAGAGAGAGAGAGAGAAGAGAGAGAGAGAGAGAGAGAGAGAGAGAGAGAGAGAGTACCTCCCTTCCACCACAGAGGCCAATTAATAACATCGTAAGCCACACCTGCCCCTCAGTTACAACAGGTGAGCAGCTTTACCTGTGGGCCAACACCTTACCTTGCTGGCTGGGGGAACGTTATGTAATAATTTGTTCTGTTAGGATGAAGATGAATTTCACTGTCATGGTCAAGTACACGTGAGGGAATGAGTTGAGACGATGTGTGTCAGGTGTGTTGATGTCAGGTGTGTTGATGTCAGGTGTGTTGATGTCAGGTGCGTTGATGTCAGGTGCGTTGATGTCAGGTGTGTTGATGTCAGGTGCGTTGATGTCAGGTGTGTTGATGTCAGGTGCGTTGATGTCAGGTGCGTTGATGTCAGGTGCGTTGATGCGTTGACTCGTGTTGGTAAATGAGATGTTGTTGTAAAGGTATAATTTTTACATTTTCTTTCATCTATCACAAATATTTTTCATTTGTCATCTTTGAGATAATTCACTAAGTCATTTTATTATGTTTTGTTAATTGTAAAAACAAATATCGTTGTTAAAAAAATCTAATGGTAAAAAAAAAATATAATTACCTCTCTATTGGTATTAAATGTCAGGCGGCAACCACAAGATGATCCCCGGCCTGTGTGTTAGAGGTGCAGAGGCCAAGTGGACCATTAAGTACGTTGTTGATGTACCTGTCAGCACCAGGCAGGATTCACAGCTGACCAACACGTCTCTGTGTCCCTGAGCAGACCGGCGACAAGTGACCAGGACTGTTGACCTTTACTGCAGGGTCTGGGATGAAGGGAGTCGATGTTAAGGTCACACACACACACAAGGGTGAGGCAGGGAGGGAGGGACAAAGAGAGGGAGAAAGGGAGGGAAGGACTAGAGAAGGAGGGAGGAAGATAGGAGGGATAGAGGAAAGAAGTGAGAGAGGGAGGGAGGGAGAGAGGGAGGGACAGAGAGAGAGAGGGGGGAAGGAGGGATCACAGCCACACAAAGTTTTCCTCTTCTTCTGATGGGTTATAATGGTCGCCGCCTTATCAGCAACACTTCGTTGAGGAACTGTCAGTTGTCTCACAAGTTCACTGAGTAAAAACGTAAGAAAAACTGGTAATAGAAACTGAGATAATTTTATGGGTAGACAACCACGACCGAGAGCAGTGGAGAAAGTGTTACCACCACAAGGCCAGCAGCCAGGTGGTGTGTCCCCCAGGCCACGGAGATCAGCTTCTTGCTCTCTTAGGAGGACCCCCCGCCCACCCCACCCAAGCCACCTATACTCTTAATTTCTAGGTCAAAGTCTCGTGTTTAGGGCTTTCTGGTCACAACCAACGTCCTGATACATCTCACAATCGGCCTTCACATCACGTCTTCTATTTACACGTCCCTCATTAACATCCGGGACGTGTGGCCTCCTAGACAAACCTTCTGAGTCACAAGATCCTCCTGGTCAGGTTCACTTGTTCAGAGTCAACTTAACATTAACTCACTTTAGGACGCTGGTACGAGAGTCTTTATAATTGTTCATCATCTTCACCATAAGCTCCAGCCACCAGAGGGAGTTACCTCAAGTTAATAATGTAGTCGTAGTTTCCCGCCAGGAATTTCCTCACTAATTAACTGGAAATTCCACTCAATTTGTGTTTGATATAATACATCATTCTCTCAAACGTTACAGTATCTCTCAAGTGGGTGTCTCAAGATAAGAAACACAACCTCCATTAATTCTACGTTTATCATTATTTTTAAACTTGTGTATGAAGCTCACGAGGTGTTGGTCTTCTGTTATGAATTTTGGAAAGACATAAACAACCACGGCACGAGCTGAAGGTGGTATACTGAGGAGAATTCTTGCATCATACATTAGGTTATTATAAAGCTGCACTACCAATGATGGCTGGGTGATTGCTGACTGGTGTATAAGGAGGGAATACTTTCTCCCTTACGAACTCCCTATGACGGAACAAGTGCGCTAAAAGGTGAAGAATCTTAGTAAGAGAGTCGCGTGATAGTTTTAACATATGTGATGGTGAGGTGGGGTTTAAATACCTGTTGCTGGGAGTCTGTCATTATGTAACTTATCCACTTTTTCTCCTTCCTTTAAATGTCATCACCAACACACATGAAGGAGGAGGAGGGAGAAGAAGGGGAGGGGAGGGGGAGGGAGAAGAAGGGGAGGGGAGGGGGAGGGAGAAGAAGGGGAGGGGACGGGGAGGGAGAAGAAGGGGAGGGGAGGGAGAATAAGGGGAGGGGAGGGAGATGAAGGGGAGGGGAGGGGGGAGGCAGCAACAGTGATGAAAGGGTGGCGGTGGGATTAAAAAAAGGGGAAGGTATAGAAGAGTGGCAACTAGGGTGTACTAGGGAATGTCACCCAGTACCTAACCTAACCTAACCAAACCTAACCACGTCACCAGTAAGCCAGGACCTCAAGACGATCTGACCTTCATGTGTAAGTCTCTCAATTCCAATTATAAGCTGATATTGTCCGATCATTGCTGGCTAAGGTATTCATTTTCCTTACATTAGGATGGTTAGCTCAGACCCGCGGTAATAAACACAGGAATGAGGTTAATGAGAGGAGAAACGGAAGGTTGTAAGACATTGTATTGTTCCCAGCTGAAGCAAATGGTGTTTGTCTCATGATGTTGCCTGGAATCTGATAGCCAGTTTGTGGTCAATGACTTTGGCATGTGGCTCCTCATCCACCATGTATACCATGACCTAGCTTCTGACCTTTGACCTGGATCGTGTTCTGTGACATGGCGTGTAGTGTGTCATCCGGTTTGTAACTTTTGACCTATCTTGTGGTGTTTGACCTTTCTTGCCGTCTGTGACTCACGTTATGTCTTGCTCCTGAATATTCGACCTTTGACCCAACACTTGCCTTACGTCAGGGGACTCAGTATATGACATAAGCGTTACAGTAAGACACACAGGGTCATAACTGGTGCTTGCTCTGGCAGTGTTCAAGCGAGCAGTGACCCGTGCATGGATGGGGGGGGGGGGGTCTTGGCTACCTTCCAGACCTCATAACTGCAAGACGAGAGAGAACTTTACTGGTATAATTAAGTAACATCTGCCAACACTCGACGACTCAGTCTTACTACTCTTTGATATGAAGCTCTTACTAAAGGCGATAATATTCAGGCATAAGACACATTATCAGAGGAGTCGAACCATTGATAACCATTGTATCACTAGAGTACCTGCCCGAGTCAACCACACCTCGTTGTTATTCTTCAAACTCCCTGATATAAATACAGGTTGTCTGACTACATATTGCTACACCATCAGCCAGATTATTATGCTAGCTACTATATTACCTACATAACCTCTTAATTGATTAGAGAATAAAATTATAGCCGGCAAGGGATAGGAGATATCTGGCACCCACCGTCTTATCCGGCCATCAACTCTAGCTGGCTTATCATCTCTCTCATCTACACCAAGAAGAGCTCCCAGAGACTCCTTATCACCGAGGTATTGTTCTCTCCATATTGTCCACTAAATAGAAGGGTTTCGCTGTAGATGCCTCGTGCTGCAGCAGCCATATAACAGGTTGTAGTCTCCAGGTTTGGTTTGGTTTGTCAAGGTCAGGTAGACGGTGATAACTTTGGTTAATGGTACATAATTATCCGTCCCTTTCCCCCCCCCCCTCTTTCATTCTCTTTTGTCTTTCTCTTCTTGTTCTGTGTTTTATATTTACCTTTTTCCTTTTTTAATTTTCCTATACCTGACTTCTTTATCTCCTTCTGTTATTCCCCTCGTTCCATTTTCTTCATTTTTTCCATATCCTCTTCTCACCTTCATGTCATTTTCTCACTTACCTCTTCTTTCTTCTCCTCCTCCTCCTCCTCCCTCTCCTCGTCCTGCTCATCCTCCTCCTCCTCCCTCTCCTCGTCCTAACATCATCTGGTCATCCTCCTCTCCTATCATTCTACACCTCATTATCATCCAATTGTCGTTGTTGGGCAAGAGAATGGCGGTCGGGGCCACCACCTCTTTTTTCATGGTAAATTAGTGAACCGGTCCAGGATTGTATGAGTGTCGTGGTCGTTCTCCTACCCACCACTCGTAACTAGGACGGCTTGAGACACACACACACACACACACACACACACACGCGCGCGCGCAAAAGGGACTACTTTCGCTCGCGGGCAGTGTTACCAGAGACGAGGCTGCAGCTTAGGGTGAATTCTAATCGTTGGGGGTCAGTGGCTACGCAAAAATTTAAGTAGTTCTCAGCAGCCAGTTTGAGGTTTTCTTCTGTGTGTTTTTAGCGTCATTAGATATTGAATTGAAGGCTTGTTGATGATGTACAATGGGCAGGTGAGTTTGTTGTTGGAGGGAGAGAGAGGTGGAGGTAGAGAGGGAGGGAGGGAGGAAGGAAGAGAGGGAAAGAGTGTTCTTGCCTTATGGTATCTGGTAACTGTGGTAAGATTCCTTCACTTCTCCTTCTCTTTGCTTTTCGTTCCTCCGTAAATTTCTCAATTCTCACTAAATTCTGGAACATGATGTCAATAAACCCGATAAAAGAAACAAGTAACGAAAGAATAATAAAAGAAGCACAAGAAAAACAAAAATCCCGGCGAGCAAACTTAACCTGTAATCAGAATCAACTTCATTTGAATATAATCCCCTTTAACACGAGGTCTTAAGTGGTCTCAGTGGAGTGTGGACGAGGGTGGATGTTCTTTGTGCTGGAGACCCACACCAGAGCCCCACAATGGTTGGGTCTGACGATTGTGAACGATAACCTGACGAAGGGGTCGGTCTTCCCCCAGCAGGTGGTAAAGGTGGAGTCCGCTTCTCAGAGACTTCCAGCTTGTAAAATCTTGTCAGGTTAGTCTCTGGAATTCAGTGTGAGCTACAGGTCAGGTTGGGCTGTAGGGCGGCTTAACCTGACCCAAGAATAAGGTTGTCGACACCACACGAAGGAATGACACGCAAAAACAAAACAAAACACTATTATCGAGTTTTATAGACGATTATTGTAATTGCCAAAATGAACCTTAATGACTATAATCCACCAATAATGATCCAGGGCGGGAGAAGGGGGTGTGGGGGATGAGGGGGGGATGGGAGGGGGTATGGGAGGGGGTATGGGAGGGGGTATGGAAGGGGGGAAGGAGGAGGGGGAAGGTGAGGGCACAATCTCCCGAGTCAGTCATTGGAGCGTTAAGCCAGGGTAATCTGGGGTCAACGATCAATAAAAAGCTGTTAGGTTGGCTACATATATATCCAAATCTGGTTATAAAAGCCTCAGTGAACTTGAAACCCTTCTGGCAGGTAACTAGATGTAATTAGGATCTCTGGAGGTGTCTGTCAATCATCTCAATCTATTTCTTGTGTCGTAGAATTGGTTCATTAATAAAGTACCTGGTGGGGTAGAGAGATGTGTGAAGCAATCAGGCCAGAGGCTCAGGTAGGCTGGGAGGGATTAGATCTCGTCTATATAATTTGATTTGGTGAAGTCACTCATCCTCCTTCCCTGTACTGGCACGCCTCGTCCCCTCCGCCCTCCCTCCCTTCCCTTCACACACACACACACACACAATTCTAAGCACTGTTTACAATTGCTTGTCTCTCAACCCTCAACCAGATGCTTTATCACACAAGGAGCTTGCTTAACCCACCTTACCATTTACCTTGGTATGCTAGACGCAACATTATCCACTATTATTTTATCTCAACGGCGCGAAGAATATATTTAAACGTATGCAAAGTGGTTGTCTATTTTCACAAATATCTTAAACAAATCTTAAAAGCACTTGAGGAAACTGTTTGGGGATATTAATGTTAGTATTGTGTAGCTGTCATCTGAACACCACTAAGGGATTTCACAGCCTCATACATCAACAAATCCCATAAAATATAAACCTATATTCCTCGTTCAGTATAAATTCATTGTTTATCTTTACCAAAAACCTTGAATATCGCTCTAAAATTCACGTCAGGGAACAGTCCACTTCTAGTTCTATACACAAACGACAACTCAAATCCCAGATGCATGTTCACTGCTCCGTATAATGCCTTAGATAAGCCTGAAATACATTATACGACAGATACATTGGTCGCAGCTTCTCCAAGGACCAGTTTTTGCCACAGTGTATCGAGGGCATAAAGATCCTGAGCGTCAGATGGATGATCGCCTTTGACAACACCAGGGAAAGGCAGAGGGGGTTGGTAAAGCAAGAGGAAGGGGCAGAAGTGAAGTGGGACTGGGTTATGTGTGGATGGTTGATGGTGTGGTTCTGTGTGGATGGTTGATGGTGTGGTTCTGTGTGGATGGTTGTGCGTGGATGATTGTGTGTGGATGATGAAATGTGCGTGAGAGAGAGAGAGAGAGAGAGAGAGAGAGAGAGAGAGAGAGAGAGAGAGAGAGAGAGAGAGAGAGAGATCAGGAGTAGCTAATGAACACCCACTCTCATTAAGGTAGAGAACAGGTGAATTTTAAAGAGGACTAATCTGCCGCTGATAACGTCACCTCCATGTTTAGATCAAAGGAACTGAGTTAAACAACAAACTCTCTATTGTAAAGCATAATAAAGGGACTTGGGTGTTTTACTGACCTAGTAGGGGTGCTGTGAGAGGTGAGGGGTGTTGTGAGAGGTGAGGGGTGCTGTGAGAGGTGAGGGGTGTTGTGAGAGGTGAGGGGTGCTGTGAGAGGTGAGGGGTGTTGTGAGAGGTGAGGGGTGTTGTGAGAGGTGAGGGGTGCTGTGAGAGGTGAGGGGTGCTGTGAGAGGTGAGGGGTGTTGTGAGAGGTGAGGGGTGCTGTGAGAGGTGAGGGGTGTTGTGAGAGGTGAGGGGTGCTGTGAGAGGTGAGGGGTGTTGTGAGAGGTGAGGGGTGTTGTGAGAGGTGAGGGGTGCTGTGAGAGGTGAGGGGTGCTGTGAGAGGTGAGGGGTGCTGTGAGAGGTGAGGGGTGTTGTGAGAGGTGAGGGGTGTTGTGAGAGGTGAGGGGTGTTGTGAGAGGTGAGGGGTGCTGTGAGAGGTGAGGGGTGTTGTGAGAGGTGAGGGGTGCTGTGAGAGGTGAGGGGTGTTGTGAGAGGTGAGGGGTGCTGTGAGAGGTGAGGGGTGCTGTGAGAGGTGAGGGGTGCTGTGAGAGGTGAGGGGTGCTGTGAGAGGTGAGGGGTGCTGTGAGAGGTGAGGGGTGTTGTGAGAGGTGAGGGGTGCTGTGAGAGGTGAGGGGTGTTGTGAGAGGTGAGGGGTGCTGTGAGAGGTGAGGGGTGTTGTGAGAGGTGAGGGGTGTTGTGAGAGGTGAGGGGTGCTGTGAGAGGTGAGGGGTGCTGTGAGAGGTGAGGGGTGCTGTGAGAGGTGAGGGGTGCTGTGAGAGGTGAGGGGTGTTGTGAGAGGTGAGGGGTGTTGTGAGAGGTGAGGGGTGCTGTGAGAGGTGAGGGGTGTTGTGAGAGGTGAGGGGTGTTGTGAGAGGTGAGGGGTGTTGTGAGAGGTGAGGGGTGTTGTGAGAGGTGAGGGGTGTTGTGAGAGGTGAGGGGTGTTGTGAGAGGTGAGGGGTGCTGTGAGAGGTGAGGGATGTTGTGAGAGGTGAGGGGTGTTGGGAGAGGTGAGGGGTGTTGTGAGAGGTGAGGGGTGTTGTGAGAGGTGAGGGATGTTGTGAGAGGTGAGGGATGTTGGGAGAGGTGAGGGGTGTTGGGAGAGGTGAGGGATGTTGTGAGAGGTGAGGGGTGTTGTGAGAGGTGAGGGATGTTGTGAGAGGTGAGGGGTGTTGTGAGAGGTGAGGGATGCTGTGAGAGGTGAGGTGCGAGTATAAAAGATTGTAAAAAGAGGATAAAACAAAGGTGTGAAGGGATGAGGAGGGAGGAGGCTGAGGGGGGGTGAGGGGGTAGGGGGGGTGAGGGGGTAGGGGGTGAGGGGTGGTCCAGCGTGAGAACCATTGCAGACTTAAGAAGCATAAGAGGGTCACTTCCGACACGTGAAAGTCACCTTATATTGACCTCGACACAGCTGTTCCTCCTCCTCCTGCTGCTGTTGCCTTTCCTTCCCTCCTCCACCTGATACCTTTCTTCCTCCTCTCCTCCTCCTCCGTCCTCGTCTTTCCTCCCCCTTTCACCCCTTCCTCCTACTGTTGTTGTTCCTTCTCCCCCTTCTGCTGCTTATTCTCCTCCTTCTCCTCTTCTCCCTCGTTCTTATTTTCCTCCTTCTCTCCTGCTGCTCCTCGCTTTCCTCTTCTCGCTGCGTGTACAGGAGCCACCAGCCATTGTTCCCTCCTCGCCATCACAAAGAAGGGAAGTGTGCAGGCATGAACAGCATCCTTCATCTCGTGACGTCACCTCTCTCTCTTTCTCCCGATATTTTATTTTTGTTTTTTATTTTGTCTTTTTTATTGTTGTTTTCTTGTCGGTCTTTCATTTGGTCTTTTATTTACGTCGTATTTTTCGATTTAATAGAGGAACAGGAGATAACGCATCAGCATCCCTTAAGCCATTTGCATCTCCCTGCCACATAGATTAGATTCTAAACTAAATTACATCTCTCGAAGCATCGTCGTACATTGTAAACACTTTTGATATCTAGGAATTAACAGACTCATAATGATTACCCTCTCAGGAGCTCATTAGTTATGTATCCTGGAGCCAGCGAGAGGCAGTGAGAGGCAGAGGGACAGGTATTTGTGGTGTAGACAGGTGTTCACGGAGACGGGCGGATCGATAAGAAAGACATGTGTTATTGGGTGATGCCTCGGGTCCATGGGAGACTTTGAGGAGACGCAGGTGTTACAGGTGGGCGTGTTAGAGGCGTCATAGGTGGGCGTGTTAGAGGCGTCATGAGTGGGCGTGTTGGAGGCGGTATCAACAGAGTTATTATACAGCCATTGTTAGGAGTGAGGTAGGACCGTGGGCGGTGAGTGAGGCAGGACTGTGGGCGGTGAGGTGTGTATCCAACACCTGATTAGAATGTGGGATATTGTGTCACAGTGGTGTAGGTCATGGTGAGAGAGGGTAGCACACACACACACACACACACACACACACAAACACACACGTATCTTAATCATTCACAAACACACAAACGAGACGTGACCCAAATAACCCTTTCATCAGGTTTCACGTTCATTGCAACACACACAAACAAACATGACCCAACCAGATATAATTTTATATTGAGAGTGACTGCAACAACAGATACCTCATGAGTTGACCTTTTATGTAACCTGATGTTAACTGTCTGAATAGAATTTATTGCAAAGTCGTAAAGGCATTGTATTGTATAATTGCATAAATCAACGGCAGGATATACATTAATCTTTTCTTCTAAGTTTGGGCTGAATGTGATTGATTTAACCATTTTTCTATAAGAATGTTGGGAAAAATATATTATTTTATCATTCTCTTCTATTGCTTTCTACACTTTTATTGCATTATTCTTATTTCTCAATCTTCCTCCTCCTCTCCCTTCTCTTCTTCTTCCTCCTCTTTCACTTTGTTTGGGAGTTTTATTTCCCTATATGAATACAGACAGACACCCAATTAACCTATAATCACCAATAAACGATAATGTGACACCAGAGCCACACCCCCGACCTCTCTACCTGAGCCACACCCCCCGGCCTTTCTACCTGAGCCACACCCCCCGGCCTCTCTACCTGAGCCACACCCCCGACCTCTCTACCTGAGCCACACCCCCCGGCCTGTCTACCTGAGCCACACCCCCCGGCCTGTCTACCTGAGCCACACCCCCCGGCCTGTCTACCTGAGCCACACCCCCCGGCCTCTCTACCTGAGCCACACCCCCCCGGCCTGTCTACCTGAGCCACACCCCCCGGCCTGTCTACCTGAGCCACACCCCCCGGCCTCTCTACCTGAGCCACACCCCCCGGCCTCTCTACCTGAGCCACACCCCCCGGCCTCTCTACCTGAGCCACACCCCCCGGCCTGTCTACCTGAGCCACACCCCCCGGCCTCTCTACCTGAGCCACACCCCCCGGCCTGTCTACCTGAGCCACACCCCCCGGCCTGTCTACCTGAGCCACACCCCCCGGCCTCTCTACCTGAGCCACACCCCCCGGCCTCTCTACCTGAGCCACACCCCCCGGCCTGTCTACCTGAGCCACACCCCCCGGCCTCTCTACCTGAGCCACACCCCCCGGCCTCTCTACCTGAGCCACACCCCCCGGCCTCTCTACCTGAGCCACACCCCCCGGCCTCTCTACCTCGGTCCAAAGAGTGGCATGACTCAGGCCTTAGGATGGGGAGGGTAAAAGGGGAGTTAACTTCAGAGGGGAAATAAACGGGTTAACTTTAGGGGAGGTAAGGGGGGTTAACTTTAGGGGAGGTAAGGGGGGTTAACTTAGGGGAGGTAAGGGGGGTTAACTTAGGGGTGGTAAAGGAGTTAGCTTTAGGGGAGGTAAGGGGGGCTAACTTAGGGGTGGTAAAGGAGTTAACTTTAGGGGAGGTAAGGGGGTTAACTTAGGGGTGGTAAAGGAGTTAACTTTAGGGGAGATAAGGGGGGCTAATTTTAGGGGTGATTAAGTAGGGGGAGAGGTAAGGGGGTTAACTTATAGGGAGGTAAGAGGGAGTTAACTTAGGGGTGTTTAAGTAAAGATAAAATTTAAATGAAATAAATTAAACTTCAGGTGAAGATAATTAAAAAAATAAAGAACAATTAGAAGAATTGATAAAACGTAAATAAAGAAGAAAACGTTAAGAACAGGTAAGGGGGGAGGCGGTGGGCAGTCATGGACACGTTTATAACCTGGATTTAAAAGGCCAGTGGCTTAGTCCCCGTCTCCCTTAAGTGTGTGTGTGTGTGTGTGTGCGTGTGTGTGTGTGTGTGTGTTCGTACGTGGCAGACACACTCACATTTGTTGCAGTGTAAATAAGTGTGGAAACAACAACAACAAAAATATTTATAAATGATTAATCTTCACTATTCACTTGAGATAAACAAAGAATGGATAGATAAATAAAGAAAATTATAAAAAGTGATTAAAGAAGCAGAATGGGGTTAAAATATACATTAAATAAGGTCAAGGTTTCTGTGATATTGTGTACCCCGGTTAGAAAGTCAATAGACCTTTAAACATATGAATGAGACACCTGCCAGAGTCGTTCGTTCACCCACCTTGAGTGACCAACATGGACAGCAGCAAAAAACAGTTGTCTAGCCTGGTTTCTTTTCCTTGGTAAGATTGTTTGCTTAGATCCCACAAGAGCCGAGAGATATAGTATTGGCAATTGTGGTTACGTGTTGGTGTCTGGTGGAAGGAAGGAAGGAGGAGTGTGTCTGGTTGATCAGGGTTAAGGTCTTGTGTAAGGAGTTACAATCTATTTTAAAAGGATAAATATGTCTTGGTGATTTTGTCTTTTTTTTCTCTTTTTCTCCTTCTTGTTTGTTTGGTTCTTTCTGTCTTCTTCTTCTTCTCCTTCTCCTTCGTTTCTTTCTGTCTTCTTCTTCTTCTTCTTCTTCTCCTTCTTCTTCTCCTTCTCCTTCTCCTTCGTTTCTTTCTGTCTTCATCTCCTCACAATAATCTCAGCACTTACACTAATTATACGACTGTAGGTCTCATTAGAGTTACAAATTACTTCTATTATATTAAAAGAAAACTTCACAATTATCACATTAGATTAATATTAACTTGACCCAAGTAAAAAACTAATTGCTTCTGTCTAATGCACCGCACATATCTAATTAGTGTACCGAGTTGAACCACATAAGCCACTATAGCATAATTAGCTAAACTCTTAATGACTTGACCAATTTGGAACATAGTTTAGAGTCAAGGAATTCTGGTGTATTAATTATGCTCTTGTGAAAAATTAATAATCGTCTCAAATTGTGTTAAATGTGTGAGATGGTTAGACCTCTTGGTTGAAGTAGAGATGGTGTATAATTATATATGGAATAATTCTATAATTAACGCCACATAAAGTATTATACAATATATAATTAGTCCATAAAGGTAAAAAAAAAAACAGCCTGGGGTTAAGTGAGTGACGATACGAGTAACTTTTATACGACAGGAACTTAGAAATTAATGTATTTTTTTTAGAAGTAATATAACTATGCCCCCCTCCCCCCTCCCCTCCATCCCCCCTCCCCCCCCTCCCCCTCCCCCCCTTCCCCCTCCTCCCCTTCGCTACCTGACTCCATAAGCAGCTCGTCTGGCCTCGTTCTTCTCTGTACGCCGTCAGGTGGAAGTGTTGTTGCTGTGTGGTCTATTTTTAAGTATTTTTTGGGGGAAATCTTAAGGGGAATGTTGTGTGTGTGTGTGTGTGTGTGTTACATCAGTTTTCCCAGCTATTACACAGTTGAGTCTCTCTCTCTCTCTCTCTCTCTCTCTCTCTCTCTCTAAATCAGTCTTCTCATTCTTCTGTTTTTTGTCTCTCTTCTCTTTGTTCCTTTGCATTATTATTACAACTTACATAATTCCCTCCTCCTTCGTAGCATACACCTGCATCTCCTCTCCTTCCACCTCTTTCTCCTCTTATTCATTCTTTCATTCGTCTTCCTCTTCCTCCTCTTTTTTATTTTCTCTTCATTTTCCTCCCACAATTTCTCATCTTCTACTCGCCTCTTCCATCTATATTTCCTCTTCTCTTTCTTCTCCCTTTCCCTCCTCTTCGCCTTCCCTCCCCAATTACATGTTCCTCCTCCTTCTCTCCCTCATCCTCTTCCGACTCCACTCCCTCCACTTCCTCCTCGTCCTCCTTTCCCTTACTCCTCCTCCTTTCCCTTAATCCTGCTCCTCCTCGTCTTCTCTTACACCTGCGGCAGTACGCAGGTGAGCCAGGAAGCGAAGAGGAGCATCCCCTCCCCTCCTTACCGTATCAAGCACAGGTTTATTACATTACGATACACGGGTCCATACGGGGGCAGGTGTCCGCCCCATATCTCAGCCCGCAGAGTAATTTCGGGGTTATTGCAATCATGTTATGGTGCAGCAGTAAGGCGGCTAACATAGATTACTAGATAAGTGTGTGTGTGTGTGTGTGTGTGTGTGTGTAAGTATCATTTAGTCCATTATATTTCAGAAGAACTATGACGTTTACACACTGTCTCTTCCTCATCACTCTCTATGATAACAGGAAACATGTAAACACAATTTAAACACTGACCAAGTTTGTTATAATTCCAGGTGGCGGTCCTTGTGATGGCCCTGGCCACTTGTGGGCTGGGGGCCAAGCTGCCTTCATACTCCGACCACGACTCCCAGGTACTGTCTGCCATCACTCTCCCTCTGGTGTGGG
Organism: Homarus gammarus; assembly: GCA_958450375.1. Lineage (NCBI taxonomy): Eukaryota > Metazoa > Arthropoda > Malacostraca > Decapoda > Nephropidae > Homarus > Homarus gammarus. Next base: position 557,628 of record CAUDMG010000472.1, read on the forward strand.
TGTCTTGTGCTGGTCGGACTTCACACTGATGTTTGTTGCAAAGTAGATTATTTCCTGTACAATTTCTGTTGGTGTTGTTGATATTCGGTGGGAGTCATAAGAATACCTCATAGTTGAACAGCTTCTACTTGCTTAAGGATCACATATTCACTAAATTTATCATTGCAGGAGATCGTCTCTCGAACCGTGAGTGTAAAAACACCAGAGAGAAAATCCAACGTTATATCGCACTTCACCCCTGCTGACCACAGGTACGAAGCAACTGGGAGTGTTGTCATCACCAGAGGTGAAGATGCTTCCCCAAGACAAACTTTACCCGAGCCTCAAGCGCCTGTCCGTGTGGCCCCTCCCACCCGTAAGACACAGTCAAGACCAACTTCTTCCTCCCGAGCCTCCGAGTTGGCTCTCACCCGTACCGTCTCCGTCAAGACACCCGAGAGAGTCTCCGGTGTCATCAACCACTTCACTCCCGCCGACCACAGGTACGAGGCCACAGGATCTGTCACCATCAACAGGGGCTCAACAGGCAGTGGGAGAGCTGTTTCTTCAGGTCCCGCAAGAACTGTACCTGTCTTCGTGCGTCCTGCTACTGCTCCTGTACGTCCTGCAGTTGTACGTCAGCCTGCCCGACCTGCACTTCCCTCAGCTTCTCGGTTGGCTCTCACCCGTACCGTCTCCGTCAAGACACCTGAAAGAGTCTCCGGTGTTATCAACCACTTCACTCCCGCCGACCACAGGTACGAGGCCACAGGATCTGTCACCATCAACAGGGCTTCTCAAGGTTCTTCAAAACTCCTGTCTGGTGCCTCAAGCCAAGCGCAATTTGTTGCTAAGCCTGCGGCTCCTGCCCCTGCCCGTCCTGCTCCTGCTTCTGCTCCTGTGCGTCCTGCAGTTGTACGTCAGCCTGCCCGACCTGCACTTTCCTCTGCTTCTCAGTTGGCTCTTACCCGTACCGTCTCCGTTAAGACACCTGAAAGAGTCTCAAACGTTATCTCTCACTTCACTCCCGCGGACCACAGGTACGACGCTACTGGGTCTGTCACCATCACCCGAGGCTCAACAAAACAAGCTTCTTCAGCAAGTCAGGCTTCCTTCGGTGCTTCACGTGCAACAGGAGTGAAAGTTGCCTCTGCCCCTGCCCCTGCTACCCCTGCCCCTGTTGCCCCTGCACCTCCCCGTAAAGTCTATGTAGCTCGACCTTCAAAGACTGCTTCGTCGTCTTCGTCAGCTTCTCGGTTGGCTCTCACCCGTACCGTCTCCGTCAAGACACCCGAGAGAGTCTCTGGTGTCATCAACCACTTCACTCCCGCCGACCACAGGTACGAGGCCACAGGATCTGTCACCATCAACAGGGCTTCATCTAGTCGAGCCTCTTCCAGTGAATCGAAGGAAGCAAGAGTTAAGTTTACCCCTGCCCCTGTTGCCCCTGCACCTCCCCGTCAAGTCTTTGTAGCTCGACCTTCAAAGACTGCTTCGTCGTCTTCGTCAGCTTCTCGGTTGGCTCTCACCCGTACCGTCTCCGTCAAGACACCTGAGAGAGTCTCCGGTGTTATCAACCACTTCACTCCCGCCGACCACAGGTACGAGGCCACAGGATCTGTCACCATCAACAGGGCTTCAGGTTCTTCTGGCCGTCAGTCATCAGTTAATGCCTTCGGACAAGCTGCAGCCAGTGCCAGCAGACAAGCAGCGGCCTCAGCTTCCTCTGGATACAGTTCATCAGCAGGGTCTCAAAGCCAGGCAGCAGTAGCAGGTTCTCAGCGCTCCCAGGCAGCGGCAGCGGCAGCAGCAGCAGCAGGTTCTCAGCGTTCCCAGGCAGCAGCAGCAGCTTATCAGCGCTCCCAGGCAGCGGCAGCAGCAGCAGCTTCTCAGCGCTCTCAGGCAGCTGCAGCAGCAGCAGCAGCAGCAGCAGAAGCAGCAGCGTTTCAGCGCTCCCAGGTAGCGGCAGCAGCAGCAGAAGCAGCAGCAGCGTCTCAGCGCTCCCAGGCAGCAGCAGCAGCGTCTCGGCGCTCCCAGGCAGCAGCAGCAGCGTCTCGGCGCTCCCAGGCAGCAGCAGCAGCAGCAGCCTCTCAGCGCTCACAAGCAGAAGCAGCAGCCTCTCAGCGCTCCCAAGCAGCAGCAGCAGCCTCTCAGCGTTCCCAGGCAGCAGCAGCAGCAGCAGCCTCTCGGCGCTCCCAGGCAGCAGCAGCAGCAGCAGCCTCTCAGCGCTCACAAGCAGAAGCAGCAGCCTCTCGGCGCTCCCAGGCAGCAGCAGCAGCCTCTCGGCGCTCCCAGGCAGCAGCAGCAGCAGCAGCCTCTCAGCGCTCACAAGCAGAAGCAGCAGCCTCTCAGCGCTCTCAGGCAGCAGCAGCAGCCTCTCAGCGCTCCCAGGCAGCAGCAGCAGCAGCAGCCTCTCGGCGCTCCCAGGCAGCAGCAGCAGCAGCAGCCTCTCAGCGCTCACAAGCAGAAGCAGCAGCCTCTCAGCGCTCCCAGTCATCATCATCGTCTTCATCATCTTCGTCTGGTGGATCCCAGTCCTTTACTTACCGTCTAGCGGCTCCCTATGAAGGGGGTAGTTCCGTGTCTTCCTCCGACCTACTGGCAGAACTGGAGGAGTTCAGGGCAGATGCTGCCAGATCTGGTGTGAAGATTACCCAAGATGAGCAGACCAGGCTAGCTGATAGTGACAGTGTAAGTGAGGTTTAAGTCATAGTTCACTAATAACACCGCCGGGTATGTAGTAGTGCCTAACATTAAGGAGTTTTCTGAGGAAGAAGATGGCACCAGGACAAGTAACCAGGGTGACATCCTCCGTTACATCTTGTTATAACATTTAGAGCAAAATTCCACCTCAACAAATTATGACCAATACATCAAACATTTCAGAATTTTCAATCGAACAAACGACAGTTGCCTTTTTCAGAATTTCACAACTGACAACAAAAGCCATGCATTAACCTGCTTGTGTTCTCAGGGGTCAGACCCGTACAGCTTCAGCGTGCGAGTGGAGGACCACGACAACACCAATTACCAGAGCAGAGATGAGTGGGTGGGTGAAGATGGCATAACCTACGGCTGGTACACAGTGCTACTCCCTGACGCCTTCAAATACAACTACTCCTACATTGCTCACCCAGTTAAAGGCTACCAGGTACACACTGTAGGCTGGCAACATGCTCCATAGTCCCCCCTCCTCCCCTCGACCTCTGCTTCTCTCCCATCTTACCTCTTATAATATCACAATCCTCCCAAAGCTGTTGTTGTCTTAAGAAATACTCTCTCTGTACCTCTAGCTTTCCTATACCATTAAAAGTTTCTCTTAAGGCTTTCAAGTTAATAATCTTCTCCCTATTTCAAATTCTTCATTCTTGTTATGAAAGAAATATTTCCTCGATCCCCTAAACTTTATCTTAATTAAATTCTTTAATTTTTATTCTTAATAGATAATATTTATTCTTCTCTATGTCTATGTCTATACTCTTGTGGAATGACTTGTCTTTATCATGCCTATGCCCTACTCTTCTCTGGCATTATTATTATATACGTATCTACTTTCAGAAAACTCTTCGCTATGCCAGAGTCTTTGCTTTATTCTTGTGCTTTGAGAACATCCTTATGTATGCCATTATATCTCACAGTTCTATGGCATCTTTATGGATTTCTATATTCACAAAGCACTTTTCTATACCAACAACTCTTAGTTATATTCTTTTAACAAATATCTAATCTATGCCTCTTTTAATCTTGTCTATATTCCGTTAATCAATGCCAACCTTTTAATATTCATCTCTATAACACTATCTTGTTCTTGATCTCTGAGAAATGCCTTATCTATGCCCTCTGTCTTTACCTAATTTACCAGTCCATTTAAGGCATAATATATACCTGGGTGTTCGACAGCTCTACCAACACTGTACAGGTATACTAAGAACAGTTACCATGCACCTAAGTCACAGTCAAGTATACTGTAGAGGTTAGAGAAGTTAATACGCATGCTTATTTCGTGTGTGTGTTGCTATCTTTACTCTATTTACCTAACATTAGCAGAAAAACATCACGGAACAAAATGTAAGGTAAATATTAACCCAATTAATTACAGGTTTTTGCCCCAGGTAACCATGTACAGAATTACCTGTCGGTGTCGTCTGGTGAAAAGGACCCTTCTGCGTGTGTACGGGAGTATACAGTGGTGACGATGTATAGTTTGTTTACGGTAGCATTGTATCCTTGTTTATAGTGTTACTTAATATTGTACTTATTCACCTTTGCATTTTTACAGGTTAAGGTAACGCGTGTGGACTCTGGTATCGTGATGAAGCCCGTTGAAGCAGATATCTTCGCCCCTGCCACCATCTTCTCCAACCAAGGCATCACCAGGTTCGGTGACTTTGCCATTTCAGGCATCAACAACGATTTCCAGACTGAAGGAAGGATGGACTTCGAACAGAACGCCGCTGCCACTTTTGCCGATTCCTTGGCCGAGTCTCTGCAGGTTGGCAGGTCGCAATCATCGTCATCAGTGCCTGCAGTTTCAACCGGTCCGGCCAGTCACATCTGTGGGTACAGAATTGTCCGGGAATATGGATCAACCAGTTCCCGCACCATCGCCATCCCCTCTGGGTCACCTCTCTGTGGCTCCTCATCAGCAAGTCAGAGTGCAGGTCTCTCCAGTGCTTCATTCACAGGCCGCTCATCTGGTGCCTCAAGTAGCAGCGGTTTCACCTCGGGATCCGCAGCTCAGAGTCAGAGAGCAGGTGGATCTTCAGCCAGTAGTTTCTCCTCAAAGCAAGCAGCAGCAGCAGCAGCAGCAGGAGCAGCAGCAGGATCATCTCGCGCTTCCTCCTCTGGGTCCACAAGCTTCACCTCTGGATCTTCAAGTTCCCTAAGTTCATCCTCTAAAAAAGTCTCCTCTGGATCCTCTGCCTCTTCTGGTTCAACCTCGAGCAAGTTCTCTGGATCTGGATCTTCCTCTAAATTTGGATCTTCCTCTAGGTCCGGATCATCCTCTGGATTTGGAGCTTCCTCTGGATCCGGATCATCCTCTGGATTTGGAGCTTCCTCTAAATTTGGATCTTCCTCTAGGTCCGGATCATCCTCTGGATTTGAATCTTCCTCTGGATCCGGATCTTCCTCTGGATCCGGATCATCCTCTGGATTTGGAGCTTCCTCTAAATTTGGATCTTCCTCTAGGTCCGGATCATCCTCTGGATTTGAATCTTCCTCTGGATCAGGATCTTCCTTTGGATCTGGATCTTCCTCTAAATTTGGAGCTTCCTCTGGATCCGGATCATCCTCTGGATTTGGAGCTTCCTCTAAATTTGGATCTTCCTCTAGGTCCGGATCATCCTCTGGATCCGGATCTTCCTCTGGATCAGGATCTTTCTTTGGATATGGAGCTTCCTCTGGATCCGGATCTTCCTCTGGATCCGGATCTTCGTCTGGATCCTCTGGTGCTTCAGGTTCATTCTCCAGCAGGTTCTCTGGATCTGGATCTTCCTCTGGATCCGGATCTTCCTCTGGATCCTCTGGTGCTTCAGGTTCATTCTCCAGCAGGTTCTCTGGATCCGGATCTTCCTCTGGATCCGGATCTTCCTCTGGATCCTCTGGTGCTTCAGGTTCATTCTCCAGCAGGTTCTCTGGATCTGCAGGTAGAGGCTCAGGCTCAACCAAGTCTTCATTCGGTGGATTCTCAAGTCAAGGCTCTAGTGCATCCAGCTCTGAAGAGGAAGAAGACTCAAGCGCTTCTTCTTCCTCAAGTCAAAGCTTTGGTTCATCAAAGTTCTCATCTTCAAGGCGAGGTCCTTCCTATAGCTTCTCCTCTGGTTCTAGCAGTGGAGCCTCTACCTTTGGCGCCCGGTCCTCATCTGGAGCTTCACTAACACGCACAGTTTCAGTCAAATCACCTGAACGAGTATCAAATGTAATCTCCCACTTTACTCCTGTTGAACATGTTTATGAAGCGACTGGTAGTGTGACTATCGACTCTTCATCAAGTCATGAATCCATTAGTCCCGCACGGGCTGTGTTTGTGGCCGCTCAACCTGCCGTTGCTGCTCGTCCCGCAGTCAGGAAATCACCAGCTGCTGCTTCATCTCAGTTGGCTCTCACCCGTACCGTCTCCGTCAAGACACCCGAGAGAGTCTCCGGTGTCATCAACCACTTCACTCCCGCTGACCACAGGTACGAGGCCACAGGATCTGTCACCATCAACAGGGCTTCATCTAGTCGAGCCTCTTCCAGTGAATCGAAGGAAGCAAGAGTTAAGTTTACCCCTGCCCCTGTTGCCCCTGCACCTCCCCGTCAAGTCTTTGTAGCTCGACCTTCAAAGACTGCTTCGTCGTCTTCGTCAGCTTCTCGGTTGGCTCTCACCCGTACCGTCTCCGTCAAGACACCTGAGAGAGTCTCCGGTGTCATCAACCACTTCACTCCCGCTGACCACAGGTACGAGGCCACAGGATCTGTCACCATCAACAGGGCTTCATCTAGTCAAGGATCCTCCAGTGCTAGACACACCTCAGGGGCTCCAGCTTCTTCTGCTCCTGCTGCCCCAGCCCGCCCTGCCCCAGCCCGTTCTGCCCCAGCGTATTCCCCCCCGACTGCTGCTCCAGCCCCATCCCAACTGTCTCTCACCCGTACCGTCTCCGTCAAGACACCTGAAAGAGTCTCCGGTGTTATCAACCACTTCACTCCCGCCGACCACAAATACGAAGCAACTGGCTCTGTCACCATCAACAGGTCATCCTCGGCTTAACTTTATCTTTACATAATAAAGAAACAGACGAGTGCCATATGCGTTCAAAATAAAATGTCGACACTTAGGCGGTAAAGGTTTATGGTGTTCGGAAAGCTCACTAATATTATGTATATTGTGATACCCAGAGATTATTGTTCAACTTCACGAGCTATAATTAAAAAGTAGTTTAAGGAGTAAATCAGTTGGTGACTTGACAACACATGGCCGTGTCTGTACCTGTGTCTGTACCTCCCACTAACTGCTGGCTAGCGTCTCCTCTACAGCTTTCCCACACACTCTCTCTTCTTGCATAGGTGATGTGAGTCCATCTCTGCACCTCATCTTATACTTTAATATATATAACGATATTATTTACTATTTTAGGGCTTTTTCCTTCCTGTTAATTTATAAATGAGCTTCCCAGGTGTTGACCATTGATAAAATGAATGTGTGTCTGTGCCTCTGATGACACAAAAAATGAAAATACTTAAATAATAACTATTTATTGAGTGACATAAGACCCAGGGTAAATATTTATTTATTGTCCAATCATCCTCATCATGTATCGAGAAGAATGATCTAATAAAACACATTAGAATGAACAGTTATTCCAGCCTTTATTTACCTTTAGAGTGAGTCTGTTTCTTACCCTTCAACCTATACGAATACTTAATCAACACTGAATTAACTATGGCCGAGTGAATTAACTATATGAATGAATTAACTATATGAATGAATTAACTATATGACCTAAATTAGTATCCATCATGTACTTAGGATTAGGGGAGAGACCAACCTTTTAGACCCGTATAACATTCCCAAACACTACAGGATATCACCAGGTGTTTCATATATACCTGAAGTAACGAAGTATATTAATTATAACTGATATATTGAATCAAGTGTTATAGGGGTTGATACATAATTCCTTTATAATTATTCTAAAGTCAAAGCCATTGAGTTAAATTTGGGATTAACGAAATAATTTAATGAGGTATAAATCAACATTAAATTAACATGATAGAAAAAATTACTATACAAAATAACAGAGATGAAATAATTAACAGAATAAATTGAGGAATTTAACTAAGGAGAAATTTTTCTTATGTAGAGGAACGGATGAATGTTGACCTATGATTAATGAGATAAATACCGCGAGGGCGAGGAGCAGTTATTGTGTGTACAGTAATGCTGGGAGCTGTTGACTGTGTGCACCGAGCTGTTGACTGTGTGCACCGAGCTGTTGACTGTGTGCACCGAGCTGTTGACTGTGTGCACCGAGCTGTTGACTGTGTGCACCGAGCTGTTGACTGTGTGCACCGAGCTGTTGACTGTGTGCACCGAGCTGTTGACTGTGTGCACCGAGCTGTTTATTGTGTGCACCGAGCTGTTTATTGTGTGCACCGAGCTGTTTATTGTGTGCACCGAGCTGTTTACTGTGTGCACCGAGCTGTTTATTGTGTGCACCGAGCTGTTTACTGTGTGCACCGAGCTGTTTACTGTGTGCACAGAGCTGTTTACTGTGTGCACCGAGCTATTGACTGTGTGCACCGAGCTGTTTACTGTGTGCACCGAGCTGTTTATTGTGTGCACCAAGCTGTTTATTGTGTGCACCGAGCTGTTTATTGTGTGCACCAAGCTGTTTATTGTGTGCACCAAGCTGTTTATTGTGTGCACCAAGCTGTTTACTGTGTGCACCAAGCTGTTTACTGTGTGCACCGAGCTGTTTACTGTGTGCACCGAGCTGTTTACTGTGTGCACCGAGCTATTGACTGTGTGCACCGAGCTGTTTATTGTGTGCACCGAGCTGTTTATTGTGTGCACCGAGCTGTTTATTGTGTGCACCAAGTTGTTTACTGTGTGCACCGAGCTGTTTATTGTGTGCACCAAGCTGTTAACTGTGTGCACCGAGCTGTTTTAATGTGTGCACCAAGCTGTTTATTGTGTGCACCAAGTTGTTTACTGTGTGCACCGAGCTGTTTATTGTGTGCACCAAGCTGTTAACTGTGTGCACCGAGCTGTTTATTGTGTGCACCAAGCTGTTTACTGTGTGCACCGAGCTGTTTATTGTGTGCACCATGTTGTTTACTGTGTGAACCAAGCTGTTTATTGTGTGCACCAAGCTGTTTATTGTGTGCACCGAACTGTTTACAGTGTGCACGACAAGGTCTTGGTAATTGAATTATTTAGTTCCGACGTTAGGAGGTCAGGTCAACAAGGGTGTGGTGTCAGCTGTGTCAGTAATCAGTGTTAGTTGATCACGGACTCTTGATATACACGGACGAGTTGAGTACGAGACAGTCCTGAGAGTTATCCTGACGCTGGTATACATTATGGACTTAAGATATCATGTACTCTACTGTTTGTCCCCCCTCCTCCGCCCAGCTCAACACACACGTCACAGGACCGAAGAGCAAGTAGTAAGTCTTCCAAGTCTGTTATAAGCACGAGACTACATTCAACTTGTTCTTGGGAGTTATTTTGTATTTGACTTGTAGGACTGGCAGTAATCTCGATGACTATTGTGCCTCTTGTATATTTTCTTGTCATTTGATAATGGCCGCAACACGATCGTTCCCTCGGGTACGGATGGTTAAGCATCTCATTGTATAATATGTGTGTTTGTTCCAATCCTTAATCAGAGTCGATTGGTATGGAGTTGATCAGCTTAATGTGTCAAGAAACCAACTTGTTTATTTTTGTTATTTATGTCAGCCCTGAAGGAGAACCTCGGGCGTGTACTGTACAGACACCCGCAAAAGTCCTCTCGCCTCTCCTCCTGAACCACGAACCCCAAGATTTAGAATAATGTGTCAATGTTTACTGCTTCGTTCGGGTTCACGAGTCTAAATATCAGAGTTTGTGGTTCAGGAGGAGAGGATCACCTTCCTACACTTGTGAATCAGAGACCGAGTGTCTGAGTGTCGCTGGTGGGGAAAATATAATCCCCGCTAGTGGCAGGATTTTCTGACATAATCCCTTGAACCGAGAAATGGAATATACTAGAAAGATCTTCCCAAATCAATGGTCCACAGTTTATTATGTTATCAAGGGAAGTGGGTCATATGTCCGATAGAGACTACAGTACTTGGGAGGGGGCTGAATACTGCTCTCAGAGTTCACTGGAAGTTATGTGTGTTATGACAAAGACCCCTGAGCTGATGCCTGATCTAACCACCGCCACTAGGGAGGTGTTGCTGGCGAACATGACCGCTGAAGAAGTTATATATGAATTGATAAACATAACCAAGCCCTCAGGTAACGAACAACTTACACCAAACATAAATGTGATTTCTGCTGAGTGTATGTGCCACGAGGACTGTGGCTCACTGGACGAGTCTCCCGCTAAGGTGTTACCAGCAGTACTCAACCACCAATGCAATAAGGAAAACGTAAATCTGGTCTGCTGAACAATAAGAGGGATAACTCTTGTAAACTTTTTCACATCACAACGTTCTATTCGTTTCAGTATTTCGTGACAATACTCGGAATATAATATATCGGTTATTGGGCTTCCCCTACGAAGAAAATTTTTTTTCATGTTTTATAAATAAAATTAAAGCACATGTTAATTATTTTAAGTATATGCATTTTTCCAAGAAGTTTGTGTGCGTGTGTGTGTGCGTGTGTGCTGTCTGTCTACATCGTTTATATACCTGTAATGGCCCTTGTTTCATACAGAAGAATTATATAAATGGGTTAATTACATTTGATCTATATACTGATTCATCCCCTGTAACTTTCCACTAGCTATGAGGTGACATGTTCAGTGCACGTGATAAGGTGTGCCCACGGGAAGCTGCGTCATATTATGATGAGTTAAGGCATTTGTAGCCGGCTTTCTGGCCACCCAAAGCGGGCAGTAGTTTGATATCCTTGACGAGAGGAAGACGTTATTTGAGAGCCGTCGTGGATGGCTCCGTCTTCCTTCGAGGGAGGACGACGTGCCTATTCCGTTCTCCCTCAATGGGTCACTACTCATAGCAGTCAAACTCATAATCTTCATCTAACGGACGTGATTAAACGGTCTATTTACATAGCCGCCGTCCTCTCCCTTCACACTCATAGATAGTGGAAGTTACGGTTGATCTACACTCAGGAATTATATAAACAATACAATATAATTCTTCTGTTTATGAAACAAGGGCCATTACATACTTGATCTGCCTATTATATCGTTTATATACCTGATCTGTCTATATACATCGTTTATATACCTGATCTGTCTATATACATCGTTTATATACCTGATCTGTCTATATACATCGTTTATATACCTGATCTGTCTATTATATCGTTTATATACCTGATCTGTCTATTACATCGTTTATATACCTGATCTGTCTATTACATCGTTTATATACCTGATCTGTCTATATACATCGTTTATATACCTGATCTGTCTATTACATCGTTTATATACCTGATCTGTCTATTACATCGTTTATATACCTGATCTGTCTATTATATCGTTTATATACCTGATCTGTCTATTACATCGTTTATATACCTGATCTGTCTATTATATCGTTTATATACTTGATCTGCCTATTATATCGTTTATATACCTGATCAGTCTATTATATCGTTTATATACCTGATCTGTCTATTACATCGTTTATATACCTGATCTGTCTATTACATCGTTTATATACCTGATCTGTCTATATACATCGTTTATATACCTGATCTGTCTATTACATCGTTTATATACCTGATCTGTCTATTACATCGTTTATATACCTGATCTGTCTATTACATCGTTTATATACCTGATCTGTCTATTACATCGTTTATATACCTGATCTGTCTATTACATCGTTTATATACCTGATCTGTCTATATACATCGTTTATATACCTGATCTGTCTATTACATCGTTTATATACCTGATCTGTCTATTACATCGTTTATATACCTGATCTGTCTATTACATCGTTTATATACCTGATCTGTCTATTACATCGTTTATATACCTGATCTGTCTATTACATCGTTTATATACCTGATCTGTCTATTACATCGTTTATATACCTGATCTGTCTATATACATCGTTTATATACCTGATCTGTCCATCTACAGTGCATCGTTTGTACACATATACCGTCCATGTAGTAGTTTGTATGTATGGTGTATATCAGGGAACATGGCGAGCGCTTGATATTAGGAGATATTCTAAGGTCAATAGTAACTACGTTTTACTATACAAAAAACCCTGAGTACAGTACTGCATTAAAGAAAAAGTAATGTGATTTTTTGGTGAAAAGGGAAGGTCCGGACCCCCAGGACCCGCTGGATCCGCCCTTGTTTATATATATACGGGTCGCGAATGGGATAAGCTGACGAAGTCGCCCCTTGTGAGCATGTATGATTATGCGGCGAATATCCTGACTTGGGTCCAACGATTGACAACCGTAACAAAGTTAACAGGTCACAGAAGTTCACAACACTTCCACAACAAACACAGGACCCGAATAGATAACCCTCTCCTCAGGTGACAGTAAAGGGGCAATAAAATTATGTCATTTACTAACAACAAAACACAAAGAAATATAAACACGGTGCACATAGAATAATAAGAACCTAACTCCTAACACACAAAATAATCAACTAAATCCTGACCAAACCTACGAACAAATCTGACCTAAACAACAGACGGGAAAAGGGGAACACAATGGCGGGAAGTGGGAACGTGGAATTGTACTTAAGGTCTGATGGTCCCGAGATAGCAGAGGAGGTCCAGCCGTCCTGGTCCTCGTGAGAAGTAAGTCAAGTTGTACTGCACATATCCCAGAGGAGTAGTCCAGCCTTGGGAATAGGAGTAACCATCCAGGGCACTAGCTGAAGGTGTACTACCTGCACTCGGGCAGGAGAAGTCGTATAGGCTCCGGTCGAAGACCATTGAGTAGGTAAAGCAACTGAGAACCGTAGTCTAGGTAGGAGGTGAAACTGCAAGTATGGGCACAAAAGTGACGAATTGCCCTCCTAGATGGCGTGGACAATATATATACATATATACATATATATATACATATGTATATATATAATGCTAAATCATAGTGAACTTATGTCTGTTCTTAATAAATAAATATTTATCTTATGTTTCTCTCTGAGTGGGGAGACGCCGTAGGTCCTACCTAAATTTGGTAATACATAACTAAGTGTGGTGTAGTGCCAACAGTGTATAGCATACAGTATATTCAGAATACTTAATGGGAGAAGTTATTAGTGACAGTCAAGGAATAAAATTTAATGGTAAAGTAATATCAGATATACGCTATGCTGCTGCTCTTACCACGAGAGTGAAGAGGCATTACAAAAACTGGTTAACGCATTCGTGGTAAAAGGTGAAGAATATGGGTTAAGGGTAAGTAACGGGGAACTTAGTGGATTTGTTTGGTGTATTTGGGAGGTAACATTAGCTGTGATGGTAGATGTGCGGAAGGGATCATAACAAGGATAGGTCAAGCAAAGACAGTATTTTACGATCTAAAACACCCCATGAAAAGGGTTATTAACTTCAATTTGAGAAAAAGACTTTTTTGGCAAGGACTGATGTACGGGCCAGAAGCGGGGACACTTCCAGCAGACACCAGAAAGACGTTGGAGGCCTTTGACATGTGGTGTTATAGGCGGAGGGTAAGAGTTAGCTACAATGACAGGAAAACAAATGAAGAAGTACAGACAAAGGAAATGAAATGCCACGTCTTATAATTAGAGATGTGGGGATAATAAGAGAAATATTAACGGGCAAAGTTGAGAGGAGGAGGGCCAGGGGAAGGTAGGGATCGGGATGGGTGAATGAAATTAAAAACTGGGTCCCCAGAGAGATACAAAACCTTAGAAGATTGGTAAAAACAGCCCGTTTAGAGTGGAGGACTGTGGTCGCCAACCCTCATTGATATAACAGGAGAAACAAAGTGTTATTGTTGGTCAGTTTATGCTTTTGTCCCTTATTAGTCTTACATAACGTCCATCTTTATTGTTTCTGGTTTAGGTTATTGAGCTTTACGTCACCAAGGCTCAGGTAGGGAGCGTCTTCGGTGCCACTATAGCTGTGCAGGTGATCTTTACAGTGCCGTGTTTACCGTCTGTTTTACTCAGTTATATAATGATTTTCAAGGTTATACAATAAAGCCACATTATTTCATTGTTTATTTTCACGATGTATACAGTATGCATGCATGTATACTCGTATCTATACATATTCAACAAAAAACATAATATATATTTATAGCTCATATATAATAAAATAAATGAAAATATAAAGTAAGAAAAATATTTCAATTTATCATCCATGAGAGCTGATGAACAGACACGAGATCTGTCATCACCTAGAAGTATGCTGGCCCGAGTGACTCCACCACCTTCCAACCCTCTACAGTCTCTTCCTTTTCCTTGTCCTGAACAGAGCTGGTTGGTTTCCGCGGCTATTGTCAAAGAATATATTAGTTCCGTGTGTTTGGGGACGAGTTCTTATAGCAAAGGACTCTTGGTGACTTAAACCTGTCACAACTGGACGGGTGGTGCCGAGGCCTCCAGCCTTGTTTAGGGAGCTAGGGCCGATCGAGAGCCTCGACACTTTAGGTCTCGTAAATTGATCAGAAAAATGGTTCCCTGAGGGTTTCCTCTCAGAAAATCTTGCTCCTTCTGATTGAATGGCGTTTCTTAAGACGACCGCCGGTGTTCCCTGGACAGGAAAAGAGGAAGGTCCATCATTTGTACCTTCTGTCGAACGAAAAACGTGTTGACCAAGTACAACCGCTCGCCTCGGCGGACCTAGGGAGAAATTTTCAGGAGAAACTAGCGAAGACTGTCGAGTAGATGAAGAAGGGTCAACGATGAATAAACTGGCTCCACCTGACGAAGCAGCTACACCTGAGGAAGCAGCTGCACCTAAAGAAGCAGCTGCAGTTGAGGAAGTAGCTGCAGTTGACGAAGCAGTTGCAGTTGAGGAAGCAGCTGCACCCGATGAAGCTACCGAACCAGGAATACCCAATGTAGAGGTAGCAGCAGCAGAACCACCACCAAGTCCAGTCGCCTCAAGAGCAGCTGTCTGAGCAGAGTTAACTCCAGCATTTGCCACACTACTGACTGCAGGGTGTGCACCAGCCACTCCTGTTCCAAGAGAGTTGTGTCCAAGGAGAACAAAAGGAACTTGCAGAGGTGAACTTCCTAGTGTACCAAGAGCTCCCGCTGTTCCTCCAATAGCGAGAGCTGCAGGGGCTCCTAAAGCACTTGGTTGAAACAATAATAGTGGTATGTCTTGTACCCCGTCAGCACCGACAATACCTGATGGGCCTCCGGCTGCAAGATCACCAACGGCCCCAACTCGATTAACAGGATTAACTGAACCGAATGAAAATCCGTTTCCACCTCCATGACTGAAAGCAAATCCTCCTCCTGAAGTACCTCCTCCTCCTCCTCCGACTACTACAATTTCTCCTCCTCCTACACCTGCTCCTCCTCCATGTCCTCCTCCTATTCCCCCTCCTCCTCCATGTCCTCCTCCTATTCCTCCTCCTATTCCCCCTCCTATTCCTCCTCCTCCTCCATGTCCTCCTCCTATTCCTCCTCCTCCTCCATGTCCTCCTCCTATTCCTCCTCCTCCCTGTCCTCCTCCTATTCCCCCTCCTCCTCCATGTCCTCCTCCTATTCCTCCTCCTCCTCCATGTCCTCCTCCATGTCCTCCTCCTATTCCTCCTCCTCCTCCATGTCCTCCTCCATGTCCTCCTCCTATTCCTCCTCCATGTCCTCCTCCAATTCCTCCTCCTATTCCTCCTCCTCCTCCATGTCCTCCTCCTATTCCTCCTCCTATTCTCCCTCCTCCTCCATGTCCTCCTCCTATTCCTCCTCCTCCTCCATGTCCTCCTCCTATTCCTCCTCCTATTCCCCCTCCTCCTCCATGTCCTCCTCCTATTCCTCCTCCTCCTCCATGTCCTCCTCCTATTCCCCCTCCTCCTCCATGTCCTCCTCCTATTCCTCCTCCATGTCCTCCTCCATGTCCTCCTCCATGTCCTCCTCCTATTCCTCCTCCTCCTCCATGTCCTCCTCCATGTCCTCCTCCTATTCCTCCTCCTATTCCCCCTCCTCCTCCATGTCCTCCTCCATGTCCTCCTCCTATTCCTCCTCCTCCTCCATGTCCTCCTCCATTCCTCCTCCTATTCCTCCTCCTATTCCCCCTCCTCCTCCATGTCCTCCTCCAATTCCTCCTCCTATTCCCCCTCCTATTCCTCCTCCTCCTCCATGTCCTCCTCCTATTCCTCCTCCTCCTCCATGTCCTCCTCCTATTCCTCCTCCTCCTCCATGTCCTCCTCCTATTCCCCCTCCTATTCCTCCTCCTCCTCCATGTCCTCCTCCTATTCCTCCTCCTCCTCCATGTCCTCCTCCTATTCCTCCTCCTCCTCCATGTCCTCCTCCTATTCCTCCTCCTCCTCCATGTCCTCCTCCATGTCCTCCTCCTATTCCTCCTCCATGTCCTCCTCCAATTCCTCCTCCTATTCCCCCTCCTCCTCCATGTCCTCCTCCAATTCCTCCTCCTATTCCTCCTCCTCCTCCATGTCCTCCTCCTATTCCTCCTCCTATTCCTCCTCCTCCTCCATGTCCTCCTCCAATTCCTCCTCCTATTCCCCCTCCTCCTCCATGTCCTCCTCCAATTCCTCCTCCTATTCCTCCTCCTCCTCCATGTCCTCCTCCATGTCCTCCTCCTATTCCTCCTCCTATTCCCCCTCCTCCTCCATGTCCTCCTCCTATTCCCCCTCCTCCTCCATGTCCTCCTCCAATTCCTCCTCCTATTCCCCCTCCTCCTCCATGTCCTCCTCCAATTCCTCCTCCTTTTCCTCCCCCTCCTCCATGTCCTCCTCCATGTCCTCCTCCTATTCCTCCTCCTCCTCCATGTCCTCCTCCAATTCCTCCTCCTCCTCCATGTCCTCCTCCATGTCCTCCTCCTATTCCTCCTCCTATTCCCCCTCCTCCTCCATGTCCTCCTCCATGTCCTCCTCCTATTCCTCCTCCTATTCCCCCTCCTCCTCCATGTCCTCCTCCATGTCCTCCTCCTATTCCTCCTCCTATTCCTCCTCCTCCTCCATGTCCTCCTCCTATTCCTCCTCCTATTCCTCCTCCTCCTCCATGTCCTCCTCCTATTCCTCCTCCTCCTCCATGTCCTCCTCCATGTCCTCCTCCTATTCCTCCTCCTCCTCCATGTCCTCCTCCTATTCCTCCTCCTATTCCTCCTCCTCCTCCATGTCCTCCTCCTATTCCTCCTCCTATTCCCCCTCCTCCTCCATGTCCTCCTCCAATTCCTCCTCCTATTCCCCCACCTCCTCCATGTCCTCCTCCTATTCCTCCTCCTATTCCTCCTCCTCCTCCATGTCCTCCTCCAATTCCTCCTCCTATTCCTCCTCCTCCTCCATGTCCTCCTCCAATTCCTCCTCCTATTCCTCCTCCTCCTCCATGTCCTCCTCCTATTCCTCCTCCTCCTCCATGTCCTCCTCCTATTCCTCCTCCTATTCCTCCTCCATGTCCTCCTCCTATTCCTCCTCCTCCTCCATGTCCTCCTCCAATTCCTCCTCCTATTCCCCCACCTCCTCCATGTCCTCCTCCTATTCCTCCTCCTATTCCTCCTCCTCCTCCATGTCCTCCTCCAATTCCTCCTCCTATTCCTCCTCCTCCTCCATGTCCTCCTCCTATTCCTCCTCCTATTCCTCCTCCTCCTCCATGTCCTCCTCCTATTCCTCCTCCTCCTCCATGTCCTCCTCCTATTCCTCCTCCTATTCCTCCTCCTCCTCCATGTCCTCCTCCTATTCCTCCTCCTATTCCCCCTCCTCCTCCTTGTCCTCCACCGAATCCTCCCCTTCCTCCCACTAATACAACACCTCCTCCTCCTCCTCCTCCACCTTGTCCTCCTCCACCTTGTCCTCCTCCTCCTTGTCCTCCTCCTCCTCCTCCTTGTCCTCCTCCTCCTTGTCCTCCTCCTCCTTGTCCTCCTCCTCCTTGTCCTCCTCCTCCTTGTCCTCCTCCTCCATGTCCTCCTCCTCCTTGTCCTCCTCCTCCTTGTCCTCCTCCTCCATGTCCTCCTCCTCCTTGTCCTCCACCGAATCCTCCCCTTCCTCCCACTAATACAACACCTCCTCCTCCTCCTCCTCCACCTTGTCCTCCTCCTCCTTGTCCTCCTCCTTGTCCTCCTCCTCCATGTCCTCCTCCTCCTTGTCCTCCACCGAATCCTCCCCTTCCTCCCACTAATACAACACCTCCTCCTCCTCCTCCACCTTGTCCTCCTCCTCCTTGTCCTCCTCCATGTCCTCCTCCTCCTTGTCCTCCTCCTCCTTGTCCTCCTCCTCCATGTCCTCCTCCTCCTTGTCCTCCTCCTCCATGTCCTCCTCCTCCTTGTCCTCCACCGAATCCTCCCCTTCCTCCCACTAATACAACATCTCCTCCTCCTTGTCCTCCTCCTCCTTGTCCTCCTCCTCCTTGTCCTCCTCCTCCTTGTCCTCCACCGAATCCTCCCCTTCCTCCCACTAATACAACACCTCCTCCTCCTTGTCCTCCTCCTCCTTGTCCTCCTCCTCCATGTCCTCCTCCTCCTTGTCCTCCTCCTCCTTGTCCTCCTCCTCCTTGTCCTCCACCGAATCCTCCCCTTCCTCCCACTAATACAACACCTCCTCCTCCTCCAACACCGGGGTCTCCTGGAAGCCCTGATCCAACAGCAACAACATCGGTGGGATCTTCATGAACCGAGACCTGGAATAGAAAGAGACAGTGATGTTAGCTACAGCCTACAGTGGTTCTACGGCTTTAGCTACAGCCTACTGTGGTTCTACGGCTTTAGCTACAGCCTACTGTGGTTCTACGGCTTTAGCTACAGCCTACTGTGGTTCTACGGCTTTAGCTACAGCCTACAGTGGTTCTACGGCCTTAGCTACAGCCTACAGTGGTTCTACGGCTTTAGCTACAGTCTACAGTGGTTCTACGGCCTTAGCTACAGCCTACAGTGGTTCTACGGCTTTAGCTACAGTCTACAGTGGTTCTACGGCTTTAGCTACAGCCTACAGTGGCTCTTCGGCTTTAGCTACAGCCTACAGTGGTTCTACGGCTTTAGCTACAGCCTACACTGGTTCTACGGCTTTAGCTACAGCCTACAGTGGTTCTACGGCTTTAGCTACAGCCTACAGTGGTTCTACGGCTTAAGCTACAGCCTACAGTGGTTCTACGGCTTTAGCTACAGCCTACAGTGGTTCTACGGCTTTAGCTACAGCCTACAGTGGTTCTACGGCTTTAGCTACAGCCTACAGTGGTTCTACGGCTTTAGCTACAGTCTACAGTGGTTCTACGGCTTTAGCTACAGCCTACAGTGGTTCTACTGCTTTAGCTACAGCCTACAGGTTGAGATTATTGGTGAAACGCAACACCAGTGATGTGTTGCAGGCAAGAAACAATAAGCCATTAAGTGATGTAACACACAACTTGTAATCGGCTCAGACAGTGGTGTTGACGCTCTTTGATCTCGACCCAATAATGTAATGACTCCATTCAAGATTTTCTGCGAATGCAAAGGTTCATTTAATCTGGTTTAGTTGCTTTTTTAGGGGGGGGGGGGTGTCGGTGAAAAAAGAACTGCTGTTTAGAAATCCATTAAACAAGTTGGTGTGCTGTAACCTAACCTAACCTAACCTAACCTAACCTAACCTAACCTATCCTAACTTACCTTGAAGCCTGAAGTGCCATCATCACTGTAGACGGTAGTACGGACAGTACCATCAGAAGAAAGAACGCTGTAGCTGCCCTGTAGTTGGCCGTTCAACATAAACTCAACCCGCTGTACCCCCGGAACAGAAGAGGACAGGTTAGATACAGCTTTAGGGTGTTCAGATGCATTATTTATCACACTGTTTCTGGTGGACTCTTAAACTATATCATTGTGTCCAGGAAAGTAATCAGTTGTGTTAATGTCTCGCTGAGTCACGTACAGAGGAAGTTATCGTGTGGTGGAAAGTTCATATTGTGTTGTTTGTTTGACCTGGAGTATCTTACCGAGAGAGGTGATTGACCGCCGCCGCCTCCAGAGCCACCGCCGCCATGTCCTCCTCCATGCCCGCCACCTTGTCCTCCTCCATGCCCGCCACCTTGTCCTCCTCCATGCCCGCCGCCTTGTCCTCCTCCATGCCCGCCACCTAGTTCTCCATGGCCGCCACCTTGTCCTCCTCCATGGCCGCCACCTTGTCCTCCTCCATGCCCGCCACCTTGTCCTCCTCCATGCCCGCCACCTTGTCCTCCTCCATGCCCGCCGCCTTGTCCTCCTCCATGGCCGCCACCTTGTCCTCCTCCATGCCCGCCACCTTGTCCTCCTCCATGGCCGCCACCTTGTCCTCCTCCATGGCCGCCACCTAGTTCTCCATGGCCGCCACCGTGTCCTCCATGGCCGCCACCTAGTTCTCCATGGCCGCCACCGTGTCCTCCATGGCCGCCACCTAGTTCTCCATGGCCGCCACCGTGTCCTCCATGGCCGCCACCGTGTCCTCCATGGCCGCCACCGTGTCCTCCAACGTGTCCTCCTAGTCGTACATGGCTGCCAAGTAATCCCGCACCTGAGCCAAGAATCAACTTGCCAAAGGGTTGAGAAATAACATAGCCTGAGGTCTGGCGGGGAAGCCGGTCAGTCTCAGGCTCTTCCCCAGACGCCCATGTTACCCCCACAACCACCAGCAGTATTGCCAGCTGCGAGAGAGACGAACAGGAGATAAATATTAGTTTTGTCTCGTATGACTTAAAATACACAAAAACAAATATATCACCTAACTAAGCTCTCGAACTTCTGTCTTCATTAATAGGGAAAGATTATGTATACTTATTATAAAAAGGTAAATATTTGTTTAATGAACGTAATAATATGTGTGAGGTAATATTGTTATTATTGTTCTCAGTGAAGGACGGTGCTGTTCACAACCAGCCATGAGTACAGAGGGTCACTTATTTACTCTTAATACTGAAAGAAATCCCACACGACCTCACCAGCTTCTAATCTTAAGCTTGATCCAACAGTGACCACAGTTTGTTAATCCTGTCTACTGTATTAAAGTGTGATGGACTCTGGCTTTTTGTGGATAAATTCGACATATACAATTAATAACTATCTAAACATATATACATTATTTATATCTAATTCAACTGAAGAAAGATATATTATCTATAAACCAGGTTAATATAACAATCATGAGAATAGCACAGCTTTCTCAGAACGACATTTTGAATCCATGTCTCAATATCTAAACCCTTGATCATCACTTTAAAAGATTAATGTAACTGGGAGGTTTTCTTAAGGCTGCGTCACACACTGAAGCACACGTGATCACTGTAGTAAGTCACAAGCACTGGAGAGAACCCGGGTAATGAGAGAGACGCTTGACACGGTATAGTAAGTACCTTCTCCCTCATGCTGCCTCGTGTTGTCCACTGTCTCTGGAGCTGTGTTGTTTCCTCTTCGGCTTCCAGAGACATACACACCGGGTAGACGGGGTACACGGCTATATATATATACTTACCTCCCGACGAGATGACCCAGTGACTCGGGTGATCAGACGGTTAAGCCCTTCTCCTCGTCACAGCTCAGGTAAATGCCGCCACAACTGACCCTCTGATGACGCGACTCCAAAAAAACAAACAATTGAATAACAAGTCCAGATCAGTGGCGTCGACCTCAGTGGGTGGCAGACGGTCGTTGTCACTCGTTGTTTGCAAGTGTTAGTGGATATGACGTATTTTCCTCGTGTGTGCCGGGGAGATCACCGCAACACACTACTTGTTAATAATACATTACTTGAGTGTTGGTAATGTCGTCTTCTGAACCGAAACATTTCCCAAAGGTCACATAAGTGGGCGGGTGGATCAGGTGGTACTGAGTGCCTCCACCTTATTTCGCGGAAGAATAAAAAACTCTTCTGCTGATTGGAAATTTTTTGCATAACTTGAGGATCATTTACACGAAATATATATATATATATTGAAGAGTTCTCATCAGTCATAAATACAGAGAATGAGCGGTCTATTCCCCTTCCCCTGCTCCTCCCGCCCCATGAAACCCCCACCCCACGCACCAACCCCTCCTTCTCACCCCTCCTCCCCTCTCCCCCGCCCCTCCTCACCTCCACTCCTCCCTGCCCCCACCCGCCCCTCCTCACCGCCACTCCTCCCTCCCCCCTTCTCCTCCTCCCAGCTTTTAAACAAAAATTTACTCATGGTTTAGTTAGTTGAAGCCGCGAGACTCAGTGGTGAAGGAACAGAAGGGTGGCAAGACTCCCAGTGGTTCGCGAAAACACAAGTCAACAGGGAAAAAAAATAAATCGACTATACACTTTCACTTCGTTTTAAAGTTCATGATGTATGTTGCATGCTTACGCCTGGGTGCTGTTGCCTGACGCCCACCTCAGGGTCCATCATGCCCGCCCGCCCGTATACTGCCCCGTCCCTCACCACACCTACCCCACCACTCACACACCTGCACCACCCTCACCATACCTACACCACCACTCACTACACCTGCACCACCCCTCACCACACCTACCCCACCACACCTGCCCCGTCCCTCACCACACCTACCCCACCACTCACACACCTGCACCACCCTCACCATACCTACACCACCACTCACTACACCTGCACCACCCCTCACCACACCTACCCCACCACACCTGCCCCGTCCCTCACCACACCTACCCCACCACTCACACACCTGCACCACCCTCACCATACCTACACCACCACTCACTACACCTGCACCACCCCTCACCACACCTACCCCACCACACCTGCCCCGTCCCTCACCACACCTACCCCACCACTCACACACCTGCACCACCCTCACCATACCTACACCACCACTCACTACACCTGCACCACCCCTCACCACACCTACCCCACCACACCTGCCCCGTCCCTCACCACACCTACCCCACCACTCACACACCTGCACCGTCCCTCACCATACCTACACCGCCACTCACTACACCTGCACCACCCCTCACCACACCTACCCCACCACACCTGCCCCGTCCCTCACAACACCTACCCCACCACTCACACACCTGCACCACCCTCACCATACCTACACCACCACTCACTACACCTGTACCGTCCCTCACCACACCTACCCCACCACACCTGCACCACCCTCACCATACCTACACCACCCCTCACCACACCTACCCCACCACACCTGCCCCGTCCCTCACCATACCTACCCCACCACTCACTACACCTGCACCGTCCCTCACCACACTACCCCACCACACCTGCCCCGTCCCTCACCACACCTACACCACCACTCACCACACCTACCCCACCACACCCTTCACCAACCCCATCCCCACCCCTCCCCAGCCCCCACCCCTCCCCCCCCCCTACTCAGTACCTTTCCGGTTCCTCATCAACACCGGTCCTGCCACTGACACCCAAATTTCACCCTCCTACGCGTCATCCCCCCCCTCCTCCCCCCCCCCCCCACGCCAACTACTACACCATCGCAGAATATCATAATCACGGGCCGTGTACCCTAACCAGATGTGCGTGTGTAAGTAAGTGTATGTGTGTATATATGTGTATGTACAGGTATGTGTGTCCTGCCATTACCACACAAGCACAAAACATACCGACTGCTCAAGCAAAAGTGAACTAACTCCCCAAAAGGTCACAGGTCTTAAACTGGTTCACTTTTCTTCTCTTTCACTGAACCTTAGCTGCGTTAAGTGGAAAAGATGAGAGCTACTTTTTGTCACTTGTACCGTGGAGGGTGTTGACTCTTAACACCCCAGTGGACTTGATCCAACTGTGTTATTACGGAAGTGTGATATTCCGTAAAGGTACCGTAGCTGGTGTGTTGTGGTGCACTCAGTTACCTAAGTCATAGTCATGTACAGTCCTTTATGTAGCTTATCGAAGAAAGTTGATATTAACCTAACCAAACTAAACCTAACAAAAAATGAACTAAATTAACCTAATCTAACCTAACTTCAACATACCATTACAACCCAACACACTGTATTTGAGTCTCTTCCACCTGTCATCCACCTGTCACACACACACACACACACACCTGTCTATAGTTGTTAATTTAATGGATGTCAGTGTCTCGGGTACAGATGATCTAGTTTAATGGTTTAGAAAGTTGTTAGAAGTGTTTGTTTTTGCGTCATGTGTAAAAATACTTTCCAGGTGAACCAATTTTTTTTTTTTTTGGTCTCCTTAAGGAATTTATATCGAGTTGCTTGAGACCTTAACACTGTCAGAGAAGTCTTTAATGTTTACACCTGTTGGTATGTGTCTAGGTTATTATACATAGCGAAGATCCTGGCTTTAATATGGAGAACATACACACATTCATAAATACATACATACATACATCATACATACACACATACATACATATACATAAATACATACATACATACATACATACATACATACATACACGTTTCGGAGTACAACACACAACAGTCGGGGTTGGAATGTTATAAAATCAATAGTGTAACTGAAATATCCAGTGTTGCCAGTACAATTTATTTACAATCATATGCATTCTGATCAGGTTAGGTTAGGTTAGGTTAGGTTAGGTCAATCACAGAAGGCAGGCATTGAGCTGACTAACGCTATCAATCACATCCAAGAAGAATCTGTTGTAACTTATTGAAGCGTCTCCTCGAGTATAAATCACCACTAAAGTATATCCAATAAAATACTTCAAAGTTCAATGTCACAACTCAGGGACGAAAACGTAAACAATTGAGAAAAAATTATCGAAAACAGATTTTTTTTTATATAAGCAGTAATGAAGAAAAATTATTTACTTGTGCATCAGGCATAAATATATAACTATAGCTACTTCTAACAATCTATATAACCCTAACTATATAAAACTGGGAATATATTATTTTTCACTATAAGAAAGTACCTCGGGAATGAATAGTTTTATTAACATGTAGACGCATCTTATATACGACTTGAGGAACGAGTTTTATGGTGAAGAGATGAAGTATTTTGTGTTCAGGTGTGTGCGAGTTATTTGAGGTGAGTAATGTACTGTGGAACTCTTCTTCCTCTTCTTCTTCTTCCTATTCTTCTTACTCTTCGTCTACCTCTTCCTCATCCCCTTCCTCTTCCTTCTCTTACTTTTCATTTTCATTCTCCTCTCCATTTTTCTTTTATTCTTCCTTTTTCTCCTCATCCTTTCCTTCCCTCTTCAGCTCCCCATCCTTCTCCTCCAGACCTCTCCTCCTCCGTCTCCTCCTGCACTTCCTGCCGGGATGTATTCAATGAGGGGGGGGGGGGGGGGTCGAGGCCCTCATACACCGCACCAGAAAAATTATTTTATCCTCGACAAAACTTTCCCTTGAAAATCTCACCAGAAATTTAATAATAACGTTAATATTTTGGTTCACTATGACTCGGTATTGAGGCGACTTTCATTTCTTTTCGGGGGGTAACTAAAGATTTGTTTCATCAAGGTCTGTCATAGTGATTGATTTTCTAAAGACTGTGTCATCTCCTTTGTTGATGTTGGTGGCGTCTGTGTTGCCATCCTGTTTATTCCTGTGCTCGGGGGAGTTGCCTCTGCCGTCCTTTAGTGTCTCAGAGTCCACCTCTGTAGTGACTGTAAACTGTGGGTCAGGTATAAAGGCTCCCTCGGTGTCATTACCTTTATTATTTATATTATCTTTCATATCTTTATCATCCGTTCCATTCTTATCGCCTGTTCCCGCTGTGTAGTGTCTCGGCGTTACTTTACTCGTGTTCTCGTGGGTAGACAGGTTCCCTTCAGTCAGTTTTCGTCGTGTATGGGGCGCCCCGAGAACACCTGTCGTGGAGACCTGACGTAGAGGACGAAGACCAAACTTCATGGCTGCTATTTTAGTGACACCAACGTCGTATATTGTTCTCAAGGTGTCGTACCTTAGTGTGTTAGTGGTTACCTCTCGTCCTCTTCTCGCTGGTCCTCCTGCAGCTGGTCTTCCTCTCTCTGGTCTTCCTCCCGCTGGTCTTCCTCCCGCTGGTCCTCCTCTCGCTGGTCCTTCTCTCTCTGGTCTTCCTCCCGCTGCTCCTCCTCTCTCTAGTCTTCCTTCCGCTGGTCCTCCTCCCGCTGCTCCTCCTCCCGCTGCTCCTCCTCCCGCTGCACCTCCTCCTCCCGCTGAATCCCCCCCCGCTGCTTCGTATTCTAGTGTGGAACTCGGGTTGAAAATATTTGTAGTGAAGGACGGAGCTTCTGAGAGCGAGGAATTCTGTATAAAACTCTGGTCATTCACCGCGATCGTCCCCGTTGACATAGTGCTTGTTTGGGATGATAAGGAGTGTTCATCATGCTCAAAAGGCTTCACAAAACATCTTTTCGTTCCCTCAGTTACTTCCTCTTGCAGCTGGTCCATTACATTCATTCTTTCTTTGTTCCGGGCAATTCTGATACATTCTTTCAATACTGACGAAGGGGTAGTGATGCGGGTGTTAGCGGCATCTTCCTCGCCTACGTCGCCCTTCTTATAGAGTGTGGAGTACCTCGACCCCGACACGTCTCCCCTAAAACTGTTCCTGGACATATATTCCTGGATGAGAGTTCTGCAACCCCCGGCAGCGTAGGCGGACGACGACGAATAATACAAACCTGAGCCTCTTCTTCGATCTGTTGGACTTACTGGCCGCCGGATGTGCTTAAACTGTAGAGAACAAACCGAGATACTCATATCACTCTCCAGAGGACCACTACCCAGCGCCTTTACCTTCGAGGATGATTCGTTGAGTGTTGTGTTGTTGTCTTCGAAACTTGTTTTTGAGTCACTGAGACTCTTTTCTTCCCCGGGAGTTACGTCCGTCTTCCCTGTAGAGTCATCCCCGCGATGAGAGGAGTCATTTACATTCCTGTTCTCTTCTGTTTTTTTCATGTCATTGTCAGTGTTTTCTTTCGTCTGTAAAGTTTTCTTTACACAGCCGGGAGCCAGCCCGCGGGTCTCGTCTTGACCTCCAGAGTAATTAGAGTCTGTTGTGTCGGAGTTGTTGCCGTTGACTTTACTAACATCCACCAGAGAGACGAGCGAGCAGTGGGAGCATGACGACACCAGGGACCCGGAGGATTGCGAGAACATGGTGTTCACTTCCCTCCGGCGAGTCTGTACGTGTGGCATGACCATCAGCTGTGAGGGCCCTGCTCCCTGACCCAGTTTATTCAGCACCTTATGGCCTTGCTCGGAGGCTTTGGGTGCTAACTGGGTGTCCAGATTTCGATCAAGACTTTTAAATTTATCGTCATCGTCGAGGCCAACTTCAGAAACGCTTCTGCTAACGATAAGGCCATCAACCTCCACCCAGTAGGGGCTTCTGCCGTAGCCGAAGTCGCAGTTCTTGAGTACGTCTCCACGGTAGCACAGCCCAACGACCTCTGCCTCGTCCACCACGTCGGGGAGGGTAGTACCAGCAGTCTCTGGCAGAAGCAGTGCCAGTAATGCCGCCACCAAGCACCCCGCTGCTGCCGCCAGCCAGGGCACCGACGGGTAGGTCAGCTCAGCCTGTTTCCAGAGAGAACACGGAGGTAAAATACCAAACAGAAGAGACACAGTGTAAAAAGTGGACAAGAGGCTGAACAATGATTATTATATTATCACCATGACTTATACAGCAGTTCCTGCCCTGACACTATAAGCTCCGACACCTTCACGTACCACGATAGCCAACAAAGGGGTCAGTATTTCTCCCACGGCAGCGTGGGCGGCACACAGTCCCACAGCGGAGGCTCGTGCTGTGGTAGGCACCACCTCCACGCTCACCACACTCACGCCAACCCTCGCCCCACCTACGATCAGCACGCCTACGAACCTGAGGGCTGTGGTGAGGGCGTCCACGTTCACCCAAGTCTCTGTCAAGATGGAGGCATTAGTCAGAAGGGAACAAAACAGAACTATGAGACAGAACGACTTAAATCTGGAAAATCTTAAGAGTATTTTGACAAGTGTGTTGAGAATGTATTAGCAGACTTAGTCAATCATTATATAATACAATACTACTGAAGGAAACCTTGATACGATGTCCAACAAAGGTAAAATATTGCTCACCTTTGACCAGCTGTAAGACACAGATGACAGCCAGGGTGAGAGCAGCTGTGAGGAGGAGGTTGAGGACGAGGAAGGCCCTGCGGTATAGGTGTGAGGTGAGGACGGCCGCCAACACCACTGCCCCGGCCTCCACCCCCGCCCCCAGCAGCGACCCCAGGTGACCAGGACCCCCCAGCAGGCTCACCAGCTGTCCAGGACCATCTAGCCCCGCCAACTCACTCCGGAACCCACTGTCTGCCAGCGACACTGCCAACCTGAAGGTGATCACTGACAACAAATCTACTTCTGAAGGGACGCCACTAACCTAACCTGACCTTCAAGAGAGCGATAGGGTGTTTAATAATCAGGTAAAATAAGTTGTGGTTCCTATTCTTCAGGCAATACAAAAGTAACTGCTACATGGATGGAACAGGAAAGTGAAGAGTTGTACATTATTTCATCTCTCTCGAAGCTGCTACGAGAGAAGTAATTTTAACTTTGGTAGAGGAAAAGAATTGTGTCATTAATCTTCGCTACCAAAGTCTTTATAACTTATGATAGTGTGGAAGTGGGGTTGGGTGAGGGGTGGGGAGAGAGGCGTATGGTGAGGGGTGGGGTAGCGGGTGAAGAGTGAGGTGTTATCTAAAGTAGCAGTACTCGAGGTCTTTCTGTACACAACACATCTTACCACATGAACACAACAATCAAGGTGTTTTTCCTCAGCCGCGGAGTTTTGAAGAGCGTCAGGAGACTACCCCAGGGGACGTCCAGGTACACGTGGGCGGCCAAGTGGTCCATTTGGGCGTGAGCAGTGGGCGGGAGGGTGAGGAGATTGTGTCGAGCCACCTGGGCGGCCACCTGTCTGGCTCGGCGAGTCTTGCCTCTCGTGAGTAACCATCTGAGGGACTCTGGGATCATCCTGTAGAAGGGAAGTGAGAGAGCTTGGGCGTGACAAACAAGCATACAGACCAACAGAAGCAGACAAACAGACAGACAGACAGACAGAGAGGCAGACAAACAGGATGTTTTGATTTGTAAAACAGGGCAACAAAAATATCATCACCACTCGTCCAGGGGTTCAGTGTACACAACGTAAAGAAAAACAAATGTTGAAGAGTTTGTCAATGTCGCTTTACGGTATCACCTGACAAAGGCTCTTACACAGGCCATCCTCCCACCCGTGCCTCCCATCCTCCCACCCGTGCCTCCCATCCACATCCCGGGTAGAGAGATGGAGGAATACGATTGGTCAGACATTAGGTCATTGAGGCATTACCTTCAGTTACTTCGTGGACTCATCATCAAACGATTCGGATTCAAACTAGAGTTGAGGAGACTTTTGTGCACGATATTACTCTTGGGATTAATATGTGTTAGACCCTGTTAGTGAAATGAGCGCCTAACCTAACCTAACCTAACCTAACCTAACCTCACCTCCATGACTCGACAGGTAATACTGGCTAGTATAAACCTACCTGTCCTTTACGCTACAACCAGGTCACTAGAACTGTACCTGTAGGTGTCAGTCAGGTCAAAAATACCTACAGGTTACAACTGGTTTCTATTCAGGTTAATACCAGGTCAGTTGTACACCTCTAGGTCACACTCAGGTCCATTGAACTATGCCTACAGGTGCCAGGTCATCATGATTTACAGTTTACTCGTCAATCAAGTTGTTTTTACATGTGTTGACGACAGTATAAGTGAGGTGATAGGGGGCGTGTTCATATTATTGATGGAGGTGTGAGGGAACACGGGTCAGGGGAGGTGTGTGCGTGTGTGTTTTAAGTTAACTCTATAATGTGTGTTTATGGTGGCGTCAATAGGCGAGTGAGTGAGTGGTAGATTGTCTGGTAGATTAACTGGTAGACTGACTGGTGGATTAACTGGTTGACTGACTGGTAGACTAACTGGTAAACAAAGTGGTTAAGTGTTCTGATTAAAACTCCCTTATCAGAGGCCCCACAAATATATAAATATAATATAAATAATTCGGTCTCTCTCCTACATAAAGACCAAACCCTAACGCTGGTGATCTTTATAAGTGACCTGTGCTGGAGGACGACAATGACCAAGAGACCGGTGATGAGATAAAATCACTCAATAAAAAGTTTTACCAGACCATGACAGAAGGCAGTGAGTCACCTGGAAGGGGGGGGGGGGTGTTGTGCCAGACCATGACAGAAGACAGTGAGTCACCTGGAAGGGGGGGGGGGGTGTTGTGCCAGACCATGACAGAAGGCAGTGAGTCACCTGGAAGGGGGGGGGGGGTGTTGTGCCAGACCATGACAGAAGGCAGTGAGTCACCTGGAAGGGGGGGGCGTGTGTCGACCTCCTCACATAAACTTGTTGATCCTCGCGATAGTCACAAACAAAGAGTGTGTGTTTTGTGGGTCTGGTGCGGCCCCAGACCTAATAATACCCGGACCTTATATGCCTCAACCTAACCGGTAGGATTGAGGGCCGATAGAGGGAGTTGGTCTTTACGATTGGGTCCTTTTGCGACAGTTAGTTGGATTGGGGTCTATAATGACTGGGCCTACTGGGATAAGGGCCTATAAGGACTTGGCCTACTGGGATAAGGGCCTATAAGGACTTGGCTTACTGGGATAAGTGCCTATAAGGACTGGGCCTACTGGGATAAGTGCCTATAAGGACTGGGCCTACTGGGATAAGTGCCTATAAGGAGTGGGCCTATTGGGATAAGGGCCTACAAGGAGTGGGCCTAGTGGGATACGTGCTTACAAGGAGTGGGGCCTATTAGGTGTTAGGTTCTATCAGCACAAGAGCTCATTTGACCCATCGCCGGCAATAGCCAACTAATCCATTCTCTGAGAAAAATAATCGACGGTATTTGGGTGTCTAGGAGCAGCTCACATGACCCCAACGCGTTGATTTAATTCTGCCATCTCACTTCTTATAAGGTTCACCACACCTG
Organism: Homarus gammarus; assembly: GCA_958450375.1. Taxonomy (NCBI): domain Eukaryota; kingdom Metazoa; phylum Arthropoda; class Malacostraca; order Decapoda; family Nephropidae; genus Homarus; species Homarus gammarus. The sequence continues at coordinate 588,338 of CAUDMG010000472.1, forward strand.
GGTCACACAGCCTTGCCTCACCTGGTTCACACAGCCTCAAACTAGTATTAATTACAATTTATTTTTTAAGAGAACCTGTGTTAATCATCGCCGGCGTCACTTCATAAGGTTTACCATCGTCACTTTCTACTATTTTCCCGTTTTTGTTATGTTTTCTGTGTTGTCGATTGTGATACCGTATTAACATTTGACTTGGTCGATGCTTAACTTTTTATTACACCCCAATTAATCGGCAGGGGGTTTGTTGAGGCTTATAGCACCAGTATACTGTTCTCTTATAATATAAAATGTCCAGTCGGTCCACAGACTCACCAACAGTAGAGGAGAGATATGAGCAGAGGGAGAGAGACAGCCAATTGGACGGCTCTCCAGTGCTGGACCATGAGGGCCACTAGAGCCCCCATGGCCACACCCAGAGGTCTGGCCATGCCCCCCGCCACTAGGGCCCGACAGCGCCACTTGGGAGGGAAGAGCTCCGCCGCCAAGGTCCAGCTGGTGACGTGAACACCCTGGAGGATCAGAGACAGGAACAACGTAAACAATGATATAGTGAACTTATATGAAGGGCGAAACATTGGGATTTATATAAATAACACAACATATTGATTCAATTAACACGTGGATCCTGGAGACCAAACTTGGGTATTTACATAATATGTGCATGTAAAGGTTTATGAATGACGAAACATCTGGATTTACGCGATACTTTGCGGAGAGAGAGAGAGAGAGAGAGAGTATTAGACATTGTTATTACTGATAAAACATTGTTATTGGAAGATACAGCGACAGGATGGAGGATTATAAGAACTAAGTGGAATGGCTTCTGTTTCTATCGCACCAATGTTCATCGTCAGGACGTCCTGGTCTAGAAAAAAAAAACTGTCGCAAACAATAACACCTTCGCCAGCACCTGCGTCAGACGGCTCCTGATGGCGGCTGGCAGGTCTCCCCTAGCAACCAGTAAATAACAGATGCAGACGACATTCTTCATCACAGTCAGAGGAAAATAACCCGCATATATTTTCTCAGAGACTAAGTGTATCGTGGTAGGAAGGCGCCTCACACCATCCCATGTTACCTTCCCTCTAAAAAAAGCCTGGTCTCGTTGGTGGATGGACACACACACACACACACAGGTACTCACAATCTATGCTGGAATTCCTAAAGAAGACGAAATAGAGAGAGGAAACACGGAGAGTATTTCCCGGCGGTGTTGGGTATCACCTTTGGGAACTAGAATCTGCAATGTTTTGATTCGGTCGACACAGGCACTAGAGTTTCCGAGCCTCTTTCCCTCTGCAGTGAGCGGGTGGGTACGTATATAACTTCACAGCGAGGTAAGATTTTGTTGTTGTATTTTCTTAACCATTTTCCTAAACCTTTAAACTTCTTTTATACGACTATACCCTCTCATTTCTGTCGTTCATTTTGGATTTTTTTTCTTCATTTTATAGACTCTTAAAAATAAATGAGAGAAAAGTAAAAACAATCGACAGAAAGATAAAAGGAATTTTCTTTTATATACTCAGCTAAGAGGAGAAGGTACGGTGGATGGCTCTCAGGGGTTACGAGCTTAAAGTCCACTCTCCATTCTGCGAGTCAAAGTGTCCTCGAATTTTCCAGCAACAGTTTAGTTTAGATTTTGTCAACATTTAAGTGAATATCATTTGGTCTTTCCAGCGTCCATAAGTTCACCAGGGACTTTTGGTCGAGTAGTCTAGACCCTGATTCTCAAAGACTTCTTGGACACCTCGACTAGTTTAGTCATTGGTCAACTTACTGTCCAGGTGTAGGCAGGTAATGTGGCTATATAGATTTGTGTATTAATCAACATATAAACAAACTCACGTCACTGTGTGTATGTACTGTATGTAGGTCCATCAGATATATTACATAACACAAAGACATCCCCAATACATTATTACCGAAGTGAAGGAAAGGAATTCAATAATGAACTTTTTTGTGGATCAAAATTGGGGACGTGAGGAGGCCGAGTGGGAACAACACTCACTTTATGACTTCAGGGACTCTCGTTCGATCCCGGGGTAATCTTGTTTATGGAGGCCAATTTTTGTCAGGTTTTTCTTAATACATTCGGCATTTTCCTCGTGTCATTCACCCTTACCATTCCTCCTCTCATAAGAGTTTGTGTCTTTCCGAGAGCCTCGTGAAAAATACTGGAGAAAGGCTACCTGTAATGCAATTAATTAAGGTCAAGGGTCGTAGCTTGGATGATGTTGAAGGATGATACTCACCTGGATGAAGAGGAGTTAGAACGATACTCACCTGGATGAAGAGGAGTTAGAACGATACTCACCTGGATGAAGAGGAGTTAGAACGATACTCACCTGGATGAAGAGGAGTTAGAACGATACTCACCTGGATGAAGAGGAGTTAGAACGATACTCACCTGGATGAAGAGGAGTTAGAACGATACTCACCTGGATGAAGAGGAGTTAGAACGATACTCACCTGGATGAAGAAGAGTTAGAACGATACTCACCTGGATGAAGAGGAGTTAGAACGATACTCACCTGGATGAAGATGAGTTAGAACGATACTCACCTGGATGAAGAGGAGTTAGAACGATACTCACCTGGATGAAGAGGAGTTAGAACGATACTCACCTGGATGAAGAGGAGTTAGAACGATACTCACCTGGATGAAGAGGAGTTAGAACGATACTCACCTGGATGAAGAGGAGTTAGAACGATACTCACCTGGATGAAGAGGAGTTAGAACGATACTCACCTGGATGAAGAAGAGTTAGAACGATACTCACCTGGATGAAGAGGAGTTAGAACGATACTCACCTGGATGAAGAGGAGTTAGAACGATACTCACCTGGATGAAGAGGAGTTAGAACGATACTCACCTGGATGAAGAGGAGTTAGAACGATACTCACCTGGATGAAGAGGAGTTAGAACGATACTCACCTGGATGAAGAGGAGTTAGAACGATACTCACCTGGATGAAGAGGAGTTAGAACGATACTCACCTGGATGAAGATGAGTTAGAACGATACTCACCTGGATGAAGAGGAGTTAGAACGATACTCACCTGGATGAAGAGGAGTTAGAACGATACTCACCTGGATGAAGAGGAGTTAGAACGATACTCACCTGGATGAAGAGGAGTTAGAACGATACTCACCTGGATGAAGAGGAGTTAGAACGATACTCACCTGGATGAAGAGGAGTTAGAACGATACTCACCTGGATGAAGAGGAGTTAGAACGATACTCACCTGGATGAAGAGGAGTTAGAACGATACTCACCTGGATGAAGAGTGACGTATCCGATGAGAGTTAGAACGATACTCACCTGGATGAAGAGGAGTTAGAACGATACTCACCTGGATGAAGAGGAGTTAGAACGATACTCACCTGGATGAAGAGGAGTTAGAACGATACTCACCTGGATGAAGATGAGTTAGAACGATACTCACCTGGATGAAGAGGAGTTAGAACGATACTCACCTGGATGAAGAGGAGTTAGAACGATACTCACCTGGATGAAGAGGAGTTAGAACGATACTCACCTGGACAAGAATGATTTAAGCCGCAGCAGGCGACTACCACTTACCTGAACGAAGATGGCTTGGATGAAACGAAGACTCAGGAACACTATAAGCCTCCTGACGAAGTGGAGAGCGAGACCCAAACACCCTACAGTTGCCACACTCACCACCAGCAGGTTCCTCCGCCCGAATCTGTGTAAATAACTCTTGCTGTGACACGTTCAGCTTCCACTCACATTATATAAACACAAGTCGATAACATAAACTGGATCAAAGTCTCCTGCTAAATCATGTTTGTATTGGTAATCTTAGAATAATGTTTATGATATCAAAATTCATGAGTTCCTTCATGTATGTATAAGAATAGAAGAAAACTTACAGTATAATGGTCATACATAGTTTATAGAAATCCTAACCTAACCTAACACAAAAAAAAATACATAGGAAAAATACGTCACCTGTCTGCCAGGAAGCCGAAAATTAATCCACCAATCACGAGGCCGATGAGATATGACGTCATCACCCAGTGCCTGATCCATACACGTTCACACACGAGTCCCCACTGTGAGGGGGGGGGGGGGGGGGGGGGTAGAGAGTTTTGTTGAAAATGACAATTATATTATAAGACAGAAAAGTGTAGTTAAGAGTTTAATGGTAAAAATATTATAATGAGACAACTTACCACACACACACACACACACACACACACACACACACACACACACACCATAAATCAGTTGTTTAAAAGTCGTAAAAATGCCACTTTTGTTATGTGTGTGTGTGTGTGTGTGTGTGTGTGTGTGTGTTAGACATAAAAATAGTGAACTAATCCATTGAGTAAGAAATGCTAACCTTTGACCGAGAAAAAAATATAATATCCCGGGTCTTTCTGTATAATAGTGCTGGAAAGGTTTATTATTGGTTATAAACGGAGCTAAAAAAAAAAAAAAAACTGCGTAAAAATGACTGAATCTTCCGCTGTTAATCTTTCTGGCATAGATGGAGGAAACTGCTTCATCATGTACTAAATATTTACCCGTTTTGGTTCTCTCGTTTTCAGTTCCCGTCACACAAAAACTCCCAGAAGAACTTGCTTTAAGGAACACAATCATGATCACACATTCCCCGACTCTACCTTCTACCGGAGCTGACGAGTGTTGATAACTTTCACTCACTCCTGGGGGGGCAGATAACACGAACCCCAATTAAAGTAGAACGTTTTACCTTCTCTTTATTTAAATTCCCTGCTTAGTCATTTTATAAACACAAAAACATTCATACCGATGCATAGATAAATTACTTTCCATTATAGCGTTTGGAGATAGTAATAATTAAGTCAGCGTTACGGAAGAAACCGGCGATACAAACACTCCTCTAGCGGAACACCTTAAAAATGAACTCATCGTCCTGTAGGTGGAGCAGCAGCAGTTAGTGTGCAGGTTTATCAGTTCATCTCTTTCCACATACTGCACTTTATTTTAGGTCATAAAGGCAAGACCAGACAAGGTTGAGTGCTTCGGTGGTTAGTGTGAGTGAATAATTCGAGTTAAAGAGACTAGTCAACTAACCTAACCGACCCCCCCCCCCCCAAGGTAATGTCAAAATGTTTAATTAATTATCAGGTGACATAAACTAGCAGGATTTTCTCTCCAGGTGATCTCAATTATACCATACGTCATTCACTCAAAACATGTTTACTGTGTTCTGAAACTTCTCGGTTATAATATCAGGTTCAAGTTCCCTAGCGAGTGGATCTGTGGACTTCAACTCTTGTCTCTCTTGTGTCAAATAAAAACAAGTAATAGTAAAATAAACTTGGTAAAAATACTTGATCCTTTGCGTATTGCCCAGTCATAGAGGCCAGCAGTTCTTAATGTATGTACAATACAGTCGGGGGCATGACTTAGACCGCCTTGGTGAAACAGTACTGAATGGGTTAAGTTATAGTACTGAAAGGGTTAAGTTATAGTTCTAAAGGGGTTAAGTTATAGTACTGAAGGGGTTAAGCTATAGTACCTAAAGGGTTAAATTATTCACGGGAATAAACCTCAGAACTAATTTACCCTAACAGCCATTTAGAGCGGGTGTCAATACTACTTCAGTTTAGGAGGGAGCGAACTCCTAACCTCGACTGTGCGAACGAGAGCCTAAGGAGATCTATACATTTCGTTGTTTCACATATTATGGACAGATGCTTCTCTCTCTTGAGGTCTTGTGACGGCCCTCTTATGGAAAGTTACACAATATGAACTCTTAACATGAACAGTACTCTTAATGTTGCCGCCCTCTTGTGTTCCTCGAGTAAAAAGTCGATGGGGATGATTCAGCTCGGTTTTGGACCGGTTTGACTATAAATTTTGCACTGTAAAGGTTCATAGTTTGGTTCTGGGTTAGGTTAGGTGTTGAAGGGGTCATGGATATGTTAGGTTAGGTGTTGAAGGGGTCATGGATAGATACACAAAATAACATGGTTAATTCTACCCTCTAGACTCTACCAAGAACCACAACTCAGACAAAATGTTTCCCTCTCGCCACACTGTTCCTCACCTCGGTAGAAAGCCTGTGTGTTTGGTCCTCCTGGGCGACACGGGCAATGATAAAATCCCCCTCTTCCGGGCTAACTTGTAACTGCTTTACTAGATATTGTCTGGATAGTGTTTGTGCCCTGAGAACTATTGACCTCCTCCTCCTCTCGTCTTTCTTCAACACATGTTAGGTTATGTTCTTCATGGAGAAACAGACAATGACGTTTCATTAACCAAAGAGTATATATTTGGTCTGCGGTGGACGATTGGAGTCAGGGCTTACCTCTTATACAATTAATACTCGGCCTCGCTCTCAGGATAAACACCAACCCACCCACCTCCCTCTATAGTTGGGGAAAATAACACTATCGAGGGCAGTATCGGCCACATTGTCTCCTTATGTTACAAAAAAGAGCTTCGTTAACAGTATGGTTTATAAAAGTGATTATATATCGTAGTTAGACCCCAGACCCCCAGCATATAAGGTGGGGACGAGACCCAGCAGGCAGGGAAGGATGGTTGTTATTGTTGACAGTGTACACAGTCGCTCACTGTCAGGTTGAAGCCCCGGGATAAGCTCAACCAACTGGGCTTAACCGCGGTCTCCATCACCTGACTCACCTCACGTACGGGATCTCTCATCTTATCGTGTTACGTTTCTCAACAAGATTATGATTATAACCTAACCCATCCAATTCTAACCTAACTTATCCTAACCTAAGCCAACCTAACCTAACCACGGCAATAAACTCTCTAAATAGGGATTCCAAACGTAATTAACTCTTCAAGTGACTGTACAGTTTACCGCCGTTCCAGAATATGACGAAGTTGAGAGAGAGAGAGAGAGACTCGCTCCGTCTAGTGGCATTTAACTACACATTACCAAGCTCACCCCAGAACAGGTCCAAGACATATTTCGACAATTTTCTTCTTTTTTTTAAACTCCCAGCCAACATTAGCCTATATTTAGTCGGTATTGAACTATAGGTAAAAGGCCTGTGTTGCTATAACCTATTGGGTAAGGTAAACGTAAGAATGAGTTTGCATCATATCACAATCATTGTGTAAGGTCACTGTGTGCGTATCATGACCTTAGGAACAGTGAAACATTAACAGTGACTTAGATTATAACAGACAAGCATTTAGGGGATCAATATAGCAGTGACCTATCATACAGTGAAACCATAGCAGTGAACTGAACATTTGCACTACATCATTGAAAACTAATCAATGTAACTTTCAATTGAGATGATAGATTAAACACCATTGCAGCGCTGAGATACGTAGGAGCATTGAGTATATCACAGCTTTCAAGTATATTAATAACACGAGTCGGGTTTCATAGTTATCACTGTAGTATAAACAATGTCTGTAATATCAGTTACCATTATAACAGAGGAATATTATTATCAGTATCACATCTTGTTTACAATATAATAAATTTTATCTTTATTGGTGTTAATTGTGAAAAAATCAAGTTTAGAATATTAATATATAGTTCTTACTCAATTTTAGTATTTTCATCATTAAATTCTACGAGTATTTACAGAGAATTTGGGAATAATCTGACATACATCGAGAAAGTGTGTTACCGAAGCAAGACGACCATGTAACAATGAATTTAACCGGTTAATGAAAGATCCAGTTCTACTCTGAACAACTTTCCTCCAGTCGTCATTTTTCTTATAACTTTTTTGTATTGATGATGACTGTCGTAACCGAGTTCTAATTAGACTGTAGGTAACTGGAATTAAAGTGTTTCTGAGTAATAATGAATTAATATTGACTGCCACAAGAGTGTTAGATATAGAAATGGATAGATAAAAGTAGATGGCACAGTTAGAGCAAGAGTTCACCAGATGACGGTGCCTTTATCGTTACAATTAGAGAAGGTTGTCTCGAAGGTCACTTGTCCACAACGTACAAGAAATGAACTCGTTTGTCTTATCACAGTCACCCTTGTGTGTGTGTGTGTGTCAGTGTGAGCGTGTTTGTGTCTCTAACCATATCATTATGACAATTCCCCCCCCCCCCCTCTCTCTCTCTCTCTCTCTCTCTCTCTCTCTCTCTCTCAGTTTACCTCGGCTACGATGCTCCACTCGGCTACATCCAGCGTGAAGACATATCCATATACACACGGCTTGGTGCCTTTGCCGTGGTGCTGTGGGTCACTGTACATCCGACAGCGAGAGTACCCGACCCGAAGTACTCCTGACTGCCTCGGTCCTGCCATCAGAACTGCGGGTAATGCCTCCTCCTCCTTCCACCCCTCCGGCAGCTGTTAAGGGCATGAAGAAAAGGTTAGGTTAGGTTGGAATGGGACGTTTTGGGGTACATTAGGTTGGATTGGGTTAATATTTACGTATATTAGGTCATAAAAAATAAATAAACATAGAAATCTGTACAATAAAAGCTACTCCCAGATTAACTCTCCGTCCCAGGTTCAGTTAACTGCTCTCCTGATAGCCAAAATATTTTTCAGCAAATTTTTTTTAGTATTATTCTTTTTCTTGTATACAACCTCGACCTCTGACTTGCTTACATCGAGCCCAAGAACGAGAAAAATAACAACCGTGTTTTAGTGAGCTTCGTGAGTGTGTATGGTACCAAATAGCAATTACTTCCCCCCCCCCCAAAAAAAAAAAATAAAGAAATCTAGGCTCTTGCAATAGTAAACGGCTTTTTGTGTGTAGTTCCCGGGAAGATGAAGATTGACGTAGAGGAAAATACACAAACTAGGAGTGAGGTGTAGTGGTGGTGTGTTGCTCCGAGGCTGGTGGATGCAGGTTCTGAGACTTGTAATTCCTTAGGTTTTAGGTATCAGATTAATTTTTTTTCTTCTTTGGTCTATAAAAAAGTTGTAGAAAGTTGTGAATTATAACATAGATACAACATGACGATAGTTATTGAAAGGTTAATAGGATATAAGAAAAAACCTATTGATTTTTTCCTTTGTTGTTATTGTTATTTAGTTTAGTCTCCCACATCACCAGTTACTCATGAGTTCCTTCACATCACCAGTAACTCACAAGTTCAATCACCAAAAACAAGGTAGTGTTAGGTAAGACAATATTCTTCACAAAACCTACAAAAAAAAAAATAAAACTACCCTAATATTTTTTTTCTTGGAACAAAGCAACTAATTAATTTTCCCTTCGTTTTATCTTCCCAGGATGAACAAGATTATCCCCCCGTTTACCTCCTTACAATAACACGGGGAAAAAAGCCCCCCCACACATATCAGGTGACGTCAGTAGGTATAGAGAGATCCTACGAGATGAAGACTTCACCTCATCTCTCACACATAGGACAGACAACGAACTCATTATTACCAAGGTCCCAAGGTAGTTAGTCTTAGCGTTTAGTTTTATTAAAGAAAAAAAAATATTCGAAGAGAAATTCACGCCCCAGAAGACTGATCCTAGATTAAAGGTAGTTGAGAGTTAATGAGGGGAGGTTACCTGTTTATAGAAGATGAATTTACCTTAATGAGATATTCGGGTGGTGTTAGGTTAGGTTAGGTTAGGTTAGGTTAGGATAGATTAGGATAGGTTAGGATAGGTTAGGTTAGGTTAGGATAGGTTAGTATAGGTTAGGTTAGGATAGGTTAGGTTAGGTTAGGATAGGTTAGGTTAATGAGTGATCCAGTGTATATTATTTTATCCTCCCTCTTTCTCTTCCCCACACAATGTCTCTCACTTACTCTCTCCCTCACCACCTGCTTCCCTCGTTCTCTCCCCTACTCTACCTCTCTCTCCCTCCTTCACCTTCCCTACCTCCTCCCTCGTTCTCTATCTCCTTACCCTCCCTCCCTCCATCGTCCATGACACCTACCCCCACCACTACCACCCCCACTACTACCACCACCACTACCCCCACCACTATCACTACTACTCCCACCACTACCACCCCCACTACTACCACCACCCCCACTACTACCACCACCATTACCCCCACCACTATCACTACTACCCACACCACTAACCTCACCACTACTACCACCACCACTACCCCCACCACTACCACCATCACTACTACTCCCACTACTACCACCCCCACCACTACTACCCCCCACTACTACCACCCCCACCACTACCCCCACCACTACTACCCCCACTACTACCACCACTACCCCCACCACTACTACCCCCACTACTACCACCCCCACCACCATTACCACCTTTCACCTGACTGCTCTAATAATTCCCTCATATTCAGTAAAATAACCCATAATAATCAAGGTTTAAACGACATTATTGGGGACAGGCGATAATTTACATGTCAAAATACGACTTGAATTTCAAATTGCCTAAAGTTGGAAGCGAAAGTAACCCAAGATAATATTGTTTTTCTTCCCCTTTTGAGTTTACAACATACTGAGTCTCCTTGTGATCGTAGGTAAATGTGAGGTCATCAGTGTTAGAGAATATTGAAGATTAATTATACCTGTTCCATGTGTCGATTCCTTTGTACATTAAGTATAAGGTTAGTTAGGTGAAATTATAAAACAAAATCATAGATACAGAAAGGAAGAATTTGAGATATAAGAAAGTATAGGAAAGAAACTGATAATAATTAAATATAAATAATGGTGAAAATAAATTAATTATATGTGATAAAGACGATGGATAATAATAATGAGTTTCATCTAAACTTGATTCTTTGCTTAACCTTTGATGTGAGACTTTTCATTGAATCAATCAGCTGCAAATTGATGAATCTTCAGTTTATTTGTTAATTATAACAGACAGACAGAGACAAAACGCAGACAGACAGACAGACACACACCCAGAAGACAGATTGACAGACAGACAAAACGCAGACAGACAGACAGACAAAACGCAGACACAGACAGACAGACAGAGAGACAAACAGTAACTTTAACTAACCTTACAGTGGTGAGGTGGTGTGGCGAGGTAGTAGTTGTGGAGGTGGTGGTTAAGGGCGACATACATAAAGCAGGATGACAGCAGAAGAAACACTAAGAACTGGTACCTGCTGCCCAGACGCTCCAGCAGGCCGTCAACACTCACCACCATCCTCACACCACACACCTGGAGAGTCAAGCAGGCAGGTAGGTTAGGTTAGGTTAGGTTAGGTTAGGTCCTATAAATCCCCCAAGTTATCCTAACCTAACCTAACCTAACTACAAAGGAAATAATATAATGTAATCTGTCAGGTTATATGAGGCGTTTAGCTGCCACCACGCTTTCCACGCCCTACATGTATCATTCACTCCTCTCTAAGTGTCAATTACGTCTCTTATATGTCACCCAAGCCTTTTTATTCACCACCCAAACCTTCTGTTTACCATCCACTCCTATCTGCCCCCACGCCCTCTACCTGCCCCCACGCCTTCTACCTGCCCCCACGCCTTCTACCTGCCCCCACGCCTTCTACCTGCCCCCACGCCTTCGACTCACCACACACGCATTCCAGTTGCCATCCACGTCGAGTGCGTCTCCTAACGCCTTCTCACACACCTCACACCACTCAGCCCCTCAAGCACCGCCCACATCCTCTACTTACCGACTAATGAGAAAGTGGGAGAGGGAGAGAGGGAGGGAGGGAGGGAGGGATAGAGGGAGGGAGGGAGGGAGGGATAGGGAGGGATAGGGAGGGATAGAGGGAGGGAGGGAGGGAGGGAGGGCGGGATAGAGGGAGGAATACTGACTGACTGTATGAACAACATTAGCGTCGTAACTGTTTGAGTCGCGACTGGTTCATCTCACTGTTCATAAATAAACTACAATTAAACACAAATAGAAACTAACCTTAAAATATTATAACAAATTATAAGAATTTATATACTCTCGAGGAGGTCAATCTCAATGGAGGACCTTTTTTTTATACTCTGGAGAAGAAACTTCTCCTTCAGGAACTGTGGACGAGCGGTAGTAACCATCGCCTGTGTGTTGGAGTGACGCTGCCTCTTAAGACTTCCTCCCTCCAACCCCGTGTTTGGTCGTCAAGGGAACCAGCCAGTCATCACACACTGGCTGGGTTGTTAGGTCATCAGGTGGATGTGTGTGTCAGTCTGGAGCGAGAGGTTATGGCAAGTCTGGTCAGGGTTTACACCTACCCCCGTGGCGTCCATTGTAGCATCGAGGAGGGAGTGAGGAAGGAGTAGGTAAGGGAGCGTACGGAAGAAGGGAGAGATGGAGGCTGAGAAGGAAGGGAGATTATGTGTGTGTGTGTGTGTGTGTGTGTTTTCTCTGGTTCTCATTCGTCATAACCTAACCTAACCAAACACATCTTTGTATTTTCGTGTCAGTTAGTGTAGTTCAGTAAACACCCCAAAACACTCGACTGTGATGTGAGACTGTACACAACACGCCTGTCGATAATTCTTGAAAGTGGAGCGGTTCCTTGGGCCAGCTAATGGAATCTAATCGGGAACAGCGGCATTACTGTTCAGGGGAGACCAAAGCATTATGTCTCATGCAGCCAAACATGAGGTCATATTATTTCAAGAGCCAGTAAGGAGCCAGTATGGAGTCAGTTAAGGAGCCACTGTGTAGCGGGAAGAGGATTATATCAGGATCTGTATTCGTTCGTTTGAGTAAAATGTTTGGCAATAGATATATTTAGTAATGACATAATGTAATAACGTAATATAATAAGGTAAAATAGACAGGGATTTTATATCGTTATTTTATCTGTCGAGAGAATTTTGTTTGTTTTGTATTTTATTTCCTTCCCACAAAGTCTCTTCCAACTCTTCCATCCCACAATGCAAGTTCCTTTTACCTTTATAACTTTACTTCATACAATGTTATTCCACACACACACATAGTATACCCCCCCCCCCCCATTTATCTCGTTGTGTCCAGGTAATTCAACCACCGTAACGAGCCTTGATGAGCAATTAGGAGCTTAATTCACTCTCCTCTCTGGGAATAATCAAGCACATAATAATGGGGCCACAGGGAAGAGCTACCTGGGCGGGAGAAGAGAATTTAGTGGTAAGAAAAGATGAATAATAAGATGCTGCCAGGTGAGGGTTACTGTGTAAGAGAGAGAGAGAGAGAGAGAGAGAGAGAGAGAGAGAGAGATCCTCCTCCTCCTTACTCCCCCTATGTCGCCGCCTCCTCCAGTCGTCTTCTTGTTCCTCCTCTCTTCCTTCTTTCCTTCTTCTCTTCCTCCCTCAATCGTCTTCTTCCCTCAGTCCTCCTCTCTCACTCCTCCTCTTCCTCCCTCTAGAGAAAAATTGACCTTGATGACATCATAAAGGTCAACACGTCTATCTTGACTTGTTCCTCGTTCGTTCCCGACAGGTCACGATAGCTGTGGCGACCTGCCCTCTCGTTAACCGTAATGACCGCCCTCTCAATCACACACACACACGACAAAAAGGGATAATGGGCATCTACTCAGGTCATAAATCGAGCTTCTCCAGTGACAAAGATCCTGTCTCTGGAACACTTGGGAAACTCATCACAGGAAAACGGGGGAAACATTATACAAGAAAATGACATTATTGTATTTCCCGATGTTGAACGCTTAGGGAAATCACACTGGGTTAGGTTAGGTCAGGTTAGGTTAGGTTTGCTTGATCAGGAATGAAATGAGGAACTGTTGTCGTTACCTTGATGTCGTCAGCGTCGTAATTGCTGTTTGTACGTTTCGCGGTACTTACGGGACACACAGACACACATGAACCTATCGCCACCACTATCACAACCACCAGTCACGCATACCATTAACAGCAGCAGTAGAGTCAGCAAAAACAGCAGTATAGTCAGTAATAGCAGCAGTAGAGTCAGTAACAGTAACAGTAGAGTCAGTAACAGTAGAGTCAGTAGCAGCAGTATCGGGTCGGAAGTCACCGAGTGTTACCAGCTGGAGCGAACGGTGCTTAGTGCAAGTGTGGGCGGAGTCGGGTGCAAGTCCATTCCTCCCCATCCACACCCACGCCCATCCTTGTTCAGGTTCATACTTGTTTCCTGCACGCATCTACGCCCACCTACACCCGGTCTTACGCGAGTCTCTGGCCATTCATGCGTATCTCCCCACAGTTGTCTTTTACTCACACACACCTAACCTAACCTACAGCAACTCACCTTAATCACTTCTGGAACAGCCAATTCATACCACAATAAAGGATATTTATGATCCTCTTGTCTCCACCACGTCTTGACCTTTTAATTCTCACTCAGTGTTCAGTAAGTCATCAATCATTACTCACATTATCATACGTCCTTACAACGTTCACTTGTGTTTGAATCAATTAAACTTTCAATTTATCATACAAGTTTATTTTTATTAAAGTTTCAGATTATTTCCTTAAACACGATAATAATAAAATAATTCCTTAAAGTCGTTCTTGATTTATGACCGATTATAATTACGGATTATTTTCAGATCACATCCACAAAGTAGAATTATTTACAATTTCTCTCTTTGTTTACTTTTATAACACAAACTAGAACTCATAACCGACGGTGGTATTGTACAGGCGACGGAGCTCCAACCTACAATGAACGGGTTGACTGTTATGATTGACACTACGTATAGAAATTTGTGGGCGTAGGCGGCGAGGGTGGTGGGTGGTGGGGGGTGGGGGGTGAGAAGCGGCGTGAAGGGAGGAGGGAAGGAGGGGGGGGGAGAGAAGTAAGGGTGTGAGGAGATGATAAAGAGGAAGGAATGTGAGGTAAAGCGTAATATGAGGGTGAGGGAGTGAGGGAGTGTTGTGAGATGGGGTGTATGAGTGAGGAAGGTGTTAAAGGGGTGGGGGGGGGGGGGAGTTAAGTGACCTACCCAGTCTTAGGTTCATGGAAGGTGTTGAAAATAGCCTCTGTCCTGATCGATGTAGATGTTAGACAGCTACTATCATGAAGAAGTACTCATGAGACAGCTGATATAGTAATCGTGGGATAATTGACAACAGGGAATCGTAAATGCAAAGAGTACTTCTGGAACTACCAAATGTATTCCAGTATTGATGTTCCTTTATATGTGTACACTGTATAGGAACCATGGGGAGGAGGGAGGGAAGTGGAGGGAAGTGGAGGGAATCATGGGGAACGAGGCGTGGAGAGGAGACTTATGGAGGGCGTGGCAAGCAGCGTCCCTCAGAGCGAGTTTACTACCGTCTCACACCTACGCTTCCTCTCATGCAAGGAACCACGCGCCAACCCACCCGTGCACGTGCCAACCTAACCCATCCGTGCACGCGCCAGCCCACCCGTGCTAAGCCATTCGAGCACGTGTTATGAATACGAGCACGTGCTAAGCCATCTGAGCACGTGTTATGGATACAGGTCCGTTCTGTGACACCCGCTACAATGCCAGTGCACACGCCAAGTTATTTTATACAGTCTCTGAGTCTGTTTGTGCACTCGACGGTATAATGTGCACTCGTTCTTCATACTCGCCTGTCTATGTGCACGCGCCTGTCTACCCGTACACGCTTCTGTCTGCTTGTACCGTCACATGATTCATAAACAGATAAAGGCACCATTCTCCACGAACCCTCACTAATTTTACCTGTCCACTTGTTAATCTACCTGTACACACGCCAGTCTTCATGTACACACGCCAATCTACATGTACACACGCCAATCTACATGTACACACGCCAGAAACCTAAACACATACGGACTCTAGTTATTCTGCCTTGACAAATGAGCCACCTACTTGTGCAGCCGCCAATCGGTAATTATTCACGAGTGTTTCACCACACCCGTTAATACACATCATTCCTACGGTCATGGCCTGGTTGCGGTGCTCACTTATCATACAACCGTCAACTAATCCTGCTATCGTATACCACATCCTCCAAAAGGCACTCGGTATATGGATCCACTTTGAATCCACTCTGATCCTCTGTTAGTCTGGGTCGAAGTTACTCTACCACCCTCACCATCTCCTACTGCTCGACACCACACCCTCCATCCCGGCCATACAACCAAGTAATGATCGCTATAACAACCCCATAACAACCATTGTAAAGAAATCCTCACCATCATCATCATCACGTGCGTCAAACACCTGATGAAAAATACTGATATTAATTGTTACTGAATGTGAACGCAACTTTCTCAGTAATAAGGTGAAATTTAGACTAATATTAATACGAACTTTCACTGAACTTTCTGATTATTGATAACCTATGGGATAATTTATCATAGCAAAGAAACACAGCTGCCAATATTAACATGAATGGATGAGCTATTCCATCACTATTTATATTTGCTACCATTACTAACACTACTACGGCCAATACCATCACCAATACTACCACCATCACTACTACTGCCACCGTCACTACTATCACCACGATCACTATCACCACCGCTACTAATACAGCCACTGTCATTACCATCACCACATCATTGTCATTGAAACTCTCTTTACAAAACAACCACTATCTTCATCACCACAAAACCATCAAATATACCTCTACCAACACTACCACCAATACTACAATCTCAACCAATATAACCACCACCACCACTACACCACATTGAACCACTACTATCGACAGCTCTAAGTTTTCGAGAAGAACTAAAATTAATACAGAGTGTTAGGATAAATTATACGTGTTCGGATCTATTCTACAGTTACACTAAAATTATATAAGCTCTAGGTAACGACAGATACCGCTGAAGAAATATTTAAAAAAGTTACCCATAAACACGTTTTCTCTTATTCATTATAAGAGAAAACTATATTATGGGATAACTTTAATAAACAATTTTTCTAACGTTATCTGTCGCATATAAAATAAAAACAGGATAACCTATATAAGTTTTGCTGCAACTGTGGATTATATATATATATATATATATATATATATATATATATATATATATATATATATATATATATATATATATATATTTATATAATATATATAATATGTATATATATATATATATATATATATATATATATATATATATATAAATATATATATATATATATATATATATATGTATATATATATATATATATATATATATATATAAGGGTGGTAATAGTGCTACTGGTGGTGGTGGTGGTGGTGATGATGATGGTACTGGTGGTAATAGTGGTAGTTGTGGTGGTAATAGTGCTACTGGTGGTGATGAGGGTGGTGGTGGTGATGAGGGTGGTGGTGGTGGTGATGATGGTGGTGGTGGTGATGATGGTGGTGGTGGTGGTGGTGGTGGTGGTTGATGGTAATGGTGGTAATAGTGGTAGTTGTGGTGGTAGTGGTACTGGTGGTGGTGGTGATAGTGGTGGTGATGATGGTACTGGTGGTAATAGTGGTAGTTGTGGTGGTAGTGGTAATAGTGGTACTGGTGGTGGTGGTGATAGTGGTGGTGATGATGGTACTGGTGGTAATAGTGGTAGTTGTGGTGGTAGTGGTAATAGTGGTGGTGGTGGTGATAGTGGTGGTGATGATGGTACTGGTGGTAATAGTGGTAGTTGTGGTGGTAGTGGTAATAGTGGTACTGGTGGTGATAGTGGTGGTGATGATGGTACTGGTGGTAATAGTGGTAGTTGTGGTGGTAGTGGTAATAGTGGTACTGGTGGTTGTAGTGGTGGTAGTGGTGGAGCAGGCACCAGTGGCAACCCGAGGTGTTTGGAATAAGGCTCATGGCAACGGCCCGAGCCACACAACACACATTCGTCAATACAGCCAAGGAAACCCGTCGTAGTGCCTTCTGTCCCAGGTAATTACACCATATAGGCAGTGAAGCTAATCGGCGAGTCTTGTCTAGGCATCTTTCTTTCCTCCGAGTGTTTGTGGGAGTTGTTTGTGTATGGAGGTATAGAATTGTTTGTGTTTTGTGGTCGTTCTGTGTAAGGCAACTCATTCACCTGTGTTGAGGACTGCCAGCGTGAGTCACGACATACCGTCTTATGCTATCATATACTTTTGTGTATTTCAAAATTATGGGAAAGTTTTATACTCAAGAATTTTTTGTACGTATACTTTAATTACTTATAATTCAATAACAAATGAGTGAAATTAATGGCCCAGAAACTTTACTTTGAGCTTCATTATAGAAAACGAATCATAGTTGCGATTGGTCAGATTTATCCACGTTGTCCTAATAAACAAAAACAGTTGCCACTTACCATTAGTCCACGGATTTTCTGTCGATCATAACGCACAATACTCCACTGGCATTAGAACACGACGAACACAATTATTACCTCTCCCAACCCTCAAAAAAATTATCTAGGAATATCAAATACGGATTAATAGACATGAAAACAGAACTGAGGGAGAAGTGGAGGTATTCGGGGGGGGGGGGGGGGGAGACGGGAGGGTGAGCGGCGGTGTGGACGTCAGTATAGCCCGTGGCGGTGGACGCATATCACTAGACCGATCAGTATCACCACCTCTGAGTACAGTATGTAGTTCTCCTGTAGCACCTTCAGTAAGGGGTGAGTACTGAGGCATTTAATTTATATCCCTCAAAGGCATCTTTATAACATTTTTCATTATTTGGGATAAAGTAGGTTAGGTTAGGTTAGGCTAGGTTAGGTTAGGTTAGCCCCTTAACTTCCCATCCCTCTGATCCTCCCCTACCCCTTAACCTCCCCTACCCCTTAACCTCCCCTCCCCCTTAACCTCCCCTCCACTGCAAGGAGGGAAGGGACCCGACACACAGCAATCGACTTTATTAACCAAGAAAAGATTATATCTCTTAACAATGGCCCCCCTCTCACACGTACCGCGAACCCCCTCTCACACGTACCGGGAACCCCTCTCACACGTACCGGGAACCCCCCTCTCACACGTACCGGGAACCCCCCTCTCACACGTACCGGGAACCCCCTCTCACACGTACCGGGAACCCCCTCTCACACGTCCCGGGAAACCCCTCTCACACGTCCCGGGAAACCCCTCTCACACGTACCGGGAAACCCCTCTCACACGTACCGGGAACCCCCTCTCACACGTACCGGGAACCCCCTCTCACACGTACCGGGAACCCCCTCTCACACGTCCCGGGAATCCCCTCTCACACGTCCCGGGAATCCCCTCTCACACGTCCCGGGAATCCCCTCTCACACCTACCGGGAATCCCCTCTCACACCTACCGGGAATCCCCTCTCACACCTACCGGGAACCCCCTCACACGTACCGGGGGTAGGGAGTATGGTGGCTTCCTGCTCTGTAAGTGATGATGGCACTAATTGATGGCACTAATTGATGGCACTAATTGATGGTACTGAATGATATAGTAAAAAGATTAAAACTATAGGTAGATTAGACAAATTCACAGCTCTTATAACCCCCCGATCGATATTGGTGACGAGGCAAACACACGAGAGCGGAGGTGTAGTAAATTGACTTGCTAACCTACTGAGAGAGAGAGAGAGAGAGAGAGAGAGAGAGAGAGAGTCATTCTTGTTGACGTGTTCTAGGTTACCGTCACAACATGAAGCATTCGAGAAACAGGTACTGCCTTTTATGATTAGTTAAGAATCGTTTATTATAAGTTGTATTAAATGGATCTCAGTACCTAACCTAAACAGACGAATATTATGATACAGTAAGTTTTAAGTGGTGTTATTTTAGTGTGTGTGGTGGTGATGCATAGAGGGGGCTTAGGGCTGCCTTGAGCTTCGTCTTGTCTCGTAAGTTTTCCTCGTTGTGTTCGTAGTGGTGGCCTGAGGAAGTCCCCGCCCATGTAGAGATCACAAGGCACATTATATGTATCTAGTTATTAAGCCTCACAAATGAACGTTTTATATGTAATAATTCCACAACGCGTTCTGACTGAGGTGTACTTTGTGAGTGGTGATTCAAATGCCGTTTAAGTATTTCACAGTGTAGTTTACGTAATATGGCATGGTGTATGTGGTGTGCTCATGGTAACCTTTGTGGCAGGAATAGTCACCTAAGTGTGTGTGTGTGTGTGTGTGTGTGTGTGTGTGTGTGTGTACGGTCTTTTCCCGTACAGTTATATACTCACGAAGTCTCAGTGGGTCACATACCACCAGCACTTGGCGCTTTGGCGTGATATTATAGCCACTTAACTGCCACCAGCCTACGACTTTAGCAACGCTGCTGAATTATTTATTGAAAGGGTACTGGCGTTTTCGGGTGATCTGGTTGTTGGAAAACACTACTCTGACTGGTGTTGTGACGGACGCTTGTGACGGAGGATAGTGTGGACGGTGAGGAGAGAGAGAGACAACAACAATACAAAAATAATAATAGAAAACAGAGAAGGAAGGACCAAGGTATAGCGTGCACACGAGCATATGATCTCCATGAGGACCAACAGCACCACACAGGGAAGGTCGAGGAGTGTATTGAGAGCTCGTGTCAGGTGTGGACCAGGTGCGTGCAAGACTCATTAATTTGTGGTTTTATGGGAACACCTTGTTATCGAGACGTTTTGGAATTGGTAATATATTTTTTTAGTTATAATTGGTTGTCTAATTAGGTGGAGATCAATTAACGACAGGTGCTTTAATATATGGTTAAGTGCTTGTTTGTAATTGGTGGTTTTAATTGGTGAAAGTTTGGAGGTCTAATTGGTGTATTTCTTTTCCAATTTGTGAAGGTGTTTAGGTAATTATTGACGTGTTATCTGGTAATTACAGGTTAAAATCTTAAATTATTTTGACACGTGAAAAACTTTGTATAAATATCCTATATAAGTAATCGTAATTGGAATTATAATCAATATTTTTTCCAATTCGTGAAGGTGTAGAAGTAGATTAATTAAAACTTTCTTGCAATTGGATATTTAATATCATATTTTTTTTGTTCATGGTAAAAATATTTGGATTTGTTATCGCTCGTTCACTAATTATATTTCATGTGACCTTGGCTAGGCTCTTAGACGCATGCGGTAGGAGTATTTAAGGAGCGTGGGTGACTAAAATAAACTTTGAATTAGGGCGTAACTAGTCAGATTTCTCCTAGAGTTGTGAGGTGATTGATGGAACTTGATTACAATTACTTAACAAGTCTGTTTGACCTTGTGAAGAAGATGTACTATTCCAGAACTCGACTGGTGGGGGGGGGGGGATGAGGTGAATAACATGGGGAGGGGTGAGGTGAGGGATTGGGGGGCGAGGTGAGGTATTTGGGGGCGAGAGACCGGGGGGGAGGTGAGGGACTATGGGGGTGAGGTGAGGTATTGGGGGGTGAGGTGAGGGACTATGGGGGGGAGGTGAGGGACTATGGGGGGGAGGTGAGGGACTATGGGGGGAGGTGAGGGACTATGGGGGTGAGGTGAGGTATTGGGGGGTGAGGTGAGGGACTATGGGGGGGAGGTGAGGGACTATGGGGGGGAGGTGAGGGACTATGGGGGGGAGGTGAGGGACAGTGGAGGGATGAGGGGGACTATGGGGGGGAGGTGAGGGACTATGGGGGGGAGGTGAGGTATTGGGGGGTGAGGTGAGGGACTATGGGGGGGAGGTGAGGGACTATGGGGGGGAGGTGAGGGACAGTGGAGGGATGAGGGGAGGTATTGGGGGGTGAGTTGAGAGACTATAGGGGTGAGGTGAGAGACTATAGGGGTGAGGTGAGAGACTATAGGGGTGAGGTGAGAGACTATAGGGGTGAGGTGAGAGACTATAGGGGTGAGGTGAGAGACTATAGGGGTGAGGTGAGGAACCGGGGGTATATTATGATGGTTTTAGTTTACAGTAGCTACTAATGTATGTATGCATGTTGTTACGGGTCGCGAATGGGATATGCTGACGGAGTGGCCCCTTGTGAGCATGTATGATTATGCGGCGAATATCCTGACTTGGGTCCAACGATTGACAACCGTAACAAAGTTAACTGGTCACAGAAGTTCACAACACTTCCACAACAAACACAGGACCCGAATAGATAACCCTCTCCTCAGGTGACAGTAAAGGGGCAATAAAATTATGTCATTTACTAACAACAAAACACAAAGAAATATAAACACGGTGCACATAGAATAATAAGAACCTAACTCCTAACACACAAAATAATCAACTAAATCCTGACCAAACCTACGAACAAATCTGACCTAAACAACAGACGGGAAAAGGGGAACACAATGGCGGGAAGTGGGAACGTGGAATTGTACTTAAGGTCTGATGGTCCCGAGATAGCAGAGGAGGTCCAGCCGTCCTGGTCCTCGTGAGAAGTAAGTCAAGTTGTACTGCACATATCCCAGAGGAGTAGTCCAGCCTTGGGAATAGGAGTAACCATCCAGGGCACTAGCTGAAGGTGTACTACCTGCACTCGGGCAGGAGAAGTCGTATAGGCTCCGGTCGAAGACCATTGAGTAGGTAAAGCAACTGAGAACCGTAGTCTAGGTAGGAGGTGAAACTGCAAGTATGGGCACAAAGTGACGAATCACCCTCCTAGATGGCGTGGACAGGTGGGTTGACGGGGCAGTTACCAGACGAAGTGACGAGACTACGGCCCGATGAAGGTCGGGTCGTAACAATGTACAGTATGTATGTATGTTAATATATATATATATATATATATATATATATATATATATATATATATATATGCAAGTAAATCACTGTAGGTGCGCGTGATCTAGGTATATGCTGATAACCACCAGGAAAGAAGAAAACACGAAGTTCCCAAGCGCTTTCGTGTAATTCACATCTTCAGGGGTGAGTACAGACTAGATAGAGTAATGCAGAACAAGATGAATATATACAGAGGAGGGTGAGACCAGGTCCACAATGGTCAGGTAATGACCCTACTAATCTTTAAATGGCACACAACGGTTGGTGGTTGGGTCAGATGGGACAGTGACCCGCCCTCTCACCTGATCACAAATCTTCTTAATTACAAAGTTGTCCAGCTTGTACAAGCCGTTACTCAAATTCATGTTGAATGCTTCGGTATGTTTAATAAGACTAGATTCTATGATGTTCCTACTATCAATTGAATTACATGGTAATATTGAGGAGGCATTATCCCAGTCAATGCAATGCTTGTTATCCCTCAAATGAACAAACAGAGCATTGGATTCCTGGCCTGTCCTGACACTGTATTTGTGTTGTTTAATTCTAGTTACAAGATCTTTACCTGTCTGGCCTAAGTAAAACATATTACATTCCTTGCAAGGAACTTTATAAATGCAACCAATTGTGTTGTTGGGGGAGTTCTTGATTAACATTTGTTTAACAGTGCATGAGTTTTTAAATGCCACATTGACGTTCCAAGATTTTAGCTGTGCCGGAATGTGTGAGAAATTTTTGTGAAATGGTAATATTAAGATATTCTTATGGTCATGGGTGGGCTTGGGATCAGTTCTATAAAAAGTTTTCTTAGTAATGTTTAAGCATTTGTCTATGAAAGATCTAGGGTATTTAAGGTTTGAGCCAATATTATATATATATTTGTATTCCTCATCGATGAATTCCGGACTGCAAATTCTCAAGGCACGTAAAAACATTGTTGTAAATACTGACTGTTTGACTTTATTATGGTGGGCAGAATAATAATGAATGTATGAACACACATTGGTTGGTTTTCTATAAATACTGAACTTGAAAGTGCTACCCATTCTGTGTATCAGACAGTCTAGGAATTAGAGCAAGACTGTAAATTGCCATTCCTAGACTGTCTGATACACAGAATGGGTAGCACTTTCAAGTTCAGTATTTATAGAAAACCAACCAATGTGTGTTCATACATTCATTATTATTCTGCCCACCATAATAAAGTCAAACAGTCAGTATTTACAACAATGTTTTTACGTGCCTTGAGAATTTGCAGTCCGGAATTCATCGATGAGGAATACAAATATATATATAATATTGGCTCAAACCTTAAATACCCTAGATCTTTCATAGACAAATGCTTAAACATTACTAAGAAAACTTTTTATAGAACTGATCCCAAGCCCACCCATGACCATAAGAATATCTTAATATTACCATTTCACAAAAATTTCTCACACATTCCGGCACAGCTAAAATCTTGGAACGTCAATGTGGCATTTAAAAACTCATGCACTGTTAAACAAATGTTAATCAAGAACTCCCCCAACAACACAATTGGTTGCATTTATAAAGTTCCTTGCAAGGAATGTAATATGTTTTACTTAGGCCAGACAGGTAAAGATCTTGTAACTAGAATTAAACAACACAAATACAGTGTCAGGACAGGCCAGGAATCCAATGCTCTGTTTGTTCATTTGAGGGATAACAAGCATTGCATTGACTGGGATAATGCCTCCTCAATATTACCATGTAATTCAATTGATAGTAGGAACATCATAGAATCTAGTCTTATTAAACATACCGAAGCATTCAACATGAATTTGAGTAACGGCTTGTACAAGCTGGACAACTTTGTAATTAAGAAGATTTGTGATCAGGTGAGAGGGCGGGTCACTGTCCCATCTGACCCAACCACCAACCGTTGTGTGCCATTTAAAGATTAGTAGGGTCATTACCTGACCATTGTGGACCTGGTCTCACCCTCCTCTGTATATATTCATCTTGTTCTGCATTACTCTATCTAGTCTGTACTCACCCCTGAAGATGTGAATTACACGAAAGCGCTTGGGAACTTCGTGTTTTCTTCTTTCCTGGTGGTTATCAGCATATATATATATATATATATATATATATATATATATATATATATATATATATATATATATATATCATTACGTTAGTTTATCTTGAAGTAGATAACCCTTTTAAGTTATTACGACACCACGTGAACTAGAGTCAAAACAATCAACAAATTTCAATTTTCTTGGAACTATAAATGACTCAACCTAATCCTCTTTGACTTCCCGTTTGGAACTGTGGCGAAAATGATGTTTTTGTTCCACCATTGTCAGTAACTTTGGAAATGTTAAATGAAAGAAAGACACAAGGCTGGTATATAAGACGAGTGACATAAACTGTACAGAGGGAAACACTTCATTGCCCCACAGAACCACAAACGAAGCTTAAAATATACTTTTAAATGAAACTTTTCCAATTATTCCCTTATTAGTATCTGTCTTTTGTTAAAACTTTGTTAGTTTTTCATAATAAAAGTTTTAAATAAAGATCATTTTTGTAATTATCTTTAGTATAATGCGTGTGTGCGTGCAAGGATATACGATCGTGCGTGTACGTGTGTGCATATATGTTCGTGTGTGTATATGTGTTTACGAGTATATATTGAATAAGATGTAATACCTGTACACACACACACACACACTGCTATATATAAACCTTCTTAAAGTAAAGTCAGACCAATCCGACCAGGTCTCACATCTTTCCTGTTGTGGCAACACTGAGACTGTTGTTGTGGTGGTGACGTTGGCAACAGTGACGTGTGAGAAGTTGAAGGTTAGACTTAATGAAAAATATTTAAAACAAAACCACAATTACAGTTATAAAGACGCTGCGTATGTTATCAAATGTTATCAATGTTATTATTTATTGATGGTGTTTATTTCATTGTCTAATTGATTAGTTACGTTAATTCTTGTTAATTCGTTGAGATTATTTTGGATAAGTGTAAATTCTCTTTTAACAAGGACTTATTTATGATATATTAACACTATATGGGATCAGCTAACATAATTTACTGTCTTTAAAGGATTGGATTAATTTATCTTAACCTTAACTCTTTTGATATTCATTCACTGACACTCTCAAGGAGACCAAGTTCCCCCTACCTCTACTTCTCTCCTTTATCTCACTTTGCCATACCTTTTACCCCTTCCCCCAACCTCTTCCACCTACCCATCTCCCCGATTCTTTCATCCCATCTCTCCCTTTACCTCAACCTAGCCACCCCTCTACCACTTCCCACTCCACCTGCCCTGGCCCACCCTCCTTACCCTACCCCTTACTTCTCTCCCTCCCCTTCCCTTACCTCTCCTCCTCCACCTCCCCTACCAATCCTTTCTGTAACCTAACCAAAACTAACCTAACCAAGCCTAATTTAACACTTGGTTACCTCATTACAGGCGGAGAAGATGACGTCCGCAAGTGGCACTGTCATCGTGCTCTTGGTGACGCTTGTCTGTGTGTCCCAAGCCGCAGGTACGGTAAAATGATGTAGTAATGATGTAGCTTCGATATAGTAATGATGTGGTTATGACGTGGTAATGATGCGGTTATGAAGTAGGTGTGAGGTGAGATAAGGAGATGCACCTTCCTCTCTGACAGATATTGACGGGGCATGGAGTGATTGGTCAGTAATCAATACGCCATGCACCAAGTCATGCAACAGAGGCTCATCTGCAAGAGTCAGGTCATGCACCAACCCACGACCATCAGGCACTGGCAAACTGTGTACCAAAATGGACGGTAGACTGGCACTCAACGACATTGATTACAAATTGGAGCCTTGTAATGACCAGTCTTGTTGGAGTAAGTGAAGGTTTATCTTGTGTGTACCTATGAATATCTCAGTTAACCTCATCTTATTAAACTAACACTTAACAACGCATAAACTATCTCACCAACATTTCTCACTGTTCCTGGCAGTCGACCAGTGGACTGACTGGTCTAACTGCTCGAAAGTGTGTGGACGTGGGAAGGAGGTACGGAGAGCCTGGTGCGGGGTCGAGGTGTGTGTTGAAGACCAGGCGCTAGAGGAGACAAGAGACTGCAACACCTGGAACAAGACGGAGTGTGACAGTAAGTTTAGTCTCGTGAAAATGTTAATGAGTTTCCACAGGTTAATTGAATCCCAGTAATAGCAGCGCCGGTGTTGATTTGGACCTGAAAGCATCGTATATTTACCATCCTACATCATATTCTCCCTCCTTCACCATATATCTCCTCCTTCACTATATTCTCCCTCCTCCACCATATATCTCCTCCTTCACTATATTCTCTCTCCTCCATTATATATCTCCTCCTTCACTATATTCTCCTTCCTCTACCATATATCTCCTCCTTCACTATATTCTCCCTCCTTCATCATATATCTCCTCCTTCATCATATTCTCCCTCCTCCACCATATATCTCCTCCTTCACTATATTCTCCCTCCTCCACCACATGTAATAGGGGTAATTAGCACATAACTCCCATTTTTAGAAGAGAAAAAGGATAGTCTGTATCCTAATGTTCTTCCTTCGTAACTGTTAATAGGAATGTGGGGTGGGGAGGGGGGGGGGGCTGATAAGACTAGCCTCCGTGACCAACATCTGTGGAAGATACCTTTAGCGGCTTCTTCTCTTCAGGATTAATAAAGTCTTAAATTTTTACATTATTTTCTCCATAATGTAGTCCCAGCTAACCTCTTACCTCTGCTCCAGGTCCGTGTGAGGAACTGAAACAATCCTGCCCACAGTACGGGATATGTGACGATTTGTCGACAGATGAGGACCCGATAGCTGAGTGTGTGTGTACTATGGGGTACAAGATGAATAGCGCCAAGACTGCCTGTATACGTAAGTCTTCCATTGTATTCCCCTCCCCCATCTCGTCTCATGGTGAATAGCTCTTTGTTATTCACTAGTGTTAATGGACGTAAAGAACAGTATTATACTGTATAAGTGAAGGCCTGTCATCCATAGCTTACAGAGATATAAACTAACCTCCCGAGTCTCTTTCTCTCGGGAAAAAAATCCTGCAAGACGATGAAGACTTAAAATTATTACTTGTTTTGATGTCCCGTCCAGGTCCGCCGCCCACGACCCCCACCCCACGGCCCATCCCTACACTGCCCCCAGCGCAGAAGGTTGTGGCTACGGTCATATCCAAGACCGCCTCTACCGTCATCATCATCTGCGTCAGCATCTGCCTCTGTATCTTCTTCGTTCTCCGCATCTTCACGCCAGATCGAGTCATTCAGATGAACATGGAAATTGCTCTCCTTATGGCCCACATCATGCTGATCTTCCCCTCCTCCATCACTGAACAACCGGTGAGTCTCGTTGAGGTGAAGAGAAACTAAAAATAGACGAGTCCTTTTGGGGTTTAACATTATGATTCATTCTCTTCATCAAGACAAAATTCCCGTTTAGAGAACTCACACACAACGCTGATCCTTACCATAGAACTCATAGCATTGATTATTAATATCACCATTGCCACGTTCTGTGCATCTAAGGGTCTTCATATTTCCAGACCTTATGTACTCTCGTCTCCATCTTGGTACACTTCTTCTTCACGGCCTGCTTCATGTTTATGTTCCTGGAGGCGCTGCACATGTACGCCTTCGTGGCCTACGTGATCAAGAAAGAAGGAATGTTCAGCCGGGTCCAGAACACCCTGGTGGGCTGGGGTATCGCTGCCATCATCATCCTCTTCTGCATGTGCTTTGAATATGAAAACTACGGCGGCTCCTACCAGTGAGTCCCCACCACAACTGATAGCGTCTCGGGGCGTTGTATCTTGTGCCACACTTTAGTACTAGTCTCCGAGTTCCTAGTTGCTCGTCCCAAGTTTCTAATGCCTAGTTTTAAGTACCTAGTGCCTAGTACCTAGTGCCTATTATTCAGCTCTTAATGATTTAGTGTTGGGATCCTTCCTCTCTCTTTCTCTTTCCCCTAAACTTTCTCCCTCCCTCCTTCCTCCCCCCCCCCCCC
Source organism: Homarus gammarus (assembly GCA_958450375.1). Lineage (NCBI taxonomy): Eukaryota > Metazoa > Arthropoda > Malacostraca > Decapoda > Nephropidae > Homarus > Homarus gammarus. The sequence continues at coordinate 616,851 of CAUDMG010000472.1, forward strand.
CGCCCCGTCTCTCTCACCTGTGTTTATCTCTCACCAGCTGTTGGCTACAGATGGATACAGCTCTCATGTACGGCCAGCTGTTACCCATAGTCAGCCTCGTGATCCTAACATTCACACTAATTGAAGCTGCTGGTGCTGCTGAGTACAAGCCTCTCAAAGGTAATGTGATGGTGACGTGTATGGTGACGTGTGTGTGGTGACGTATATAATGATGACGTGTAATGTGTCGTATATGATGTCGTGGATGGTGATGTATATGGCGTGTATGGTGGCTTGTGTGAGAGAGAGAGAGAGAGAGAAATTAATAAACCTTTTCACCTTTTACAAAATCAACTAACTATTCTTTTCTGTCGCCCGTGTTGAAGGTGTGGACAAGAACCAGTTGACGAGCGCTAAGTTCTCTCAAAGGACCAACCTACTTATCTTACCGCTGGTCTTCTCACACATGCTGGTGGGGATGTTCTCTGAGTATGAGCAGAATCTTCCTCTCTATGGTGTCTTCTCCATTCTTAACAGTGTAACGGGAGTAGTGGTCCTGTTCTTCCACTGTACAAACAACCAACAGGTGAGGGGGAGTGGTGAGGTACGAGGAGGAGTGGTGAGGTACGAGGAGGAGTGGTGAGGTACGAGGGGGAGTGGTGAGGTACGAGGAGGAGTGGTGAGGTACGAGGAGGAGTGGTGAGGTACGCGGAGGAGGAAGAGGAAAAGCGGAATAAGGAGGAATAGAAGAAGAAGGAGACGAAACGGGATTTTTTCTTTTTTTAGGAATGGAAGACAGGAGGGAATGGATGAGGAGGTGGAGGCGGGGACTTAAGAGGAAGACAGAAGTTTGAAGGAGGAAAAAATGTTGGAGGGGCCGGAAAAGGAAGATGCATAAGGAATGGAAGTTAAAAGAATGAGAATAGAGAGGAGGGCGAAGGAGACGGAGGAAGGGGAGGTGTAGGATAGGGCTATAAAAGAGGAGGGAATAAGGAATAAAAGGAGAGATAAGGAAAATATAAAAGGAAATCTAAAGGGGTAGAATAACAATAATAATCTGTCCTTGACGTAAATGATAATGATTAGCGTAAGTGACATAATGTATTCCTGTACTTTAGTCTGAACACTGGTAAATGGCCAGTACTCAATCACATTTATTCCTTCTGGTACTGACGCTAATTTCTCCCTACAGGTACGGATGAAACTGAAAGGATTATACGCGAAAATGTGCAAAAGTTCCGGGGCTCGATAAGACCAAATAATACCAACAATATGAGGATGATATGTTGCACCACCTGTATAAGACAACAGGTTCCTTATACCTCAGGAGGATCAAAGGAGAATCTGATCACAAAAAACTGCTACGGGAACCTTTCGACTCCATCAAGAGCATCAATGCCTTCTCATAACACCGCGGCACAAGCAAGCAACTGATTCCCCACCTCAAACACAAGATCTTTACTACTTAGAGGTTTTAAATGATACAGATAGCCATAGTACTATAAAAATGGTTTTCTTTGTGACTAACACGAAATAATTTTAGCTGAAGAATATGTGGCTAGAGTTTAGCTACCAGAGTTACCTTTATTAACCCCCCTGTATATAAATATAGGAAGGGTGTTATCCAGTGTGACACTATCAAATTCGCAACTTTTCTCCGGGTACACCATTTTTTTCCTATGCTGGACAATAAAGGTTATAGAAAAATAACACCGAACAAAACGGCTGCCCGAACGGTTAGTAAGTTTGGCTTTTGGGTTAACTCTCCCATACAGACGAGCTTTGTGGAAGACAGCGATATGTTACCGACCCCCTTGACTATCGATCAGTGATGGTAGGTAGTAAACAGATAAGCCAGACAGATATTGATACTGTTTAGTGATCGATAACCATGGGGTTCTTTTCCTCTGTTTGGTAATTCAAAATATTTTATCCTAGTTAGATATTATATAGTGTAACCATACACTATATTTATTTGGGTGGATTTGTAGTTGTAGATAAATGTATGTACTTATATAATCATTGATATTATATTAATTTAGTGTGATATTATTGACTGTGAAAGCGATATTGTCTCTTTAAGCTGACTTTTCAAATAACATTGACAACCATACCATCAGGTGACAGCTGGCGTTCCACACAATTTTGAAAAGTCACTGCTTGAAATAGTATTGTTTTCTTTGATAGAGATGTATAGAAGAACGTATTATATTTTGGAGAATCTAACCTATATTTCTATATCTCTTCTTACAAAACTTTTCGATTATATAATCACATTTGCACGACAGTATCAAACTAATATAAATTTTCTTTGAAATAATATTCCTCTGTTTTCACCCTTGGAGTGTGACGCACCTAAAACAAAAACAAAAATTACCGCTTGTTTCCAGATTTTCAAGGTCTAAATACCACATGTGCCTTAGGTTTGATCTTAGAAATTTGCGACCATAGAGTAAAATGGTCGCTTAATACTAATAATTGAGTTTATTTATGAAAGTTTGAACCCTGTAAGATAATAGTGAAAACCCATATCTTATTGTTTCATTAGATAATATAAAAGATAACATACGATGGTTAAGGTATACAGAGACTGAAGCCAAGTTACTCCAAGTTCACATCTTTACCTTAATGTGTAGTCCTTACCTGTTGTGTTGAACTGTCTAATGAGGCGGTCGAACTACAGCGATGACCAACACTTTCTTTATGGAGTTATGTAAAACACACACACACACACACGCGCGCGCGCAAACACACACACACACACACACACACACACACACACACACACACACACGACATTAGTTATTGCTGAGAGTTGAGTTTATATATATAATATAATAACCAAGTAATAATCCTGTTGTTTTACCCTAAATGTTAAATATTATTAAATCCTGTTAAAAGTGTGTTTAGTGTTAAGTGCGTGAAGACCCATATATATATATATATATATATATATATATAAATATATATATTTATATATATATATATATATTTATATTCTTATATTTAATATCTTATTTATATATATATATATATATATATATATATATATATATATATTTATATATATATATATATATAAATATTTACCAAAGATATGAAGAATAAATAATATATATATCTAATCTTATCCTATATATAACAAGATAATTAAATAGTTTATATATAGACATTATTCTTAAGGCTATATGTTAATTTATTGTAAGGTATTACTTGTGATAATAAGACACTAAGAATGACAAGTGCATTTGGCTGGATTACTGAACAATAACTTCACCAATACTGAATAACATCACAAACCGTAAGATCTGGTGGAGATACAACTATTCCATGACTGTGTGTTTATCTGTGTGCATATAATACAAAGTATATGTATACTCTACGTATGTTATACATGTAGCTTACAAAATATAGCTTAACGGCTCTTCTCCGTTTACTTGTAACCTAAACTATCAAGTCATTGTTCTGTTATCGTGGTTTAATAGGGGGGGGGGGGCAGCTTGCGTGGTTATTGTTCGTGGTTCTTGAAATTATAAACACATTACCTCAAAATAGCAATGCATTTCAAATTGGGTATGTGGAATTACCACATCAAGATTTCCAGCGTTTTTAAGCAATTTCTTTCATATGTTGTCTAGAGTCTTGAGCTTATCGAGTATCTGGGAACACGAAGGGCGGCCTCACCACTCACCTTTCCTGCCAATTTATTTTCTCGCTGCAAGATTCCACAAATAAGCTTAGGACGTTAATGTAAACGAGTGAGGATAATGCAGACGAGAAGGTCATATTTTACAGCCTGAGTTGTAAGCTTCTGAGTACCTGTACATTCATTATTCTTCTATGAATCTGTCTAGTGAGAGACAAAGACGAGCTAGAACAATGATATTATCCCTACATTCTTACTTAGATGTTTATGTTATATTCTACGCAAAATCTTAGTACAAGTTTCGGGAGCAGAACGTTGAGAGAGCTGGATAAAGTCCCAGTGGACATGAGAAACCAAATTCAAAGAAATTTATATGAAACTTAAAAAACAAAACAACATCGAAAGTTAACTAACAGCGATATTCAATATTTATTCTTAACTTAATTCATCCACTAAACTTTAAATGTTAATAAGTTAGTATTTTAACTTCTCAATAAGGTTGTACATATAAACTGACACATCCATACAACACGTTAAATTCCATCTGTAGGTATGGAATCCTTTCAAAGACGAATGGATAGGCTTTGATGCACTTAGTTCTTCAAAGGATGTTTCCGACTCCCGTGTTTGATACCCGCTGTTGATTTGCTTGCGTGTCTGCCGGATACTCTAAGGACAAATAATGACATGATTACCTAACATGACGTGCAGTTTCATCCTGAGATATGAGGGTCACGCTATACTTCTGGGGTCAAAAGGTCAAGGTCACGGGGACACTTGCTGTATCCCATCTGGCGGAGTTCAGGTTGTGTTGTGTTGAGGAGTGAGTCAGGTGTATGATGATGGCCTGGCGGTCATCCTAGAAATTCCTTCACAGTTCAGTGTTTTTAAGACAGATGATCTTTCATATATAAAATCGGTGGAAAAATTAACATTATCTTACTTACTTTTAAATAATTTATAATAAAAAAGTTACGAACACACAAACGGGCACTATTGTTCGATCAGTCATCTCTTCACTCGGGAACGTTTCTTTACAGCCTCTCAAAATGTCTCGTGTCAATTTTCACTGCGTTGACAAAAAATATTTAAAAGGATTTTACAGCTTAACTAATTTTTAAAGCACCAACAGCGGAGTTTGTCGTTCATGTTCAAGTGTCGTTTTACATCACAGATCCAAGGAACAGGCGAACTCTAGACACGTACGGTCGTCCTCATACAGGTAAACACTCACTGGAGGATGAGCCTCTCTCTCACGACAATACTACTGACCTCCTACTCCAACCACCTCCACCTTATCACCTTTGTTTATAATGAGAGACACGAGACAACAACACAACGACCACAGTTCAGTTTTTCATCCCAATTAACGATCCGTTAGGTGGTGGTCACGTCTTGTACATAAGGTGCGGTGGCTGAGTGGCTATAGCGCTCGTCTCCTATCCCAAGGATCTTTTCGTTCGATCCCAGGGTGTTCAGAGTTCACCCAGAGACAAAGTATTTCAGTTCGCGGGTACACAAGTCACTAAGGTGGTGTGGTATAAGCATATATGGAATCACCTTGTTAATTATCTAACTCATTAATCTCACCTGCCACAGTAAGGAAGGGGAACGAGAGTGGTAAGGGATACTTTATTATGATATGTTAATATATAAGTAAAGGCGACAGGTGTTATGTTAATATATAAGTAAAGGCGACAGGTGTTATGTTAATATATAAGTAAAGGCGACAGGTGTTATGCTAATATATAAGTAAAGGCGACAGGTGTTATGTTAATATATAAGTAAAGGCGACAGGTGTTATGTTAATATATAAGTAAAGGCGACAGGTGTTATGCTAATATATAAGTAAAGGCGACAGGTGTTATGTTAATATATAAGTAAAGGCGACAGGTGTTATGCTAATATATAAGTAAAGGCGACAGGTGTTATGCTAATATATAAGTAAAGGCGACAGGTGTTATGCTAATATATAAGTAAAGGCGACAGGTGTTATGTTAATATATAAGTAAAGGCGACAGGTGTTATGCTAATATATAAATAAAGGCGACAGGTGTTATGCTAATATATAAATAAAGGCGACAGGTGTTATGCTAATATATAAATAAAGGCAACACGTGTTATGTTATGTCAATATCTAAGCAAAGGCGACAGGTGTTATCTTCAACACCAAGTAAGTTGTCAGGTTAATTACCTTTCACTCAAGGTGTATCAAGTTCCCCTCGAAAATAAAGAGGAAACTAAACAAACAACTTCCCAACACTAAAACATTCTAAAAGTTTTGCAGATGTTTCCAACGTTCGAGTTTATAGCCGTCTCGCTCCACAGCTATTTACAAAAGTTAAAATCCTGGAGTTCCTTCATCTCGCACACACACTACACCATCACTTGTACATTTCCTCTCTACTTTGATTAAGAAACTCATACATTTTCCACACACACTCGGGAATAAGTTAGAATTACTGTGTCCATTTATTCTGGAGACGAAAGATATATATTATCACACAAAAACAACATTACGATAGAATTATTCATGAAGGTAATTAAACTGACGCACCTGCCTAGACCATGACGCGTTAGCATACATGAATGAGTATACGTACAATACATAGTGATATACAGGGGTAAATAATACAGGATTTGTATATAACAGACGTAGAGAGAAGAGCATGTTATAGTGTATTTATGAAGCAATGTAGGAGTAATAATAGTTAGGTCAGGTTGGGGCCTACTAGGACTGGGGTCCAAATGACCAGTCAGCGCAGGTTTTCATGTGGGTAGGTAGAGAGGGCGGTGAGAAGAGTGAACTACGTCCCACCATTATGAAGCGTAAAGAACATATTGTACAACTAATGTATATACGAGGAAGATAACAGGTGACAAAAAATAATAATAGTTTTAAATAATATAATGCGTCACACTAAACCTCAAAGGAAAGAAAATTATTTTATATTTGCATGAAAAAAGTAAAAAAAAAAATGGAGCGAGATAAATTCTATTATTTTTTTTTTGTAAAGCAATATTTCTGCCGCCACCAACGTTAATACTTTTCATAAAAAGTTTTAATATTTCATGAGAAAATATCTGTCCAGGAAGTAAAACGATCACACTAAAAAACTAAACAGTGTTTGTGTGTACAAGACTGTGGTGCATGTTGTATGTTCCTGAGTAATGTTTGTGTGTATGTTATTACCTGTACTAGTGTGTGTACCTGTACTAGTGTGTGTACCTGTACTAGTGTGTGTACCTGTACTAGTGTATGAACTTGTATTAGTACCGTACAAAAAGTCTGCTGTCACCTGGGTCCACCTGTCAAGCAAATATTAGTAACTTTGTAGGACACTAGTTTATAAGTATAGTGTATATTTTATGTTGAATCTGCATTAATATTATATCCTCGTTATATAAACACACACACATACACACACACACACACACACACACACACACACACACACACCTATCAGTAATAGTATCCAGGAACCATCACTCTCCTGCACAAGGACATGGCCTCCCAGCTTGTGTGTTGGAGGCGGTAAAAGTAATTACGTTAATTCACTTAAGTGTTTATTGAAGTATTGGATGAAAGTAATGATTGCAGGAAGAGTCGGTGTGGGAGTTAGTTTACCGCAGGTGTTGCTCGCGCGGACTAGACACATATTTTCTGCCTCAGCAAATAATTAGACTAAATAATTGATGAACGATAATTGGTTTCTAGCGATCCTTTCCCCTCGACTTCGTCATGTGAATTATTAACTATACATCACACTCTGTCTCTTTGTTCTTGTGGTAATAACACCTTCGTCCACACATTGTACGTCACACACCTGCTGTAATAACCAGGGCTGTGGAGTCGAAGACAAAACCTTCGACTCCGACTCCGACTCCGACTCCTCAAATTTTTATGCTTCCGACTCCGACTCCGACTCCGACTCCTTGGCCTATTTGTAACAACTATTTCTACCATCCTAATTGTAATTTGTATGTTGTAACCTGCGTAGGTAAAAAGTAAAACACCGTGGCTATACTGCTACAGCTTTATTAATGATCTGGACGATATTTAAGAACTACAAAAAGATGATAGGCTTGACTTTCAAAGTTTCAATCAAAAGAAAAATAAATTTATTAAGAATTCAAGATATTAACTAGAAAACACCATTTACATGTATATCTAAAAGTTCGATCTCAGCATATGAATTTTGTTTAAGCTCATAATCTGATGTGGATCTAAATGATGATCCTACAATTCCTTTTAAAGTAAAGTTATATATTTATGTACATTAAAGAAATGAATACCTTATTCAGGAAAATGGATAAACCTTACATGATTAAGTTATTAAATTAAATTTGCCTTAATCTCACCAAAAACAGGTTGTAGCTAATTGTTTTGTAGCTGAGAGCCTCTGTGCAGTTTTCAACGAAACAAAATTTGATATAATTCCATATTTCAAATGGTAAAGAAGAGACTATCGTCCAAAATTATAGTGCTATACTGTGCCTGCTACAATAAATTCATAATAATGCTTATAAAATGGAAATAAATTCTTTTAATAATTTAAGAAAATTAGTGGGATCAGTGGAATCACTGCAATGAATATGCCTGAGTTCATATATTTGTTCTTAGGAACAGAATGCCTTCAGTCGGAGTCGGAGTCGGAGTCTGGACAATTTTACCGACTCCGACTCCGACTCCACAAGCCGAAATTTCCTCCGACTCCTCGACTCCGACTCCGACTCCACAGCCCTGGTAATAACTAACACCAAGGTGGGTGTTCCCCTCTCCTGCTCGCCTGTCAACCCATACACACCATCTTCACTACACTACTTAGTCCACTTCACTCATTCTGATGCATGTGTCTGACTGCCTGAGGTCTGAGGGTTAATTGTAAGTAAAAACCGAATGAATTTCCTTAAATTATTGTTTTTTACCACGAAAGTCTCTCTCTCTCTCTCTCTCTCTCTCTCTCTCTCTCTCTCTCTCTCTCTCTCTCTCTCTCTCTCTGTATACCGACCAATCATAACACATAAAACTGGTCACTCGAAATCATCACACCACGTCATACAAAATACAGACCAATCATAGAACATCATACTGGATACGTAACCTGACCAATCACACCACGTCATACTGAATACAGACCAATCATAGTACGTTAAACCCATAAATTAGTGGGTTTTGCTTTGATGTGTTCTCTCCCCCACCCTCGTTACCAGCAATATATTTCTCTCTATATTTTTCACTCTGCTGTACATGGCATATAGTTCAGTACGTGTACAGATAAATCAACAAGGATTTACTATCACTAAAATCCATGGTGAATATTATATGTCTGACTGTGCTAAATAATGCTTTATGCCATCATGTAGAAAAGATAAACAATAGACTCTTGTTTACAGTCCGCCTTGTTTTAATTCTCAGGAGGTAAACACAAAGGGTGGAGTTATCTGGGGTAATGACACCTAACGAGCAGCAGTTGTCGCTAATGATGATCACTATAGTCGTATAAACGGTGACACCAAAAACAACAGCGTCAACTTCCTTGTTTATGTTTTGTTATGTGGGCGATTTGTGGCTACTGTCGACACGTGTCCCCGGTAGACACTGGGCCCTGAAGATAGACACGGGGCCTGGTAGACACAGGGCCTGGTAGACACAGGGCCTGGTAGACACAGGGCCTGGTAGACATGAGGCCCTGGTAGACACAGGGCCTGGTAGACACAGGGCCTGGTAGACATGAGGCCCTGGTAGACACAGGGCCTGGTAGACATGAGGCTCTGGTAGACACAGGGCCTGGTAGACACAGGGCCTGGTAGACACAGGGCCTGGTAGACACAGGGCCTGGTAGACATGAGGCCCTGGTAGACACAGGGCCTGGTAGACACAGGGCCTGGTAGACATGAGGCCCTGGTAGACACAGGGCCTGGTAGACACAGGGCCTGGTAGACATGAGGCCCTGGTAGACACAGGGCCTGGTAGACACAGGGCCTGGTAGACATGAGGCCCTGGTAGACACAGGGCCTGGTAGACATGAGGCTCTGGTAGACACAGGGCCTGGTAGACACAGGGCCCTGGTAGACACGGGGCCTGGTAGACACAGGGCCTGGTAGACACAGGGCCCTGGTAGACACAGGGCCCTGGTAGACACAGGGCCTGGTAGACACGGGGCCTGGTAGACACAGGGCCTGGTAGACACAGGGCCTGGTAGACACAGGGCCCTGGTAGACACAGGGCCCTGGTAGACACAGGGCCTGGTAGACATGAGGCCCTGGTAGACACAGGGCCTGGTAGACACAGGGCCTGGTAGACATGAGGCCCTGGTAGACACAGGGCCTGGTAGACACAGGGCCTGGTAGACACAGGGCCCTGGTAGACACAGGGCCCTGGTAGACACAGGGCCTGGTAGACATGAGGCCCTGGTAGACACAGGGCCCTGGTAGACACAGGGCCTGGTAGACATGAGGCCCTGGTAGACACGGGGCCTGGTAGACACAGGGCCTGGTAGACACAGGGCCTGGTAGACACAGGGCCTGGTAGACACAGGGCCCTGGGAGACACAGGGCCCTGGGAGACACAGGGCCCTGGGAGACACAGGGCCCTGGGAGACACAGGGCCCTGGGAGACACAGGGCCCTGGTAGACACAGGGCCTGGTAGACACAGGGCCTGGGAGACACAGGGCCTGGTAGACACAGGGCCTGGTAGACACAGGGCCTGGTAGACACAGGGCCCTGGTAGACACAGGGCCCTGGTAGACACAGGGCCTGGTAGACACAGGGCCTGGGAGACACAGGGCCTGGTAGACACAGGGCCTGGTAGACACAGGGCCTGGTAGACACAGGGCCCTGGGAGACACAGGGCCCTGGGAGACACAGGGCCCTGGGAGACACAGGGCCCTGGGAGACTCGACTGTTATGAAAACCTTACCGCCTTTGTTCTCCATGAACACTGGGAACAAAGACTTATAAAACAAAGCCTCTCGTGTGTGTGCTTTATATAAGAAACTTGTAATATCTTCCACAAGTTTAGTATTCCTGTGAGACTGTGGAGGACTGTTAGCTCGTAAAAACTGCCACACTCCGCTACTCTGCGTCACGGTGCTATCAAACTGGAGAACAAAAGAATCGATTTAAAGAACCAAGAAACTCGAAAGCATAAAGCCATTTCTTGATTAGCTAGCTTAAGCTTCCTGGACGTACTCGGGTTCGTCCCCATCATTCTTGCGGCTTACAGCTGAAGAGGCAGACGAGGGTTCGGCCCTGAGGTGGTGAGGACGTCTGGTTGGGTACGACTAACTGCGCACTGTTGGCCCAAAAGGTGCCGTTATTGGGCGGGAGGTGGGAGGTTGACCGGAGGGTACGCTGGTGAGGGTACATGAGGGGGCGACGGTGGTACGTGAGGGAAGATGGAGAACAAAGAATAAAGAGGAAGAAGAAGTTAAAGACCAAGGAGGAGGAGAATAAAAGAGCAGAAGAACTTAAGGAAGAGGCAGATAAAAAAATAGCGGCTTAAAACTCAAAAGAAGAACAGCTAAGGTCCACTGAAGATCTGACTCAGCTTTGTCGATACAGACGGCTGCCTTCTGAGAGAGAGAGAGAGAGAGAGAGAGAGAGAGAGAGAGAGAGAGAGAGAGAGAGAGAGAGAGAGAGAGAGAGTACTTTTATAATCTCGTTGTTCACACGGTGCCATAAATGGTCTAATAATTCGGGATATATAAATTGTACAGCAGAGAAAAGGAGTAAAAGATAATGTTTGGTGTTGATTTTTGTAATAATAAAACAAAAAAAATCATAGAAGGAAGAGAAATGAAGGAGGTTATAAATCAAAACAACGAACATGATCATAACTTATCATACAACAGCACTACAACAACAACAACAACAACAACAACAACTTCTTATAACCAACAACAGCAACTTCTTATAACCAACAACATAACACCACTATAACAACAACAACAACAACAGCCAACATAGCACTATCTGGTCCAAACAAAAGATACAAATAACACGAAGGATTTTAATACTTAGTCACAGACGAAGGTAAAGTTATGTAAGCCAAAACTCCCCGGTCGACCATCACCGCCTGAGTCTGTCTGAACCAACGTAAAAATTAATTCATAGTTGCCAGTCAGAGAGGAAACTTAGATATTTTCCCTTTGACGACTGTGATAATTATAACTTTACTATTTTATGATTTTTTTGGTTATTTATATAAAAGTTTACCAGTATGGGACTAGTTTGTTTGTATATAGGGTAAATACCTCACCTCCCCATACGAGGAACACATTCCCTGATAAACTGTAGTCGTTGTTGGGGTGAACTAAATGTTACTGTTTCGTTGTGTTGAGGGGAAAAAAATAGTTTAGTAGTTTATGGCTTAAATATGTTTTCCCTTTTTATACTTTTGTAATAGTTTTATTTTATTGAATCACAATAACTCAGTAATTGAACTGATACAGGTATGAGTTGCAGGTAAACGAACAATCATACACACAGTGTTAGGGACTGGTGGTCCTAGATTGCGTCAAACCATAGTTGACCACTCCGGTAACAGTAAGAAATAACAAGGTCGCCAATTAAATTAATAAATGAAGGAATAAGCAATACACTAGAGTAAATTAAAATACAAATTCCTTTAACAAAAAAATAAAGCATCTGACACACGTACCAGCACACGACTCAAAAGACAAGTTAACAAGTATTCACAACTCAGCAGACAAACAAGTTACGTTAACAATAATTAGTGAAAATTCAGCAAACCATAACGAGGGTTGAGGTACGCCAATCAATACAATACGAAGAACATTATATAACGTCACCGTTCTTTTACTTGCATAATATTACGAAATTTCAAGTCTAGTACACAATATTACATCCTATATACAAAAAATAACCTATCCTATTCCTCCACCACTTTCCTCGACTCACACACTCAAGTTAAGGTGTTTGCTATGTGTTGGACTCCTTCCACCGTTTCCACCTTCCTCAGCCACGTCAAACATGCTTCATGTCTGTCCAGTGTACTATGGTCACCACATCACATTTAGGCGGGAATCTTAAACCAATCAGGCATCAGTTTTCCAGTGGCGCCATGAAGCTTCACCTCTGACGTTTCAGCTACACACACACACACACACACACACACACAGACAGACACACACACACACACACACACATACACACACGAGGACATTATGTAAATATATTACACTGAGTACGATGAGAGTACAAGCCTGAGCTGCATATTGACTGTATGTGGAGAAGTTATCATAAATGTAACATGATAACAGTGTAACATGATATAACAATGTAACATGATAACACCAGTAGGATGACACGGTATAACAATGTAACATGATAACACCAGTAGGATGACACGGTATAACAATGTAACATGATAACAGTGTAACTCTGAATGAGGAGGAAGAGTAAATGAGAATTAAGAAAGAAAGAAGAAAGAAGAAGAAAGAAGAAAGAAGAAAAAGAAAAAGAAGAAGACAGTAAGGGGAAAAAATCTTCGTCAAATCAACTTCCCTTTATTGGGCGGAATCTTCTCAGCCTTGGTCTTGGTGGCGCCGCTGAGGGTCTGGTCGAGGGGAAACGAGGGAAGTGACTATAGAGATAGGGAGAGGGGAGATAAAGGGGGGGGAAGTGACCATAGAGATAGGGAGAGGGGAGATAAAGGGGTGTGGGGGGAGGGAAGTGACCATAGAGATAGCGGAGATAAAGGGGGGAAGTGACCATAGAGATAGGGGAGATAAAGGGGGGAAGTGACCATAGATATAGGGAGAGGGGAGATAAAAGTGGGGGAGGGAAGTGACCATATCCCACCTACTGGACATAGACCTCTGCCACTTCCCGTCTATGTCTATATATCTTGCCACTATTGTCTTCTCTCTCCCCTCAAGACGAACATCAAGCCACGCCCCATCACCACGCCCCCCACCTTCCTCCTCCTCCTGTTCCTCGTCTCCCCAGACATACGCACACTAAGCTCCCCAATCCCCACAAGACGTCCACAAACCCCCCCTCCTCCCCATGATCACACCCCCCTCCTCCCCTTGATCACACCCCCCTCCTCCCCATGATCACACCCCCCTCCTCCCCATGATCACACCCCCCTCCTCCCCTTGATCACACCCCCCCCCCCTCCTCCCCACCACCAAGCAACAGGACCTCCTAGTCAGATAGAGCCCTCAGGAAGCTCCCCGACACGAAGGAGTCAGCGGTGAATTTATCTAAACTCAAGACTAATGTTTATGTAGACTGAACCAGGAGCATCAGTCTGGCAGTCTAGCTTATCTGGTTGACTCAGAGACCGTTTGTGTGTATCCCTGGTGTGGTGAGAGGTGATAGGGGAGGGAAGTGAGAGAGGACAGGAGAGAGGAAGGGGAAAGAAGCGTAGACTATATGATGTCATGTGTATTGATGGTTTATTGTTGTGTTACCAGACCTACGACACCCAGAGGCTTTATCTGTCACCTAGTGGAACGAACACGTCTTATGAACCAAATAAAAAAGACTCGTTTAATTTCTAAGACAGATATGAGGTGGGGATGGGGGCGTGGGGGTGTGAGGGGTGAGTTGTGTGTTAAAGGTTGCCAGACGTTGGTTATTGTGCTTGAGAGAGAGAGAGAGAGAGAGAGAGAGAGAGAGAGAGAGAGAGAGAGAGAGAGAGAGAGAGAGAGAGAGAGGGGTGAAAGAAGAAATTCATTAATATAATATAAGACTTCTATAACTCATCTTCTGAACGATAATAATGAGAGTCTTGAACGATGGTTGGCGCCAGGTTGTATCAAAAGGTTATTGCACTATTGACACACTAATAATGTCTTCAGGATACCTCTTAAATATTTTCATTATATCGCTAAGGTGTTTCTTTTCCCAGGAAGAATTTGGTCTCTATTATTCTCGTCCCGGAGGAAGAATATATTGATGTTAAAATAATTACGGTGTGAGGAAGATTTAAAACCTGCCGCAACAAAAGGTTTTTCTTGTTAGATATATTTAGTCTCAACACCTGTGAGGTATTTTGTTCGTAACACAGGCCAGACGAGAGGCAAGACAGTGGTAGTCGAGCGGGTATCATCTAGAACCCTCTCCTAACAGTCCTGGGTTCGAGTCCTGAGAGGTAATATTTGAGTAGCAGATGACCAGGTGTTCTGAGGGTGACCAGGTGACTTATTACACCAGGTGGAGGTTGTCGAACTAGACTACTTGTTTTGTGGTTGTTGTTGAGGTGATGATAGCTGTTGTGATGGTGAAGGTTATTGAGATGGTGATTGTTGCTATTGTGGTAATGATTGTGGAGATGGTGTTCAGGTGGTGGTGAAGGTTATTGACATAGTGATGGTAGTAACTTATTAAAGCCTTTGATATATTCATTTTAATCATCACCTGTTGCCATCACCAGCTGACACCGCCTGCTGACATCACTAATTAATATGAAACAGGTAAATCATAAACGATTATATATTACAGTCATTGTGTCTTGCTGTTTATTGAATGAGGTTAAACGTAGCTTCATTCTGCACCAAATTTAATTCCTGTCATTAACTAGCGATAAGCCTGACAACGAAATCGCCAAAAAGTTAATTAGATACACTCGATTTTGTTGCACATTCGTTAATAATAAACGTGAAATTTTTTAATAACAATTGTTGCAAAAGAGTGAGTCATAAATGTTTAATATTGCCAATTGAGTGAATTATGTCATGACAGGTACCACCCCCACCTGCCCCACCTAGGTGTGACTCGTCTCCCAGGTAACTCCTCCCCACGGGTTAACTCTCTCAGGGTACACTCATCTCCCGGGAACCATCTTAACTCTTCAGTCTTATGTAATTATTTTTCATTTCTCTCTAAGTTGTGATTAATGATAAACGAGGAGAATGTGTTATTATTCAAACGTCAGCTTAAGCTTATTTACTCCTTGGTTAATATTACTACGTTGACTTAAAGCTTACACTATCAGGTGATGCTGTATGCTGTCAGCTTGAGCCTATATACTCGCTGGTGAATGCTACTAAGCTGTCGGGTACACCATTCTCTCCTTCCCTAAAAGTTGTGATGTAACTATTTCCTACACGATGGTAAGGTTAGGTCAGGTCAGGTCAGGTCAGGTCAGGTTAGGTCAGGCCTTGGCTTTCGGCCCATTTGTCTTTACCATCAAAACTCTTAATAATTTTTCTTTCCTCTCATTTCTGTTATCATCTGTACAGTGATGGTCTTCCTGGGCAGTCAGGGGGAAGTGTTTTATATCAACAAGGACCTTTGGAGGTGAGGAGGAGGAGTGGGGGCGAATGGGGAGAAGAAGAGGAGGAGGGGGCAGGGGAAGAGGAGGAGGAAGAGGGGTCAGGGGAAGAGGAGGAGGAAGAGGGGGCATGGGTGTAGAGGAGGAGGAAGAGGGGGCATGGGTGTAGAGGAGGTATTGATAACTACATTACCATAAGGGACAACACTACACAGACGGGTCGTTAAGTCTCGTCCATTGTTTACATAACTTTTCCTCCATCACAACACAGACACATTAATTCTCGTTAACACTCCAGCCATCACCTTAACTTCGTCTCTTTTTAACAAGTTTCAAGAGAAAGTTTTTGCCTTCCGGGTGTTTTGTTGACATACAATATGACCTAATAGTAGTTTGGCCTACACGAGTTTTAATTCGTTTGTTGTTTATGTTGTCTGCACTTGTTTATACAGAGGCTGACACATCGCTTTGTTTATACCGTGATAAATGCAGAGTGTCTCTCGCTGTTTTCACCGTTACATGTTTATTTTCACCATAAATCGTCTCTCATTGGTCAGGAATACTAACCAATCAAGCGTTCGTTAGTGCCGACCTGTTGTCTGTGTAGGAACCAAACAGAGACTAGTTTATGTTGATGGGTGAGACGCGGCAGATGTTGTTGTGTACCGTGGGAGTCTCGTGTGCTGCTGCTGGTCTCGTGTTCTGCTGCTGGTCTCGTGTTCTACTGCTGGTCTCGTGTACTCTGCTGTTGGTCTTGCGTTACGTTGTGAGTTGTGTCCGGGAACGACAAGCTAGAGTGACAGACACGCACACCAGAGGCCCGAGTACCGAGCCTCTCCTACCCGCCTTCGTAATCGTCCCACTGTATCCTCCTGCCGTCACCCTCAGTCTTATAGTGACTGAATCTAACTCAATCCGACTGGAATATTAAATGTTAATTATCCTCGGGAAACATAAGTCGCCAGAACACATTAGGGCATTAAGCAAGGAGCCTTTCACCTTCCACCTCAGGATATTACTGTGATAAATAGAGTTGGTTCAATATCTGTATCTAAGAACTGACTTGTGTTATGTTGTTATTTTTGTGTTCTTGTTGTGTTATGTTGTTATTTTTGTGTTCTTGTTGTGTTATGTTGTTATTTTTGTGTTCTTGTTCTCTGTTATTACTGTGTCTTGTTCAAGTGTTATCACCTGCGAGAATACAGTGGTCAGGGCAGGGGGGCGAGTCAGATGTTACCTGGATATTAATTACCAAATTTTTCGGGTGTAAGAAAGTTTTACCTGAACTTTGAAAATAATTATTAGGCTATTATTGTTCTCTCTTTCATCTGCTCCTTCCCATCGTGTGTGTGTGTGTGTATGTGTGTACGAGCGTGCGCCAGGTAGTGTAGCTGTACCCTCGTGGCAGATATATAAACCAATACTGTAAGCACACACACACACACACACACACACACACACACACACACACATAACATAGATTACCAGCAGTCAACAATTACCTGCAGTAGTTTCCTCGCTTCAGTGTATAACGTTGTAGTGTATCTCACCTGAACACTTCCTGGCGACATTGATGGTGTAGTAATGTGTTAAGTTGTCTGGACACTTGCAACACCTACAGTAAAGTAACTTGGCAACACTTAACAAATGAGGCTCAGCTAGACGACACACACACACATACATTACTGTACAATAAACAGTTCCTTAATGTCATGCTCCTTAAGGCAAATTACCCCATCAAGGTATTTTGGTGTTTACAGGAACCATTACGTGTTCCCACTACAGTTTCCACCATTAATATTATAATACCAAGATCAGAGAGTCGAGTGTCACCATAACGTGTAATCGTCAATTTGATTTGTCTTAAGATATAGTGATGGTGTGTGTCTGACCTCCCATGTATAGTGATGGTGTGTGTCTGACCTCCCATGTATAGTGATGGTGTGTGTCTGACCTCCCATATATAGTGATGGTGTGTGTCTGACCTCCCATGTATAGTGATGGTGTGTGTCTGACCTCCCATGTATAGTGATGGTGTGTGTCTGACCTCCCATGTATAGTGATGGTGTGTGTCTGACCTCCCATGTATAGTGATGGTGTGTGTCTGACCTCCCATATATAGTGATGGTGTGTGTCTGACCTCCCATATATAATGAGGGTGATATATCTGGCCTCAAACTCACTATAACAAGTAACTATTCTATGTCACTATAACACAAGCTTATTCCATACTAAAACAAGTTATTATCCTGTAACAATATAAGAGTTGCTTCAGTAACTTGTAGTTTGTCCAGATGAAGAGTAATTCTGATAAGAGTTTGTACATTCGTGAGACAAGGTGAGAATTATTATATATTTCATGTAAGAATTCTCAGTCGAGGAGATGCGGTACAGATGAGGTGTTATTGTGGTGACGGGGTGAGAAATACCTCAGTGTAGGAGAGGTGAGAAATGTTGTCTCGTTATGAGGTAAGGAAGGAGGTGAGGGGAGAAGAAAGAAGGTATATTAGAGAAGAAAGAAAGGATGGGAAGAGAATTAATGAAGAGGAATTAGGTAGAGATGAGAGGGAGAGATGGAGAAAGAGAGAGGAGGAGGAGGATGGGAAAGAAGAATAGCAGTTTGAGGTTTGTCTCATAAGGTGTTATACTCTCTCTCTCTCTCTCTCTCTCTCTCTTTCTCTCTCTCAAGAGCAGACAGAGGTGTACAATGCTCACTCTCTGCCTACACACACAGTCACCAAGACACCTCCCCCCCTCACACAAACAGTCACCTCCCATACACATACAGACAGTCACCAAGACATTAACCAGATTGACTATATTCATAAGGTCAAATATTAAAAGATTAAGGTCACCACTTAAGGTCACCACTTCAGGTCACCACTTCAGGTCACCAGCAGGCCTCGAGTGCAGTTTAGTTATATATTACTCCAGTCTACACAACAATTCTCACGAACAAAACAAAAACACAATATTGCCAAACTTTTTTTAAACAATATTTTGGCGGAGTATTTGTCGCTGTCAACATAAATAACAAATATTGTCTCCTGTTGAAGTGTTTTTGTCATCTGTCACTTGGGGAAAACACGAGTTAATAACATGGCCGACAAGACTGGCTATGTCGTGCTGTGCTAGATTTATGGCTTCATTTTCTCTCTAAAAACCGAAATGATTCACAAATATTCGGAGCTGTGTGACGTCATCCCCACCTGGTTTACTGATATGTGACATCACCAAGCTCAATGATGTGTGACGTCACCGCAGTAGTAGTACAGTCAGTCAGTCAGTCAGGGGGTCAGGGGTATGAGACACACTTACAATACGTCAACAAGTGAAGGAAATAGGTTATGGAACCGTGAGATTAGTTCCACCAATGTGTGTCACCAAGTTAATGTTTAGTGTGTTAATGTTGACACTTGTTGGTGAAACTCCTCCCCTAAACATTAACATTTAGTTACATGATGTGTGACAGTTGTACCAGTTAAGCCTCTACTAGTTACCAGTACTTGCAGGTGAAGGTGTGACAGGTGGCCTTAGTTTAGCGACTCGTGTGTGGTGTTAGTGCTGCAGGAAGTCACCCAACTTCTGCTCTCTGAGTCACCTGGTCTTCTGAGGCCGATGCAATAAACGTTTATTATAGTTTATGATAGAAGGAACGCCACAGTCCCTCCCTCCCTCCCCCTCCTTCCTCCCCTTCCAATCCCTCCCTCCCTCCCTCCTTCCTTCCTCTCTCCCTCCTCCCTCCCTCCCTCCCTCCCCCCTCCTTCCTCCCCTTCCAATCACTCCTTCCCTCCCTCCCTCTCTCCCTCCTTCCTTCCTCCCTCCCTCCCTCCCTCACATAGAGTGCTGGGTTACTGGCATTAGAGGCGTCTCGTTATCCATAATTCCAGGAGTTATCATCCCGTTACAACATTAAATTCTCGTCTCCTTAATACTTTAATTCAGTGTAAAATGTGTCTTACACTTTCATGGGGAAGTTACGGCCTCTTTACGTAGGATGAAGGATGATTTAAGACTTTCATATGCAGACGTTATGACTTACAGCTAGAGTATTTAAAGACGTGTGTGTGTGTGTGTGTGTGTAGGGATGTTTAGCCACGTCTTTGGTTCACTAATATACACACTACCATATACCACGACTACGACACACAACTACCACCACCACCACCACCAGAGAGAAAGAGAGAGAGAGAGGGGTAAACTAATGCGTCTCCTGAGAGGTTCCCCGTGTTCCCTCGCTAGATGGATGGCGGACAACTTATATTTCCTCTTTGTATTTTAGTGAGAGAAAGATGGCGACAGCGACTTATAAACTAGATCCTTGAAGGACCTTTGTGGTACTGTGTTAAAGTAGGACTCCCAGAACCATCTAACAGGACCAGTGTACACAGTCCCTTGTAAACACGGGCCAAGTGTACAAGAAGCCATAGGAATAAAATTACTTGAATTCTTCAAGTCTTTGATATATTGTGAAGCGGCCAGGCAAAAATTGGATTATTTATACAGCTTTGGTAGTGGTGCCTGCTGGTGAGGCTTCTTCTCGGTCACTAGGCTCTGCTGGTGACTGATGAGGCTTCTTTACGGTCACTAGGCTCTGCTGGTGACTGGTGAGGCTTCTTTACGGTCACTAGGCTCTGCTGGTGACTGGTGAGACTTCTTTACGGTCACCAGGTACTACCAGAAGTGCGGGTGTCAAGGTGTAGTGGGAGACGGGACGGGTGGACGGTGGCTGCCAAAAGAGTGGGTGTGAAGGTCTGGCAGAGTTTCAACCACTAACATTCTTCCTCTGGACAGTCGGACGCGGTGATATGACTTACCGCCGCCGCCTCTCCCTTCATCACAACTTCTTCAGGTTTCTCCACAGAGGTTTTGGCTGCTAAGATAATATTCTCCTTTTATCTTACACAACAACTTCCAGCCTAAGATATTCATGTATATATCGTCATTGTTGTGTTGGTGTTGTTGTTGTGTTTGTTGTTGTTGTTGTGTTGTTGTTGTGTTGTGGTTTATGTTGTTGTTGAGAACTTTAGATAAATGTTTGAACTTTCTCATCTTGTTTTCTTGTTCTGGAAATAGAACATTGACCGTAGAACGAGTGAATGATGAACCAATACATGTGTGTGGTGGGGGGTGCTTTACACACACACACAGTAAATTGGTCAAACCTTCAGGTTATAATGAATTCATTTTGAAATATCATTAGTCAATTGCTGTGAAAGATAATTAATGAATAATCAACATAATAAAATATGTTGTGTTTTGTCTCACTCAAAGTTCTAGGGAAGGGATAAAATTCATGTTATTAATGAACAGAAAATGTCACCGCGTAATTATTTTCCAAAATATATTGCTGAAAAATAATTATGTATACTATGTAAAACTATACATCGTGTTAAGGTATACATGTGTCTGTGTATCATAAATAAATATGTATTAAATGTTATCACCCCAAAAGAGAATAGCCCTCCCTATCTCCCCCACCAGCCCTCCCCACCCCTTACCAGTCCTCCCAACGTCTCTCACCTACCCCCTACCCCTCAACAGCCCTTGGGACAGACGTAAGGAGATCCCCCCCCCCCCCCCAGTAGGCTGGTGTCTCACTGAAGTTTATTGAACAACTTTCATGACACCTACGATGCATGTGTGTGTGTGTGTGTGTGTGTGGTGTGTGAGCGGGTGTGTGACCGTGTGTGTGCGTAAGTAAAAAATATACCTACACTCACACGTTGCCCGTCTTGGCTGGACACAAAAATAAGACTAGGATTATTGTGAGGACGGCCCGTGAGGAATGTTGGCTTGTCTTATTTCAGGTCTTATCTTGTGTGCGTGCGTGTGCGTGTGTGTGTGTGTGTGTGTGTTGTCAGGTTGAGCTAGCTTCAACTATTACCTAAGACAAATATACAAAAAATATAATACTCTCTGCATCAAGCTGTTGAATATATATTGCAGGTGCTGATATTCTTAGACTCGCAAGATAGTTGGTGGAAGTTTGGCCTCAGGTTGTGTGTCTGTAGGAGGCGGCGACGGGGGCCTAGTGAGGATCTCTGCCAGAATAATAATTTTTGTACCGAGAGAACTTATCCACAAGCTGATTACTGAGATAGCGAGGAGAAGGAGAGAACTTGTCTCTACGGAGGAGTTCGGTGCTGTCCGTGTGTCAGAGTCAGAGGGGTTATATATCTCTCTTGCCTGAGGGGGAGACTTTATCCTCGAGAGACTGATATACTTTTTATCTCTTGCGTGTAGGTCAGGGTGTAGGTCAGGGTGTAGGTCAGGGCGTGACAGTGATAATGACAGTGACAGTGACGACGACAGTGATAATGACAGTGACAGTGACGACGACAGTGGCGGTGATAGTGACAGCTGCTGTTGAACTTAGTTAATAAGAGGAAAGTCTCTGTGAGGTAATTTTTAAGCTGAACCTCATCACAAAATTAAAATGAAATGATATTTTTTCTCCATACATTAGTGTGTTGAATATTCATGTCATTAGTTGTAATAAAAACCAGATAATTCTTTAATCTTGACTGAAAAATAATAAACTGTTTATTTTTTATGTTTCTTCTCTATCTCTCCTTGTTTCTCTCCGTTTATCTGTCTACATCTCCCTCTCCCCCCTGTCCACTCTCTCTCCTGTCCCTCCTGCTACCTCTATCTCTCTTCTCTCCTCCCCCTATGGCTGCCATCACCTGCTCTCCCGGCTGCCCGTTCTCCCTGAGATCTATCCATCTCACTCTCCCTCCCCCTCCCAGCTTTATACATTTTACATATGGTATCCCTGCACGTATCCATAATCATTTTGTATTGTGTTCACCAAAGGATTCATTCCTCTTGTCTCGCTTAGTGAACATTACAAACTACTTTCTACATCACTGTCGTTTTTTCCATTCAATTTCAATATTAATTTTCCTTTTATTATCTTTGTTATTGTTTAGCTTTGCTCTCACTGTGGGTCGAGGTGGCCAGCATCAAACCCGTCCTTTACTCGCTGTCAGTCGTTCTCTGTGACAGCTGTGACAGATGTGTTCAGCTGTAGTGTCCCCCTTCCAGACTACGGCCCCGAGTCATCCATCTGGTTTATCCCTATTGCTCCACCGAACCTCTGTCAGCACACGTGTCTCCTACCGTTGTCTCTCTTCATTTTCATTCATTCCTAAAACTCCTCGTATACATTAGGTCTCTGTTACTGCCATCCCTCCTGGCCCTCAGCTGCACGGCGCCTCTGAGTAGCAACAGTTTCACAGGCTATTTCCTCGACTCAGAATACCACAAGACATTCCCTGGCCACTAATTGAGTCACTAAATTAATTACATCTCATGAAGTTTGGTCATTATTTTCCGTTAGCTGACATGAAGGAAAATTGTATATCTTATTGTTAGCTCATATGCAAATTACCCAAGAGGAATTCGGCAGTGCATTAAAGTGACGTAACTATCATGTTTACACGCAGGATATCTCAACATTATACAACTTTAGTTTCCAATTTATGTAGAGATGAAATGTTCTGCCGCAGATTTTATGATGCATAAAGTTATTGTTGAGGCAGAGGAGGAGAGAGATATTTACTAGTTTATGATGCTGTGATGTTACTTCATGCGGAAATAACCTTCACATAAACTGTCTGCATGTATACATTACTGGGTACATGTATACATTACTGGGTACATGTATACATTACTGGGTACATTACTGTATCCATGTATACATTACTGTGTGTCAGAACTTGCATTATCGTTTATTTTCTGTATTTAAGACTCAGCTTTTCTCTGGCTCTACCACACTGTACCAGACCGTCACTCCGCTGCACTAACATTTAAACCACTTCTGTAAGCTTTTCTTCCATTTATTATCCGATAATAAACATTACCCCGAACTGTAATTAAACTCGTCGAAACTGTAACTAACGTAACACGAAATATATTTTGTTGGTCAGTAAATTACAAACAGCTGAAGATCAATTGACCATAAGTTAGCAAGAGTCGACAATAACAACAGGCGCAGGTGGAAGATAGTTGTTTACATCCTGGAGAACAACAATCCATTGATGGTGACCCGCCTCCTTAATGTGGCGTCTCCTACCTCAACCAAACATCAAGGACTAATCTCTCCCGTTGAGCTGAGTGTTTCTGTGTAGATAATAGGTAGGAAATGGGAAATGGAAATGACAGAAATAGAAGAAAATCTGTAGAGAGAATGAGGGGGAGAGAGAGAGAGAGAGAGAGGGGAAACTATGGAGAGAAAGAGGGAGGGAAGTGAGAAAGGAGAGTGTGTGCAGTTCCTGGCGTTTCGTGGTTAAAGAGACACACGGTATAAGTAAGAAATATTCCCGGTATATAAAGACGAGCTTGATGCATACTTCCAGCTCAGAGTCAAGAGACGCTGATAAAATGACTGTCCATCCCTACCATCCACGTTATTATCAACCCCTGCACACACACACACACACACACACACACACACACACACACACACGCACGCACGCACACACACACACACACACACACACACACACACACACACACACACACACACACACACACAGTTTCATTATTGTTTACACTCTGGATACCTTAGTTAACCATCACTTATGGCTGCTGGCTACTGTAAATATGTGACTAACAGGTGAAATATTTAACCATAAACACAGTGCACACATAACAAGGGCCATAAATGACACTTAACAGGGTAATATAAATGACTCACTTGGTTTAATTACCTCGTGAGTGATGACAAGACTCAGTGAAGACAGGAATACTGAGAATTTATATAATAAGAAGAAATAGAATAATCGTAGGGGGATATAATGCATAATAAAACACTAAATAGCAAACTAGAATAATGATGAAAATTAACACACAAGAAGAGAGGAAACTATTATACAAGATTATATGATGTCGTATTGAGTAATTACCAGACAGACAGTAAAGGGTGGAAGAGACAACCCTTTAAACGGGAGATATAAATATAAAGAAGTTCTAAGCTCCCACTTAACTAATGACGTTTGGTAAATATGGTAAGATAAGTGAGCCAGCTGCTGCAGTAAATGGCAGCGGCTAAAGGAAACTAATACTCAATAATTGGAATATTTATTTATCTTCAGAATTCTTACGTTTATGGTTTATTACGATATTTGTCTCAAGTTTTAATGTTATCAGTTTGAGTCTCTGTTGTTCTGATATTTCTACACTATGGGCACTGTCATGGCGGCTGGTCACTGATACATATTACCCTCCATGTTGTTGTTTCAGGCAGTGATATAAATGTTTCGTGGTGTTCGCTGACAGGTGATGACGTGTCACTCTGACGTGTTCTCATTACTCAAGTTAATTATGTAGGATCCATCTGATGGCCTTATTAGTGGTGGTTATTAACTATCCTCAACACCTGAATCCCCCACTCAGGTCCTACCACACACCGTCGGGTAGGAGTGAGGGTCTGTGTGTATGTCATTGTGTGTGGTGGTGATTGAGCACGCACGCACGCACGCACGCACACACACACACACACACACACACCTTCAGGTAGGGGTGAGGTACTGCCAATATTTTAGGGGTGTCAACACGTACTGTTAACTCATCAAACATTGTACTACCTCGTCCCATGTTAACGAGGTCGTCCGTCACCTGGATGCCTCTTTATTTATCAGGTTTATTGAGTAATGTCCAACATGTGTTGCTCGTTCACTGACGTTGACGTTTATGATGGAGAGATACTGTTGTGTTTTAATTTTCTGTCATTATCAATATTTTCATCGATACAAAATTAAGAATTGTTATGAGGCAAAAAATGATTGATAGGAAGACAGTTTGCACCACAAGCTAAGGATGCCATTTAAGTTGTGTGTCTGACGGCTGGGTAGTTAAGTTCTCGGTCTGTCTGTCTGTCTGTCTGTCTGCAGTGATAGCAAGTTACACAGTTATAGTCTTCAACAAGGCGCCTCAACCTAGAGCAACAGCTGCTCCCCTCCACAACTCTGAGACGTAAACAGAGTCGTCTGACATATGAAATTCCTCAAATGTTCCTTGTTAAAACCATCCAGCGAGACTTGAGACGACAAAGGTATTTTTCTCCTTCTACTGCTAAGATCTCGCCCACACAGTGACATGTCCCGACCACACAAAGGCTGGAGAATGTCTGTTCAGTCATCCAGAGTTGGAAGAAATGCCTCTGACTCCATGGAATGATTACTTACTTGTATTAGTCTTGACGCGGTGAGATACCTAACACGGGGTACACGGTCACCTCTGGACCAGGCAGGTCATGACCCCTCAGCGTGACCCCTGGACCAGGCAGGTCATGACCCCTCAGCGTGACCTCTGGACCAGGCAGGTCATGACCCCTCAGCGTGACCCCTGGACCAGGCAGGTCATGACCCCGGGGCGGGACAGGGATCAGTCAGCCTCAGGTTTCCTCGGTAAAGACTCACTCACTCTCACCTGACAACCTTAATGACTAAGTCAACACCTGAACAACAAATGAATCATAAGACGATGATGGTGAGGCAGATGTTGCTCTCTCTCTCTCTCTCTCTCTCTCTCTCTCTCTCTCTCTCTCTCTCTCTCTCTCGGGTGTTATATTACTGGATGGACGATGATGTTTAGTAATACGTGGTGCAGCTGTAACTGATCCACAGGTAAAGATTAGCCCAACCATGAACACCACCACGATATTTTGTTCTCTGTTCTCGTCACGGCAAATAAACTAGAATAATTTAGTTGTTATTGTCATATGTCAGCGAATACCAACGTGTTATTTGACCACAGCTGCGACACTCAACCTGCATTAATAGATACACCGAAGTCATCCCTCATGGCCACAGCTGCGACATTTACTATGCACCGATAAACATACTATTGTTACCCCTCCACCTGTCCCCGTTTTCATTCAGGATTTTTTTTTAGGGGGGGAAATATTCTCCCCCTGTTAGTTCATTAGCGAAGTGAGAGTGTTTGTGTCGGGTGTCGATAACCAGCGGCTTGTTTACAGCTCATTGACAAACAGCTGAGGGGAAACGCGTGGGGTAGGGGTGACACGTGGGATGGGGGAAGCATGAGAAGAAGACACCTATATCTCTTACCCGTGTCCCTCAACCGTGTCCTTCATCCGTGTCTCTCACAACCCATGTCCCTTACACGTGTCCATTACTCTACATGTTTATTCTACTAATCTAAACAACATTCATTATTCAGGAATGTTTTGTTGAGTTATTTACTGTGTGATAGACGAACACACATACAGACAAGTTTAGAGCAGACATATATACACGAACACAGACACCCACACTCTCAGATAAACTTATGAACACACACACACACACACGTAGCACAATACTAAAGACATTTTTCATTGGTAGAGAGAAGTGAGAGAGACGAGGTGTTGAAAACTCTCCTTTACTGTAATAATTTCCCTGACATTATTTACATACGCGTGAGGTAATAAAATAACAAGGAAATTTAACAAGCAACGCCCAGGTGATAAAGTTATAGGAAATGGCCGGGATAGTTTGACATATTTTGATTATACTTTTAACAATTAACTTATATTGTCACATTCTATCAAATAAAACATATTCAAATTCCATCACAAATTAGTTTTACTCTCTCACTTGCATCATTAATTTCAAAAGTTACGGAGCTTAAATGGTCTGACGTTTGATATTAGCCATTACTCACGGTGGCTGACAGGGGAGGTGGCTGACAGGGGAGGTGGCTGACAGGGGAGGTGGCTGACAGGGGAGGTGGCTGACAGGGGAGGTGGCTGATAGGGGAGGTGGCTGACAGGGGAGGTGGCTGACAGGGGAGGTGGCTGACAGGGGAGGTGGCTGACAGGGGAGGTGGCTGACAGGGGAGGTGGCTGACAGGGGAGGTGGCTGACAGGGAAGGTGGCTGACAGGGAAGGTGGCTGACAGGGGAGGTGGCTGACAGGGGAGGTGGCTGACAAAGGAGGTGGCTGACAGGGGAGGTGGCTGACAGGGGAGGTGGCTGACAGGGGAGGTGGCTGACAAAGGAGGTGGCTGACAGGGTAGGTAATAAAGAGGGGGGGTGGTGGCAGAGAAGAGAAGTGTCAGACAGGAGAGGCAGCAGACAGGGGAGATGGGAGACAGGGGAGGGAACAGACAGGGTAGGCGATAGACAACAATCCGAGTTCGAATTTAAAGGTGTATTTCGTACCACCGCAGGACCTGATGGACTGAACATCTGAGGATTAAGACTCGAGGTTAAATGAGGCAGAATCTTCGCCACGCTTCATCTTCCTGGTATTTGAGAACTGACT
>CAUDMG010000472.1:650000-695000 GCA_958450375.1 Homarus gammarus
CAATCCAGAAGAAACTGTTATGGAGGCGGGGTGAGGGTACGGTGTGTGGAGGGTACAGTGTGGGGGAGGGTACAGTGTGTGGGGAGGGTACAGTGTGGAGGAGGGTACAGTGTGTTGAGGGTACAGTGTGGGGGAGGGTACAGTGTGAGGGAGAGTACAGTGTGTGGAGGGTACAGTGTGTGGAGGGTACAGTGTGGGGGGAGGGTACAGTGTGGAGGAGGGTACAGTGTGGAGGGTACTGTGTGGGGAAGAGTACGGTGTGAGGGAGGGTACAGTATGGGGAGGGTACGGTGTGGGAGAGGATGTGGTGTGAGGGAGGGAACAGGGTGAAGAGGGTACAGTGCATGTGTGTAAACGTGTAATATAGAAGGGGCAGTACATGAGGATAGTTTCCCCTCCCACAACTTGTATCGTTTTCTCTGGTCTCATGCTATAAAGTCTATGGGAATTACACGTTTGTTTCAGAAATTGTCAAGTGAATATGGTTATAAAATTAACTTTATCCTTTGACCTTTATGGTAAATTCCTTTGGCAGTTTGTGCAATGAGCTCTGAGAACCATCAAGATATTATTGTACAGATGCTGGGATGAACAAGACATTCCCAGTGGCAGGAAATTAGCATAAACTAGTCTTATATTTAAGAAGGGTGAGGGCCACTCTACTGTACTTAATCCTCTTCGTCACTGATCGGTCTGTTAGTTACTTGGGCAGTCGGTCACCTCTCTGTTATACAGTGTTGGTAAGTACTGAGCATGTCTCGGTACCTGCGCCAGTGTTGGTCAATTCTGGTCACGAATTAGCTCACACTTGGTACCATCACAACAATGATCTCTGACAGGTTATTATAACAGTTCACAGCTCTTACTTCGAAAAAGTTTGTCCTGACAATTTTCTGAACTTGTGGCTTCTTCATCCTTGAGCTGTGACCTCCATAGTAATGAGGTTGGCATCCGCAAATTCCAGGTGTGAACACACGACTGAGTATGTCCTCTTAAGTGTTTATTAACTTCTTTTAAGTCACCCCTTTCCCGCCTGTAGTATAAGCGAGGCAACTGCAGGCTTTATAATCTCTCTTGGTAACTGAGGTGCCGAAGTACAGGCACCTCACCCTTGAAGATCGTTATTATGGATAGACCGTCTAGGTATATAAACAACTTCTTATAAGACTCACTAGCTTAGTTACTTGATTCATCTTCTCACAATGTTCAGATAATTTTTTTTCGTTGTCAACATACACACTAAGTTCCTCTTTACATTCGGCCTCCGTTAATCGCCATTGCTCGTGTGGTCCGGATGACTGGGTGAGTGAAAGATAATAATAAACAAAGAGGATGAAGAAATAAGAGAAAACACAAGAGTATGGAGACCAGTTTTCCAATCAGGTGATGGAAGGAAGCTCTCACACTCCCGTCTGAGAGTCAGTTACGTGTGTCAAAATAACATCATGGTGACAACTCGGTGCAATATTACCCAGAGATGACGTTGTAATATATAGAATAAATGAATGAGTGAACACGGCTAACATAGAGGACGATGACCA
Organism: Homarus gammarus; assembly: GCA_958450375.1. NCBI lineage: Eukaryota > Metazoa > Arthropoda > Malacostraca > Decapoda > Nephropidae > Homarus > Homarus gammarus. The sequence goes on from CAUDMG010000472.1 coordinate 651,542, forward strand.
TGTGAAAGTCTGAGAAGAAATAAAATAAAATATATATAATGAGGAAAGGAAAGAGGAAAAAAAGAACAATTGAAAATAAAAACAGAGGGAAATAAAACTGAACACAGAACAAAAAACTGAAGGTAAATTCTAGTTATCAAAAATACCCAAAGAGATGTCGCATTAAATCGTTGACAACACCATTAACAAAAACATGTTAATCACGACAAAAACACCCGAAAAAAAATTGCGTTGTTAATTTAGTTCAAAATATTATAATGTGTTAATACACTCTCAGGAATTAACTGTATATCAAGTTTGTTTATTATAGTCAATCCAGTTAAGTGCCTCATAGCATAAAACCAACCCTTTTGTGGGAAATAAGTTCACAAATTAAAAACAGCAAATTAATTATAAAACAGCTATTAATGTATGATTATAGATTACCTGCGTTTGTTATTGTTGGTATAATTATTGTATGTTAAGAGTTGTGATGGTTATGTGGACGAGGCGTGAGGGAGTTGTGTGTGTCTCAAACGGGAGTAGAGAAGAGGAGATGTGGTGGCCAGGGAACTGTGTCCTTCAGAGCTTGATGAGTGGTCTTGATAGGAGGATAATTGAACAAGGGAAGAGAGAGTGAGTGAAAGAGAGAAGGACAAAGAGAGACGACAAAGAGAGGGTGAGTGAAAGAGAGAAGGACAAAGAGAGAAGACAAAGAGAGGGTGAGTGAAAGAGAGAAGGACAAAGAGAGAAGACAAAGAGAGGGTGAGTGAAAGAGAGAAGGACAAAGAGAGACGACAAAGAGAGGGTGAGTGAAAGAGAGAAGGACAAAGAGAGACGACAAAGAGAGGGTGAGTGAAAGAGAGAAGGACAAAGAGAGAAGACAAAGAGAGGGTGAGTGAAAGAGAGAAGGACAACGAGAGAAGACGACAAAAAGAGAGTGATTGAGAGAGAGAGAGAGAGAGAGAGAGAGAGAGAGAGAGAGAGAGAGAGAGAGAGAGAGAGAGAGAGAGAGAGAGAGAGAGTAAAGAAACAAGCGAATGAGATAAAGAGGACAAAGAGAGAAGAAGACAAAGAGAGTGAGTGAGAGAGAGAGAGAGAGAACTACGAAACAAGTAAATAAGATTAATAGAAAGATAAACAGAGAAGAAGAAGAAAGACAAACACAAAGACGATAAAACACACAAAAAAGGACAATTTATACTCCCTCGTGTTGGCTATAAATCTCTCGTCACTGTGGCCGCCAAGACAACAGTAAAAACATCGCCCAACCAAAATATTTATCACCTTGAAAACATTTTTGGATATTTCACTTATTCGTACCGTTCAAAAAGTTCCCTTGAATAATTGATCAAAAGTTTTATATATATCTTTTGGTTATTTTTCATCGTAAATATGAATCTAAGAGTGCAAGTGGATGCAAATTTTCCCGGTTAGTGTTTACGATAATCCTGTGTGTGTGGATGTCTGTCACGAGAGATGTTTTAAAAGCTTCTAAGGCGGTAATCACTTCTCGTTATTCACAACACCAATTCTTCCACCACCCAATTCCTCCTACACCCATCACCACCACTCATCACCACCACTCATCACCACCACCCATCACCACCACCCATCACCACCACCCATCACTACCACCCATCACCACCACCCATCACCACCACCCATCTTCTTTACTAAAATGATCTCAGTTACAAAAACCCGGCGGTCATTTTCCTACTATACCACATCCAATATATAGGACAATATATTTGGGTCCTTTCGGCAAAATCCTTTCCCACGACACCACCTCCTCGCCTCCCCCCTCCCCCGCTCCTCCCTCGCCCCTCCCTCACCCCGACGTCTCCCCCATCCAGCCCCCCGCCCCCACCTTCCTTCGCTCCATATTGAAAGGTCCGGCCAATAAAATAATTTCCCCAAAGAAACACGTACCTGTCGGTGACTGACGACCGAAACTGTGCTCAGGGAAACTGTGAAATTGGTTGACTTCCAAAAGACTTTCTGCTCAAATAAGTGACAAGGTGATGCCACAATAAAGGGGGAATTAACGTGAAACATTACCAATAATTACACCGAGAGAGAGAGAGAGAGAGAGAGAGAGAGAGAGAGAGAGAGAGAGAGAGAGAGAGAGAGAGAGAGTCTTGTGTTATTTTATGTTTGGTTTCAATTACACTTGCCTCCTTCCTCCCTCTTCCTTACTCCTCCTCCTCCTCCTCCTCCTTCTTTCTTCTCCCTCCCTCCCTCCATCTTCCCTCTCCCTTCTTCCTCCCTCCCTCTTCCTTCCTCCCTAGTAGACACACATGAACACCTCCTCTCTTCCTCTTAATGGTTATAAGAAGATTACAAGACCAAGAAAAAACGTCCATTAGCTCCCTATCTCCTCCTCTACGTAGAGACACTTGTGAGAAGTAGAGAGACACTTAAGTGAAGTAGAGAGACACTTAAGTGAAGTAGAGAGACACTTAAGTGAAGTAGAGAGACAATTAAGTGAAATAGAGAGATACTTTAATCCGGCGGACATTGAGATGTGACAGAGACAAAGGCAATAAGATAAGCTGCTGTAATTTAAATCTTCCTCTTATAACGGTTGTAACGGCTGTAACGACTGTAACTGTTGTATTTCCTCGTGCTTCCTTCCTAGACAGTCGGAAATTGTAAACATTAGTTGGTAACCTCATCTTGGCTCCATTAAGGGGTATTAAGGTCACTACTTGGACAAAATGGACGTAATTTTGTAAATGTCAACCCATAAGTAGGGTGTGTGTGTGTGTGTGTGTGTGGGGGGGGGGGGGGTGTATGTGTGTGTGTGTGTGTGTGTGTGTGTAACAGTGAGGATATCAACAACAGCTCAGTAACAGAAACAACAGTTGGAGCAACAGTAGTGACCGTGACAATAACAGCATTAAACATTAAGACAGCAACAGTATAACAGCAAGTGGGCAATCACGTGTTTCAGTGGCGCGGTAAATGACCCACACGACATTACCTGGTAGTGGCTGAGGCATCATCACTATCACCACTACCTCCATTATCACCATTACTACCATTACCACCATCGCCATCCCCAATATCATCACCAACTCTCCACTACCAGTATCACCATCAACACCACTACCACCATCACCACCATGAGGACGGTACTTGGTCCTCCTACCCGAGCGTTTGGGATTCTTGTTCGTGTAAGTCTCTGTTATTAAGTGACCTTCAGTTGCTCAGGGACTCCGGCCGGTTATGTCACAATACCATCCACTCCACCAAACAAACAACATCTACCTTAGTTGGTCTCTTCTAGCGAGAGGTTCTGGAGACATTAATTCGCCATCCGGTATCAAACTTCCTTCAGTGGACTCTGAACTACTTCCTGGCTTCTCGAAATTCACTTTTCATGCAGCTGTTGTACCTTCAATGCCTCGACTGTCAACACGTACGATGCTGACAGTCGTTTATTGGAACTTACTGTAATGGTAAGATTGTCGTATTTTTCGTTGTGTCAAATTCCACTTACCACGTGAGGAAAAAACTTTGACGGCATTAATCAACGTTTGGGAGTTTGAAACCACTTCCCAATGTTCCACTGTTCTCACTTTAGGGTTTGTGGAGCTACTGACAGCCAGGAAGTGACAAACTTTGTTGTGTGGAGCCTCGTTAACAGAGGACGTGTGGACGCACCTCATCAGCGCCGATGACGTCTTTCGCACTTTCATCCACCCGAAGTTTGGTACTAGTTTCCTGACTTACTGCCGTGTTCATAGGGGTCTCTCTCTCCCTAACACAGTCTCTCCTCTTCTTTCCACTGATATTCGTTGTTACAGAGAAGCGACAGATCAGAGCATAGTGGTGGCATATAAGAAGAAGGGAAGGGAGGGAGGAGGGAGAGACAGAGAGAGACACTTCCCGTTAACAAGCTATTAGTTGTGTGTCGACCCGTGAAATATATTCATGGATGGGGACAGACAAAGGTTTGCCCTGCAACCTCGACAGACATTATGGCTGAATAAGAGCTCTAAAAAACTGAGCGAGTCGTGGTTTAAGTTTTCTTCCATGATAACACGATATCTTATACATTCTAGACCCGTGAGATATTACCCTCTATCTCGCTGAAACATTATCCAATAGGTTTGTGATATATTACCTCTTAAATTCTTATGATATTGTCCTTAAGTTTCCTAAGGTGTTGTCACTCCAAGATGTTAACCAACTCGGTAGACATTGTACCTTGGAATCACGTGAGCGCAGCGGTTAGATAGACACAACGTCCTACTTTGATCTTAATGGTCAAATGGTCATATTGAAATAAGTGAACGATATGTAGAGTAGTAAGTCAACTATATATGATATAGAAATAGATTATATTAATATCTTAGACCCAATTATAAGGAATCATATAGCAGAATTACTTTTATCCGTATATATATGGGGTAAAAATTATATATTGCCAAAGTATAAAAAAAAAATGAGACTCAATTGCAGGATTTAAATAATGGTTCATTAGTGTAAATTATGTGAATGAATTAAAGAAAGAGAGAGCTAAAAGAAAGATTCAGCCACAGTTAAAAGAAAGGCAATGGGGGCTTAAAGAAAGACAGGACACAGCTGACCTCGGTATTGGAAAACGGAAACTAATGGAGAAATGAGAGAGTTTAGTGACCCGACTCATTATTGATGATATCCACCTTCACAACCCTTCGATTCTTTACCAATAACTAACATCTGCAAGTTAATACGTTGGAAATATAGAGTAACCAATGTAGCCTAGCCTAGCCTAACCTAACCTAACCTAACCTAACCTAACCACAACTCCCCCCCTCAACCCACACAGTATGGCCAGGAGAGCTCGTCTGTAACTGCGGTCAAACACCTGGTAATCATTGACCTCTATAACAACACAAGAGGTTGAAGGTGACCCAGAACACACACACACACACACTACTTGTTGTTATTGTGGACATAAACAAGTATCGTGGACCTCCCGATACTAACTACTGTCGACCCTGGAAAGTTAACACCAATTTGACCCTGGAATTTATCTTACCCATTACGATCGATATAACGAATCTTTCACTGTCACTTGATCTGTATTATTTTAGAGTGTAAGGATGGTCGGAAGGATGGTCGGAAGGATGGTCGGAAGGATGGTCGGAAGGATGGTCGGAAGGATGGTTGGAAGGATGGACGGAAGGATGGTCGGAAGGATGGTCGGAAGGATGGACGGAAGGATGGTCGGAAGGATGGTCGGAAGGATGGTCGGAAGGATGGTCGGAAGGATGGACGGAAGGATGGTCGGAAGGATGGACGGAAGGATGGTCGGAAGGATGGTCGGAAGGATGGTCGGAAGGATGGTCGGAAGGATGGTCGGAAGGATGGTCGGAAGGATGGTCGGAAGGATGGTCGGAAGGATAGACACATAAGTCTGAGAAAAATACTTAACTAATATCGCCTAAAAACCTTTGTAACTTTTATAACCATGATGAAACAAACCCAAAACCACCACACTCCCTTTACACGTTATCTGCTGCAACAAGGAAATGCAATAACAGCGATGCAATCTTCTTTTTTTTACTGGGTATTCACGGGAAAAATGAGGTTTAACCACACACACACACACACACACACACACACACACACACGGTTGGTTGCAATATCCTGCCTCGTTCCGGTTGCAGCTCGGTCTTGCAATGTAACCAACATACACTGCTTGGCCCACGCGTGCCTGATAGCAGGAGCAGACAGGTCACTAGTCGGCTTTAAGAACATGGTATTACAGGTGCTGGTATAGGTGTATGTGTCCTCGTAGATAGGTGTACGTGTCCTCGCAGATCGGTGTATGTGTCCTCGTAGATAGGTGTATGTGTCCTCGTAGATAGGTGTATGTGTCCTCGTAGATAGGTGTACGTGTCCTCGTAGGTGTATGTGTCCTCGCAGTTCCCTGTATCATTGTTGGGTTACATGAGTGACCTCCTACCCCCGTTTGTTTACAGTGAGAGTTAGAGAAGTAAAGGCTGCTGAGAACAGTGTTGTATGTTTGGTACTGAATCCACACTACCCTTAATTAGCCGCCAGGTGTATGGAACTCTTTGTTACCTGTGTATTATGCTAAACAAAGAGGATAGTGACTGTATTACACCTTAAATTTATTCTTGTATTCACTGGGATATAATTAAAGAGTGTTTGTGTTTCCTTGTATATAATGCATCGTGGTGTGTGTGTGTGTTCTCATGTCGACAAGGGTGGTTCACCTATAAATGAATATATGTGGGAATTTTAGCTGTTATGACTTTGTGAATATGCAGGAGGATTAACGAGGTTTAAAACCCACATATGGAGTGACTAATAATTCTGAGAAAACACACACACACACTCTCTCTCTCTCTCTCTCTCTCTCTCTCTCTCTCTCTCTCATTACCCACAAGTACACCATCTGACAAACATATATTTTTACCTCAAGTTCACTGTAAAGGTTTTCATCTTATCTTCAGAGCAGTGTGTGTCGTCAGAGGCAAGAGGGATTACCCAATCTATACCTTCCAAATTAAACCCTAATCTCTGTACCTCTGCTAATCCTTTTACAATCGGATCAGAATCTTCTGCTCATCCATCACACTCGCTTCACTGCTCCTGGACACAAGTTTCTATTTGGGAGGAAATTTGTAGTTTTCTCAATCTCGTTCTCTTTTATTTTTATATTTATTTTTAAACTATTTTTTGAGGAGATCCGTTTGAACTATTCTGTATTCATGTTTATGTGATGTGGTCTCTCTCTCTCTCTCTCTCTCTCTCTCTCTCTCTCTCTCTCTCACCTATCGCTGCTCCCTTCATCATATTATAAGGTTCATTAATCCTTGTTGTGACCTTTCCTTTCAACATTCTTTGAAGGTACAGACGCAAAGGCTGGAACTAGGACGTGTCTGTGTATGTGTGTCTGTGTATGTGTGTATGTGTGCCTCTGTGTGTAGACGTTAATAGCACTGCGAGTCCTTAAATTTTGATATTAACGCTAATTAGATCCAATTATGTATTATAAATATGAATTAAAGATTTTCGACTTGCTTCACCTCAAAGTCTTACCTGTCAAATTAACGTGTACCTGGGCCAGATAGCTCCCCCCCCCCTCACTGTGGCATCTTGAAAGACACTAAATAATTGAATTTCCACGAATATAAATGAATTTTCCCAGTTGTATTTGGATAGATTCACTTATTGTTGATTGCATTTGTTTGGGCTACCATTCCTTGGGTAGTGGTGGTATGTGTTTGTCTGACCCTTAGAGAACGAGTGTGTTTGTGCTGATGGAATGGGTTTGTTCAGTTGTTTATAGAATGGTTTGTTTGAGGATTATGGAATGGTTTTATCGTCGTGTTAGTGGAATGGGCTGGTTTATGTACAGATGGAAGAGGATTTAATTGGTTTTAGTTTCTGTTTTCGTCTGTCTGTGTCTGTCAGTCTGTCTGTCTGTCTGTTTGTCTGTCTCTCTGTCCGTCCGTCTGTCTGTCCTTTCCTATCTCTCTCTCCCTCCTCCATCTCTGTCGACATGCCCCCCCTCCCCACTCTCTACATTACAATAAAGCAAATATCCACCACATGTTGCAGACTACATAAGGAAGGCGACCAGAAGCAACACTGAGGAGGGTGGTGGTGTCGTCAGGGAAGGGTCGGACCAGCAGGTGTCACATGTCATAGGAAAGGAAAGGGTTAAGTTGTGTCATATATAGGGGAGCTAGTGACAGGCAGATGTGACCAGACGCGTGTGTGTGTGTGTGTGTGTGTGTGTGTGTGTGTGTGTGTTATCTTTCTCCATAAAACATGAGGGAAGGGGAAGCTCTTCATCAAAGGTGTGTTATCAGAAAGGTACAAGAGACAGTGGGGTGACTTACACTCAAGTTAATTAATAAGATCAGACTCTCACCTTCCCTTACCTGCGGCGGTGTCCCACAGGTGAAGGTTGGCGATGATTACAGCTTTGAAAGGACTGTAACCATTGTGTGTTTAGGTGACTTCAAAAATACTTAAGTTAACCCTTTATATTAATGATTGTTGTGGTAATAGTTGATAATGTGGTTGTGGTTGTTGTTGTATTAAATTTTTTTGGGGGGTAAAATTGGTTGTTGAGGGAAATAATAGTTGTTGTGATGATGGTTATATGTTGTGGTAATTGCTGATGCTCTGATTGTAATTGTTGTTGTGAAAATAGTTATTCGTACTATTACGGGTCGCGAATGGGATAAGCTGACGAAGTCGCCCCTTGTGAGCATGTATGATTATGCGGCGAATATCCTGACTTGGGTCCAACGATTGACAACCGTAACAAAGTTAACTGGTCACAGAAGTTCACAACACTTCCACAACAAACACAGGACCCGAATAGATAACCCTCTCCTCAGGTGACAGTAAAGGGGCAATAAAATTATGTCATTTACTAACAACAAAACACAAAGAAATATAAACACGGTGCACATAGAATAATAAGAACCTAACTCCTAACACACAAAATAATCAACTAAATCCTGACCAAACCTACGAACAAATCTGACCTAAACAACAGACGGGAAAAGGGGAACACAATGGCGGGAAGTGGGAACGTGGAATTGTACTTAAGGTCTGATGGTCCCGAGATAGCAGAGGAGGTCCAGCCGTCCTGGTCCTCGTGAGAAGTAAGTCAAGTTGTACTGCACATATCCCAGAGGAGTAGTCCAGCCTTGGGAATAGGAGTAACCATCCAGGGCACTAGCTGAAGGTGTACTACCTGCACTCGGGCAGGAGAAGTCGTATAGGCTCCGGTCGAAGACCATTGAGTAGGTAAAGCAACTGAGAACCGTAGTCTAGGTAGGAGGTGAAACTGCAAGTATGAGCACAAAAGTGACGAATCACCCTCCTAGATGGCGTGGACAGGCTGGTTGACGGCAAAGTGCAGATTTGTGACGAGACTACGGCCCGATGAAGGTCAGGCCTTAACAGTACATTAATGGTTGTTGATATATTGACTGCCATTGTAACAGAACTAGACGTCACTCGCCCGACACACTGAGCTTCCATAGATAACACCATAACGTCACTCGTAAAGTTGTTAGTGTGGCTGTGACCTCATTGAACTTGGTCGTTTACGCTGGTTCAGTCATTAAGGTTCCTGGCGTAAAGATTTACGACCTGTTGGTAACGAGCGACTCATTGCAGGTGAAGGAAAAATAACTTTATGACTTCTGCTGGAGGAGGAGGACCTATGTGAGGAGGACGACCTGTCTAAGGAGGACGACCTGTGTGAGGAGGACGACCTGTGTGAGGAGGACGACCTGTGTGAGGAGGAGGACCTATGTGAGGAGGACGACCTGTGTAAGGAGGACGACCTGTGTAAGGAGGACGACCTGTGTGAGGAGGACGACCTGTGTGAGGAGGACGACCTGTGTGAGGAGGACGACCTGTGTGAGGAGGACGACCTGTGTGAGGAGGACGACCTGTGTGAGGAGGACGACCTATGTGAGGAGGACGACCTGTGTGAGGAGGACGACCAATGTGAGGAGCACGACCTATGTGAGGAGGACGACCTATGTGAGGAGGACGACCTGTGTGAGGAGGACGACCTGTGTGAGGAGGACGACCTGTGTGAGGAGGACGACCAATGTGAGGAGGACGACCTATGTGAGGAGGACGACATATGTGTGGAGGACGACCTGTGTGAGGAGGACGACCTGTGTGTGGAGGACGACCTATGTGAGGAGGACGACCTGTGTGTAGTATCAGTCACATCTCCCTCAACACTCTCTACACAGCTGTTACTCACTGCATCTATAATTATCATAACTATCTATCAATTTCCACAATATTATACATAACAAACGCGTATAACATCCAGTAGGTCCAAAGGCTACGGTAAAAATCACATCTGATATAACAGTTGACTCCCGACCATAGTGTAGAGTGTCAACTGACGCACAACACAAGTAAAGGTTTAATCCGCTGTTGTGTGGTTTGTTTGTCGGAACACAACACAAAATAATCTCTATTGAAAGAGCTTTTAACAGCACGTGTTTGTTCATCTCTAAGTCAACATTGTGTGTGACCTGTAAACTAAGTGTCAGAGAATAGTGATTCCTACACGTGTGTTAGTGTGTGTGTGTGTGTATGTATGTGTGTGTGTTAGTGTGTTAGTGTGTGTGTGTGTGTGTGTGTGTGTGTGTGTGTGTTTCTATCTTCTCCACACGCACACACAATAACACAATGGCGAGTTATAATAGGAGGAGAAGCGACACGATTTCCAACTTAGCCATATTCAGAAAATACTTTTTATCGCTTCCTGGCTTAAAGACTGGAGGACCGTGGTGACCACATTGTATATAGATAAAGTGTGGGTGTCTGTCTGTCTGTCTATGTCTCTCAACTATTTCTTATTCTCTCCCATTCCTGCTTTACTCCCTACTTAAATACTATATATTATTCATACTTTTTTAACTTCCTTACATTACTTTTCAATTCATTTTTTCTTAAGATTTTCCTTGAGTCGTAAGTAATTTTTACCCCATCTTCAGAAACTTTTCGTTCGTGTTTCTAAAAACCAACATTTACTCTATATATTTTCTTCCTCTTTTTTTATCTATATTTGGCTTTAGTTAAGTTCTTTATTTTATTGTGGTTTAATTGGAGTCTATGCTAATGATGATGGTAGAAGCTTAATGTCAGCAACACAACTCGCTCACTCACTCACTCACTCGCTCACTCACTCACTCACTCGCTCAGTATACTCCTCAACGTGTAGGAATATAGCCTCGAGTTCTTTCCTTACCAAATTAACATTGTTTGAATCGTTCATATAATTGAAACATTGTTGACTTCGCTCTGGGCTGTCAGAAGCATCATAACATAACATAACATAATATAACAGAACATAACATATAACACAACATACGACACAACATAAGTCACAACATACGATACGACATGACACGACGCAACATAACACAACACAACACATACTTTGTCTCGGAGAAAATCTATGTCATGAGTAATATTATATTGAGAAGTATTCTGCTTCCTCATAGTTTGGCTTACTCACATTCTCTGCATATTAATGTTTTACAAAATGACTAATACCCAACTTTACTGTGTGTGTGTGTGTGTGTGTGTTGGCAGTCCTGGTGTGTCTGGGTGGAGAATCCTGGAGGACCTTTTATTAATTATCTACTGAAGGAGGAAAAAATTGGGTACAAAAATAGAACTTGGGTTTGGAGTGAGTTTGGAGGCAGCGTGGGTGGGGGGGGGGTGGGGGGTGGGAGGGGGGTGGGGGGTGGGGGGGGGTGGGGGGGGTACATCGTGGGTGATGAATAGTAGCATGTAGTACAATAGTGACACTCACACACACACACACACACTCACACACTCACACACACACTCTCTCTCTATCTATGAAAGAGAGAGAGAGAGAGAGAGAGAGAGAGAGAGAGAGAGAGAGAGAGAGAGAGAACCTTGATTTCCCCATGGTGTGTGACCTATGAGACACCCTGTACATTTTTACTTCAGTCTCACGCGTCAGAATTCTAACAACTTTACCTCCAGTTTGTACCGCCCTACAGAGCTCCTACTACAAATATGAATTTTTACACGAAGGAAAAATAAATCCAATATGGTTTGTAAATATACGTGGACCTCCAGACAGAAAACCTCTCAAAACTAGCCTCGACCCTCTCCCCCACTACCCTCCCATCTACCCTTTCTTCTCCACTATCCTCTCCCCCTCTACCCTCTTCTCCACCACCCTCTCCACTATTCTCTCCTCCGCAATAGCATTAAGTATTCTATTTCCTTCTTACTCCTTCACAAACCATACACATGAGAATGGAGACTCGTGTGTTATTTTAAACCAAGCAACATTGATACGGGAACAAATGAACCAACACATATACGGATGCCAACAGCGAGTGAAGCCCCTTCTGTTGGACACGCTTCTCCCCCCCCCCCCCCCGACACATAACCTGGAACTCGTCAGATATGGGTCACGCAACACACTTTATAATATTTTGTAATCATTGTTTACCCGGGATACTGTAGCCGTGTGGATACAACGTTCGTCTCCTGTCACAAGGGTCGTTGGTCTGAGTGTAGGGCACCCCGATCTACCCAGCTGTTAATGGGTAACTGACATTGAAGTTGAGTGAATGAGAGGAGTCGAGTACAGTGCCATTTACAGTTCCTCCTTATGCGCGCGCACACACACACACACACACACACCAATATTTCCCCTATACACAAGAGAAATTTGGCGTAAAATACTAAATTGGGGGATGAGTTGAGATACTTCACTGCGGTGTTCTCCTGACAGGCGAGTAATGAGAGAGGACGCCTCGGCAACCCTGAAATTGGTTTCTGAATTTCCCCCAAACAGTATCAGTGAACAGGACGTGTTGTTGATTACAGGTGACGAAGATAATGATCACCTGTTGTCTATTACAGGTGAAGTGGTTGATAATGCTCACTTGCTGTTGATTACATGTGACGAGGATAATACTCACCTGTTGTCTATTACAGGTGACGTGGTTGATAATGCTCACTTGCTGTTGATTACATGTGACGAGGATAATACTCACCTGTTGCTGATGACACGTGACGCGGTTGATTACACCCACCTGTGATATGTCAAACTAAAGCAACAACTCTCTGACCCAAAACACTTAATCAGGCGATATAAAGACGTCACCTTCAGACGTCTCTAAAATTCCCAGAATGTCTTTACGAAGAGAGGCGCCGCCAGTAATACTTCCTAGAAAGACAACGGCTCAAAGGAAAATTGCCAGGGAAAGTCTACTCAAGGAAAGGAGTGAGATCCTTGCTGGAGTAAAGGCTTCCTGGAAGTTAGTCGCCCATCGTCAACACCAGAAGTAGAGGAGGCGGTCACTTATACTTTACACGAAGTATTTTTTTTTGTATCAGGAAAATAATTGACAATAAACGATAATGCAAGTCACGCTCTGTTCCCGTCTGAGCGATAGTGAGAAATATTTCTTGGTGACATACTAAAACACGATAGAGTTATAGACAACGAGGATAAATTCATTTATGTTAAGTCGGGTTCAATGCGCCTCGACAGCTAGATACGTGAAGACAAAACTATAAGCTTTCTATTACAACACTGAAATAGTAATAAACTGCTCTATCATAATGCAAAACGATATCGTATTAGCTGCTGAAACAATTTTGACTCATTGTTATCCTGAATTAATGATTATTGATGGTTTAAAAACTTTCTGTCTTAGTGGTAATACATGAAAAGTTCCTCTGGTGACGCCACGCCCAGCACGAGCGGTTGTCAGCGCTGCCCTGTTTGTTGACGACACTTTTGCATGATATGTATGACTCAATATTGTTTTTTATATATCTTTTATGGACAGTAACAACAATAACAATAAAACAATACGTGACTGTAGTAGAACTTAAAGGTTTTGTATGGTGGTGCGAGTGAGAGGGACACACACACACACACACACACACACACACACACACACACACACATTAGTTTTGATCAAGTCTGTTAAGTTGGTGTTGGGAGGAGACAGTTACAGTATGTGTGTCTGGTGTTATAAAGCGACTGTCGATACTTAGGCAGTAGTCTGGGTACTGTCCTTACATCACTTAGCGGACTACGTGCTGCAGACACACGTGGATTTGATGTAAACAAAAAAATTGACTGAGAGATACAGTAATGTTGGCTGACGTGTTGAGAACGATCTGTACTCAGGCTGGTGAACACGAGAACATTTATAACCAGAATAACACTAAAATCTGTTATCATGGTGGTTATGAAAAGTGTTCTTCCTTTCAATTCAGTTTCAATTCAATTTACTCTGTTGTAGAGAGTGAAGTCATGAGGTTGTCTAAGTTTGTCATAACATCTGGGATTAATTCCTTTCTTGACTCTTCAGTAAAATATATCTCCCTAATTGTTTTTAATAATTTAGTTTTTACAACACTAAAATAATTCATTAATAGTGTGTATATATATGTATGTATGTATGTGTTCACCAGTATGTGTATATTACCGTATGTATCCACTAGGAAATGTGTTCACCAGTATGTGTTTACCAGTATGTATGTATATATGTATATGTATCTACGTTAGGTTCCGCGTGCTTGTCTCTATGCATAATAAAAGCATCAGATTAGAATAATGTTGACTCGTGGTGCGTGCAGTGTGTTGGTGCAGTCAGAGATGAGGCGACCAGGAACCTCGTCTCAACACACCGATCTCTTTACTCATCCAGGACTGAGTTTACTAAGTGAGGTCGTGTGATCACCAGTGTGTGTGTGTCGTTTTTAGCTTTAACAAGGCTAACCTAACGTGCCGGCATACTCCCAGGGACAGTGTAGGTGCTGGGATCAAGAAGCAGTAGGTCACAGTGTTGGGTGGAGGGAGGCTTGATGTTACAGAGGCGCATTATCATAGACGGGTTTTTTCTTTCATTTTTTCAGTTTTTGTGGATTTTTTTTTTAAATTCTTTACACGAGGAGCCCTATATACCTACCCTTCTGTCACTCACTTGCTCACTCACACTCACTCACTCACTCACTCACATGCCAGGTATTCCCTCTACCGCTCGTTAATATTATCCCTCATTCATAATAAAACGAAAATAAAAGAAACGATCGATAAGTAAAGGACTTCAATGACCATTCCACGTACAGTTTTTATTTGGCTTTGTTAGTTTTCATATGAGATCAAGGGGTTTAGTTAGCCTTTCACGAGGTCAGTTTAGTTCTGACCGGGTAGGTGTGATGAACCTACTGAGAAATATTTGAGACTTCTTCTCTATAATGTGAAGTGCATTGTTATCTGTCAGTTAGTTAGTCAGGCAGTCAGTCAATTCAATCAGTCAGTCGATCAAAACTTCACGATACAACAATAATCTCTGGGGTTAGGTTAGGCTAGGTCAGGTCCCCCATACGCCAGACGACCTATCAGGGACACTGCAGGTATAGACACAGAATACTAAGGTGGACAATGGGGCTGGCACAACACTCACCCACCTTCGCTTCCCCTAATTTGACAACCATTCACAGGTGGAGGTGTACCAAGCTCAAACCAGGTAATTTTGGATCAAGATGTGAGCGCTGTATCCACTGGCCTGTAGCGCTATATTGTCCTAATGGGCCACACATTAACTAGAGTTATGTTCTGTGTGTAAGAGGTGTGTCCTCAGGTGAAGTTGTGTTATTGTTGTTGTTTTGTGTGTGGTCCAACTCTCACACGCACGAACATTACCACAACCATTAGTGCCAACACACATTCTCCACCTCACGCCACCATCTACCACGGGTCTGGCGACGCTCTTCATATACATACTGTATATATATATATATATATATATATATATATATATATATATATATATATATATATATATATATATATATATATATATATATATATTCTGTTCTATTTATTCCATACACAAAGCTTCAACAGTTACCTTATACTAAATACCCAAAAGTTGAAATATATAATGAATCTCATCTCGGAAAATTGCCTTTATTCATTATGCACTAAATTTAATGTTTACTGAATATAGAAACATAAACTTAAGTGAGTGTGTTGACAGTAAAGGCTTAGTCCTGTGAGCTCCTGGTGATCCTTTAATCCTGTCGCACGGTTTTTTGTTATTCCAAGGAGAATTATATATTTTACGCCGCTAATACACACAAGAGGTATTGTCAACTCAAAAACAACTATTGTAACAGCAGGTCTGACACACACACAGTGGAGGAGCTCCGTTGTTGGAGTGAAATGTGGAAAGGGAAGAAAAGAAGTTAAATAGACGTGCTATTTTATAACAGAAGGACTATTATTACTTAATATCCGCACAAAAACAAAAGCAACAGAACACGTACAAAAATATCCACAATGTTACATTATGCCGTTTATAATTTACATGTTTAACACCTTATATAGTTACCTGTTGGAATTAATGCTGGATAATTATTATTTACCTGGATTATCTAACATATATACGACGTTACACCCAGGCTCTGAACACTACACCCAGGCTCTGAACACTACACCCAGGCTTTGAACACTACACCCAGGCTCTGAACACTACACCCAGGCTCTGAACACTACACCCAGGCTCTGAACACTACACCCAGGCTCTGAACACTACACCCAAGCCCTGAACACTACACCCAGGCTCTGAACACTACACCCAGGCTCTGAACACTACACCCAGGCTCTAAACACTACACCCAGGCTCTGAACACTACACCCAGGCTCTAAACACTACACCCAGGCTCTGAACACTACACCCAAGCTCTGAACACTACACCCAGGCTCTGAACACTACACCCAATCTCTGAACACTACACCCAAGCTCTGAACACTACACCCAGGCTCTGAACACTACACCCAGGCTCTGAACACTACACCCAAGCTCTGAACACTACACCCAGGCTCTGAACACTACACCCAGGCTCTGAACACTACACCCAGGCTCTGAACACTACACCAGCTCTAACACACCCAGGCTCTGAACACTACACCCAGGCTCTGAACACTACACCCAGGCTCTAAACACTACACCCAGGCTCTGAACACTACACCCAGGCTCTGAACACTACACCCAGGCTCTGAACACTACACCCAGGCTCTGAACACTACACCCAGGCTCTAAACACTACACCCAGGCTCTAAACACTACACCCAGGCTCTGAACACTACACCCAGGCTCTGAACACTACACCCAGGCTCTGAACACTACACCCAGGCTCTGAACACTACATCCAGGCTCTGAACACTACACCCAGGCTCTGAACACTACATCCAGGCTCTGAACACTACACCCAGGCTCTGAACACTACACCCAGGCTCTGAACACTACACCCAGGCTCTGTACATAAACTCCACCAATATTTTATCTGGACCAAATTCAGGAAAAAGCTCATATTTAGTTTAATGTTTTGTGACCGTGTTGTTAATGCTCGTGAAATATCAATGGTATTCACGGACACATTTTCCAGTGCGTGTGTAGCGCATGGTAGTTAATGTAATGTTAACAGGTAAAGTGACAGGTTAATGTTAACAGTGAGTTTATATGTTAACTTTACAGATGTAAATGAAGCGAAGCTTATGAAAATTATTTATTATATGTAAAGGATAATTCAGGAGATATTGAGGTAAATTTTCGTTTATAAATATTATATTTCAACAATCACGTGAGTCTGACCCGAGGCACCCACCAGGTCCTGACCCGTGGCACACACCAGGTCCTGACCCGTGGCACCCACTAGGTCCTGACCCGTGGCACCCACCAGGTCCTGACCCGTGGCACCCACCAGGTCCTGACCCGTGGCACCCACCAGGTCACGACCTGAGCATCACCACGGCCTCCCGTGTTTGCACAACACATACAGCGTATTACTGAACGTTAACGAGACCCAACAATCTATTACAAATTTATGATGATGTTGATCATTAATTAATAGTATTAATGATGGTGTGAGTCAACGCTGACCATGTGAGGTGAGTCAACGGTGACCATGTGAGGTGAGTCAACGGTGACCATGTGAGGTGAGTCAACGGTGACCATGTGAGGTGAGTCAACGCTGACCATGTGAGGTGAGTCAACGGTGACCATGTGAGGTGAGTCAACGCTGACCATGTGAGGTGAGTCAACGGTGACCATGTGAGGTGAGTCAACGCTGACCATGTGAGGTGAGTCAACGGTGACCATGTGAGGTGAGTCAACGCTGACCATACGAGTCATTAAGCACATTAACGTCTTATATTATAAAAAATTTCCATAATAAAATAAACTTGACAACAGATAACATTTACTCATAAGTTTACTGGATAATTAAGGCAGCATCAGGGAGGGAAAGCTCTATGTTGAGACACTGAGAGAATAATAGTTGTTCTCTCCTCCTATCTCCTGTGTATGTGTGTTCTTCCTCCCTTCTTTACTTCTTCTCTATCATCCTATTACTCTTTCTCTCTCTCCCCTTCCCTCTTATCTTTTCTTTCTCTTTGTTTATCATGTCTAGGTATGATCTTTATCTGCTTATTTCTTCCTCCTTGTTCACCTCATTTCCTTCCTTCTCTTAATCACTCACTCTTTCTCATTATATTTCTTCTCTTCTTCTCTATTTTAATCTTTCTCTCCCTTGGTCATCTTCCGTATTCCTCTTCCAAATCTTCCTCCGGCACCTCTCTTCTCCTCTCTCATCATCCTCAGTATTTACCCGCCCCCACCCACCCCCACCCACCTCCACCCACCCCCACCCCCACCCACCTCCCCCACCCAAATTAAGACAAAATTAAAACTTCCAGGAACTTTTAAATTAATAAACTTAACGCTGTGTGTTGTATTAATTAAATTTATCTACCTGTAAACTATACCTGTAAAGTTCCTTCTTTATTACACAGGTAAACTACTAATACTAACACACACACACCTGCAATTTTTATCTTTCAATTGAATATTTACTTTTCTAGAACAAATAAAAAAGTATTATTTTTTTACTTGTCTGTTGGAATTCTAAACTTTCAATATTTTTTTTAATAGTATTTTTTCCCTTGGGTTATGTTGGTATATTTTTGCTCCAGGTGATATATGTTTTTTAAACCTTTCGTGTACAAACTTATGATAGGAAATACCACAGTTTATTTTCTTTCTTTTTTCTCCTTCCGGTTTTGAGGTGAGGTTAGGTTAGGTTAGGTTAGGTTAGGTTATAGTTATAGTTATTTAAGAACCAATAGTAAGCTAAATCCACAAAAGTCTCGAACAAACTTTTTTTCTTCCTCTAGAAACTTTTATCTCCTGTGATCGTCGGTGTAAGAATTTAATCCGAATATTGAGTTTTTCTTCTTGTTTTAACCTTCACGCGTGTACTACTCTCTTCCCCTGTTGACTCTCGTACAAACATAAGGGTTATTGTTCTATTATTTATATAGTACTCTTTACTATTATTCTCTACCTGCTGGGGAATTACACACACACACACACACACAGACAACACACACACACACAGACATACACACACACATACTTACATACAAACACACACATTAATAACAACTGTAGTGAATAGTTTTAAATTCTATCAATATTTTCATCACAACATCATCGTTGTGGAGAAGAAGGTAAACATCTTTTCCTGGCGATGACTATTTCAGCGTGAGGGAGAGGCAGGAGAGGGGAGCGACGCCTGGCACCTCCGTGGATGCTCCGGCAAGACTGAGCTGTGTGTGTGGCTCTCACTGGCCAGTGCCATACTCCACACGCGTACACCACCACGTATTCGTCCACGAAGTTAATGTCTCCCCGGCGCCACAACATTTACCAAGACTGACCAGCGTACATAGAAGGCAGGCAATAACAATCAGTGAGTCAGGGGGTAACCTACACACCGAGGGAGGAAAGATTCGGCTGGTTTTATAAACCAAATAATTTACCCAATAAACGGTTGGACGGAGAGCTGACAGGTGGCGAATGATTAGTCTGTCAAGCTGTAAGATTGACGGACTAGTTTAAAATATTATCCTTCGTGTAGGAATGACAAGGAATCACTGAAGTGGTTTTAGTTTGTTACGGGTCGCGAATGGGATAAGCTGACAAAGTCGCCCCTTGTGAGCATGTATGATTATGCGGCGAATATCCTGACTTGGGTCCAACGATTGACAACCGTAACAAAGTTAACTGGTCACAGAAGTTCACAACACTTCCACAACAAACACAGGACCCGAATAGATAACCCTCTCCTCAGGTGACAGTAAAGGGGCAATAAAATTATGTCATTTACTAACAACAAAACACAAAGAAATATAAACACGGTGCACATAGAATAATAAGAACCTAACTCCTAACACACAAAATAATCAACTAAATCCTGACCAAACCTACGAACAAATCTGACCTAAACAACAGACGGGAAAAGGGGAACACAATGGCGGGAAGTGGGAACGTGGAATTGTACTTAAGGTCTGATGGTCCCGAGATAGCAGAGGAGGTCCAGCCGTCCTGGTCCTCGTGAGAAGTAAGTCAAGTTGTACTGCACATATCCCAGAGGAGTAGTCCAGCCTTGGGAATAGGAGTAACCAGCCAGGGCACTAGCTGAAGGTGTACTACCTGCACTCGGGCAGGAGAAGTCGTATAGGCTCCGGTCGAAGACCATTGAGTAGGTAAAGCAACTGAGAACCGTAGTCTAGGTAGGAGGTGAAACTGCAAGTATGAGCACAAAAGTGACGAATCACCCTCCTAGATGGCGTGGACAGGTGGGTTGACGGGGCAGTTACCAGGCGAAGTGACTAGACGACGGCCCGATGAAGGTCGGGTCGTACCAAGTTGAATGTCTGAGCCAATAAGCCATAAATTTATCAATATTACTATTTTGATTCGTTAGGTTCCATCTCACACCATTCACATTATCGTCTGTTCTTCCCAGTCACTATCATAACTATCATGTACGTGACGTCATACTCAAGCTGTCAAGAACCTCCAAGACTGTCAAGGGGCGTCAAGATGTGGTCAAATTCCCCCCTCCCCCCCCCGATTTTCCTTCCACTCACTATAGGTGTTTCCCTCTGCTGCGGCAACTAGTACAGTGTATCTAGCCTGGATAACTTTAGCCTGAGTGGAACTATAGACATGTTAACGAGAGCTATTGCTTCCCTGTTGGTGGAAGAAAAATGGTTGATAATGGTTGAGACTTAATGACCCTTACGTATAGTTTTATCCTTTATGGTAATTTACTCGTGAGTCAAATAATGTTATAGTGAAAATTTGTATACTGTAGCGGACTTATAGTTGTATTAGGAGGGCGATAATCTCCAGGTTGTTGACTCGTGTGTGTGTGTGTGTGAGTGTGTGGCGCCAGTCAGGAGCAGAATAGTTATTTAGAATATATGAAGTATTTATACATTTTAAAACTATATTAATCATGTTTATTTCTATATTTTTCTAGAATAATATTATGCGTTTAATAAAGATAAATGTTGATGCAAAAAACATTACACAGCACATAAACATAATCTAAAATTTGGCCAATGAATTTATGAACATTAGTCACAGTTCGTAGTGTTTGTTGCAACATTATTAGTATCATATTTTTGGCGGATATATTAAGTCCCAATGTTAAATATTAAACAAGAACATATTGCCTTCTGCTACCTGTTATAGAATCTTAATAAAACAGACGGAAGAATAATGACCCGAAGAGAAAGATGAACAAAGTGTGATCATAATAACATCTGGAACAATAACAATGACCAATAAGGAACAAGTAACACAAACACAGAACATCTGGAACAACGAACAAGGAACATTAAGAAACAGTAACACACACACACACACAGAACAATACCAACATCTAGAACAACGAACAAAGAACAGTAATGAACAAGGTACGCACACAGAACATAATAAATCAAGTAAATGATAAAAATCTTATACAAAAAAATAAAGTTATTCTGAGTCGACGAAAATTACACCCGAAGCGCCCCCACAAACGGCTCTTGACGTCTCTATTAACTCCGAAGAACCTCTTACTCGGGTGAATAAAATACAGTCCTAATAACACCACTACACTAAACTACATTATATATATTTCTCTAACTACGTGATTTAAAACAATTTATATGAAAAGTTGTGTTATTTTCCGTATATAAATTAGGTTATTGATTGTAGTTATTTCTTTTATGTTATACAGTTAGTTATTAATTTAATCAGGGTTTTTCCGGGGTGATGTTTTAGCTATAACAAGATATTCACTTAAAATTATTATCTAAAGAAATTGGATTTAAGTAATGTGGGTTATTTTTACCTGGTGTTGTGACGTCCAGCAGGTTAATTAACTTATTCTTTCACCTGACATGAAGACCTCAGGTGATATTGTTCTATTGTTCTCTATGTCTGTTCTTCATAATGTTCATCGAGTCTTGAATAAACATAGACGCCATTTTGTTTGTAAATAACCATAACTTGAGACTTTAAGTAAACTTAACTACAACAGGCTGCAATTACTACTACTATGCACATTACTCCCACTCCTCTTCCTCCTCCTCCTTCCTAGCCCCCTCCTCCTTCCCATCCTTCTCTTCCACCTCATCATCCTCCTTCTACTTCTTCTCTCCCTGCTTCTCCCGCTCCTCCTCCTTCTTTTATCCCTCCTTCTCTCCCTCCTCCTTCTGCTTCTCCCTTCTCCTGCTCCCCCATCCTCCTCTCCCTCCTCCTCGTGTTGACAGGTGAGCAGGAGAGGGGAACACCCACCTTAGTTTTACAGCAGGTGTGTGACGTGCAGTGTGTGGACGAAGGTGTTATTACCACAAGAACAAAGAGACAGAGTGTGATGTATAGTTAATAATTCACATGACGAAGTCGAGGGGAAAGGATCGCTAGAAACCAATTATCGTTCATCAATTATTTAGTCTAATTATTTGTTGAGGCAGAAAATATGTGTCTAGTCCGCGCGAGCAACACCTGCGGTAAACTAACTCCCACACCGACTCTTCCTGCAATCATTACTTTCATCCAATACTTCAATAAACACTTAAGTGAATTAACGGAATTACTTTTACCGCCTCCAACACACAAGTTGGGAGGCCATGTCCTTCTGCAGGAGAGTGATGGTTCCTGAGGGAGTAAGCAGAAGGAGATATTGAATTCATTAAAATCACAGCAAGTGGGTGGTGATATCTGTGTCCTGGGAGCTTTAATGAATTGACGAACACCATCACTAAGAGACACCTTCTCTACACGTCTCCCTCACCTCAGATATCTTAAGTGTGTAAGGAGAGAGAGATGACGAGATTGAGACACACACACACACACACACACACACACACACACACACACAAAACATCATCAATTATAAAGTTCCTTCAATCATGATACAAATGATTCCTTAATAGAAAAAGAAACAAAAAACAAAGGACTTAACCCCCACCCCACAAATGGTTACCTAAGTCTGTTGAGGCCACTGATGGTAAGGTGAGGTAAGAGGTTCACCTGATGAAGTGGCTCCCACCTTACCTGTCCACACCTGTATTGTATGTTCTCACCTGGCGGGCTGCTCCCGGTCTGGCACCTCACTCCAGATGAGTGCCTCCACCCTGGCACCTCACTCCAGATGAGTGCCTTCAACATACTGGGGGTCATGTCATCACTGCCAGGGGTCACCAGAGTGGGGGTCATGTCATCATTGCCAGGGCTCACCAGACTCGGGGGTCCAGTGTCTCTAACGAAGGGGACAGAGGGTCGTAACAAGCTTCCCTACCGAGTAATTGGGTAGTTAAGAGGTGAGGTTAGTGCCAACAGCGGTGGCATCTTACCCACTTGTTGTGTCTGTAACACTTAGTGTTACTGTCTGTCCGTGTGTCTGTAACACTTAGTGTTACTGGCTGTCCGTGTGTCTGTAACGCCTCATTAAGAAAATTATAACACACGGTGTTCAGTTTCTTATTAATGTGATGCCTCCTGGAGGTGACCTGGGGCAGGAGGAGGAGGAACGAGAAGGTAGAGGGACGTAATGCTTCCCTGCAGACCTCATTATACTGCAGGAAGACTGAGTTACCTCCACCACCAAGGTGAGGCAGAGAGTGTCAGGGAGGAGGGTGGCGGCTGACGCTGTACTAGTGAGTGTCAGGGAGGACAGGACTACACAGTACAGGTGAAGGCAGCACCACACAGTACAGGTGAAGGCAGCACCACACAGTACAGGTGAAGGCAGCACCACACAGTACAGGTGAAGGCAGCACCGCCTCAACCTGAAAACTCTCGTGATGGAAACCCAATATCTGGAGCCAAGTTTAAGAGCTGTCTGAGGAAGACTAAGGACCCCTCGTCGACTTTATGGCCGAGTGATATATTAGACGGTTTAAGGGAATCACCACATCAGGATCTTGACACTTGATAAAAAAAAATTACATTTCTGTTTAACTGATGTGAGTCGTAATCCATATCTGACTAAAGATAAGTTTAATCATAGTAATGTTTAGGCTACACAATACACAGCCGTGCTACACCCACTGACGTTACTTCAAGGTGTAGCCGAGGTTATGCAGGACACCAGCACCTATTAAAACATCCAATCGTTTTTCCATGCTTCTGACACCTACATGAATATCAATGTACATTCGTAAACAAAGTTCCTAGATGAATATACATGTGTGTGTGTGTATATGTAGAGTAAACTTGTAGCATCAGACAGACCCATACACAAATGTAAATACGTGTTCCCTGAATTAAGATCAAGTCACATATTGTTAGCGTGTATTAGAGTGAAGCAAGGTGTGATCTTGTGACTCTGGGCGACATTCTTTTGTATATAAACAAACTGAAGGAAGGTTTGGGTGGACATGAGGAAGAGGCCGCACCGCATAAGGACAGACAGAAAGGTATATAGAAAGACCTACAATGAGACAGATTACAGGTGTACTCGTATTATAGACAGACCAACTGTTCCACATACAAACTCCCACCAAGAACGATGTGTATGTATCAATACTTATATAATTTATCAAAATAGCGGTGATGCAGACCCCCCCCCCCTCCCTCCCTCCCTCACACACAAACTAAGTGGTCGCCAAACGTCCCCCAGGTGTGTCATGTAAAGGGTCAGGTGTGGCGCTCTAATTACAAAGGCAACAGAGCCACGCCCACCCACGACCTCTCATACCACGCACGCCTCTGACGTGTCCTGTAAACATATCACACTTCCCACGCTCACCACTCCCCACCCCCCACACTCCCAACCAGGGCTGACCGATTTAAATGCCCCCACCCACCCTCCCCTACGCTCCAACGCCTCTCTTGCCCTCCCACTCCCCCTCCTACCTCCCCCACGCCTATCACGCCCCCGTCAACCTCCCCCACGCCTATCACACTCACCTCCACGCCTCCCATGACCTCCTCCCTTTACCGCTAAGCCTCAAAGCCTTCCCGGAACACTTGCCATCACGCGGGGGAAATACTGTTGTCCTTCCTCGGTGCACGGACAAAAACTCACCACCTACATGCTAAAGGGGACAAAACTTCACCTGTCAGGTTTGATATAAACTGATTAATTATAACGTATAACATCTAAGTATTACGTCACTTTGTTAATTTTTATTTTTATTTGTTTCATAATTTGGAAAATTGTGAGTTAATGTGAGTTGTCTCATGCCTGTTATGACAGTTTAGAATATCTCTCTCTCTCTCTCTCTCTCTCTCTCTCTCTCTCCCCCCCATCTACCTCTCACCCTCCCCCACACCACCACCTCCCCCATACTGCGTCACCGTAATATCATCAGACAATGAGTCTTGTATATTATTGAATCAGTCAGGTCGTGTGTTGCTACTTACTGTTGTTAAAGGTGTCACATGATGATACTGCTGTTGCCTGTGTCACATTATGTTACTGTTCCCTGTAGTGACGCACCAACTCTCTCTCTACCAGTTGTTAAGAACCATTAGTCTCCCTCCATAATTTTCATCTCGTGTTTGACAGATTCATCGTGTTGGTTCTTTTATTTATGATTCTCTTACCTCCCTGTATGTCCAGCTTTGTGTGGGCTGGACGTCTCATTCCTCTTCTTCCTCTCATCCATTATTCATTCTCGTGTTTCGCATCGCCAGGTTTCAGATAAGGAAGGATTGGATGAGTTATTTCTCATCTTCTCTTTCTCCTTCATCACGTCCCACTGTGTGTCTCATCACCCCAGACTGAGGTATAAGGCAGACCTTCATCATCACCCCAGACTGAGGTATAAGGCAGACCTTCATCATCACCCCAGACTGAGGTATAAGGCAGACCTTCATCATCACCCCAGACTGAGGTATAAGGCAGACCTTCATCATCACCCCAGACTGAGGTATAAGGCAGACCTTCATCACCCCAGACTGAGGTATAAGGCAGACCCTCAGCTCAGGAAGGTCCACAGGTTGTAGTGGTGGAGACAGTGGTGTTTTATCCCGGCCTCTGATAGTGATCAACTCCTTCCTTAAGTCGACGGTTCCTTCCTCCGCTGTTCTGCCAAGCTGCTGGGGCGCCTCCGTCTCTCCTCCCCTTGTCCTAGCTGCTGGGGCGCCTCCGTCTCTCCTCCCCTTGTCCTAGCTGCTGGGGCGCCTCCGCCTCTCCTCCCCTTGTTTATTTACACACGTGAGTCCTACTTTGTTAGTGACGTAATCATCTGTTTACATGTATGAGTCTACACCTGTGTTGTTGGTGTGACATTCATCTATGTTTATCGAGTATACATTATGCCTATTTAGTACAAAATGTTACATGTAAAATATAACTAAAGATTAACATAACATCTCGGAGACACGGAGGTACGGAGACAAGAAGACACGGAGGTACGGAGACAAGAAGACACGGAGAGGCACTAAAACACGGACACACAGACACACAGACACAAGGCTGATAGTGTTGTTTTCTCAGGACCAGTATTATTTACCTGACAGGAAAGGCGCACGGGATCCCGCCATACACAGGGGGATGACACACTGAGCCAATATATCCAGGGTCATGACACTCACAAGACATACAGTGATACAAACACTCTAAAGATGTTGTGTGCAGTAGTAGTTGTTGTTAATGTAGTTGTTGTAGTAATAGTAGTTGTTGTTGTTAATGTAGTTGTTGCTGTTGTTGTAATAATAGTAGTAGTAGTATAATATCTACGCCACAAGAATTACTACTAAACAAACGATAAACTTACGATTCAATTAATTAATCATAAAAATAAATAAATTAACGAACAAATTCACCAACACCAGGAGTGATAATACCAGGTTGGCTTAAACGTATCACCGTCACTGTGTAGTTTACCGTACGATACAATATGGAACACTTGGTGACCTTATACGTAATGTATCGTTCAGGTAAATAGAACCAAAATGGATTGTTCGGTGTCATTAATCATAAAGATGGATCCATATGAGTGTCTGGCGTGGTGTGTGTGTGTGTGTGTGTGTGTGTGTGTGTGTGTGTGTGTGTGTGTCCTGGTCATTATAATAGGCGTGCAGGATGGCATAAAACCCAAATTATATTAATCCTAATCTATGATATAATCCTCCTCTAACAGGAAGGATTATAGGCTCTATATATCATGATATCATTTATATAACAACACTATAATCTGGAGATATAAGTCATTTAAATCCGGATGAAATCACCCGAGATTATCCTGATAAACAATGTATAATCCGCTAATTGATCATCATATAAAACTGTACTAAACCTCTTCAGTAAATTACTATATATTTCTTCTCTGCCCAATAATTAATAATTTGTCTCATCACTCCCGTGTTTTAGTAATCACGTGAGAATCCCTTTGTAAATCTGAAGTCTGGTATTTTTGTAAATTCTTGGAGTATTTTCTTCTCGCGCTTCTATAAGATGAGTGAACTTTTTATTTATCAACGTCATCGTAAAATTCCGATAAAAAATATATAGTTTTGTATCATGTTATTAAATTTTATAACTTTGTGAATGTCGGGTCTTGAGGCAGTGGTCGCTTGAGACAGATGGTCGCTTGAGACAGATGGTCGCGTGAGACAGGTAGTAGCTTGAGACAGGTGGTAGCTTGAGACAGGTAGTAGCTTGAGACAGGTGGTTGGTATACAGAAGTTTGAAGAGAGTACAAGCTATAGGTAGGTGGCCGCAGTAAAGGAGGCAGAGGAAGCTCCTACAGACACTGCTCCTGAAGAAGTCAACGAGAATGATATGTCACCTTCTGCCTCCGTCACCGTGTTGCAAGAAAGGGGAGAGGAGAGAATGAAGAAAGAAAGAAAGATAGAAAGGGAGAGATGAAAGGAGAGAGAGTGAGAAAGGATACAATAGAATGAGTGACTGAAGAAGGTTATGAGGAGAAAAAGAAAGATGGAAGGGGGAGGGAAGAGGGAGAGAAAAATGGGAAACAGGGAAGCACAAGGAATGAATGAGAGAGTGTGTGGGGGGCAGTGACAAGAGAGGGTGAGAGAGGGAGAGAGGAACACAGGGGAGAGGTGAGAGACAGAGGGGGGAGAGAGGGGGGGAGGTACACACGGGAGAGGTGAGAGGGAAAGAGGGAGAGAGGTACACAGAGGAGAGAGAGAGAGAGAGAGAGAGAGAGAGAGAGAGAGAGAGAGAGAGAGAGAGAGAGAGAGAGAGAGAGAGAGAGAGAGAGAGAGGGGGGGGGGGGAAGGGAGAGAGGTGGTAGTCACTAACAAGGAGAGGGAGAGACTAAAAACAGGTCATCACAGGAGGGTAGAAGATAATGAGGAGAGGGGAGAGAGGGGAGAGAAGGGGCAGAAATAACTACACCCAAGAAGCACAACAACAACAAGAGGAAAAATGAAATTATTCCTTTTATATCCAACTCTAACAAACTGTCTGTTCGTATCTTACATAGTTTATACATTCGTTGGTTCAGGAGGGATTAGTTCCTGCTACAGCATCACCAACACACCATGAAGAGCTTGTGTGTCAACTGAGAGTAACGTGGTGTTAGTCCTAGCGGGTTGGATCTGTCTGGTTCACTGGAGACACTGAGGGACACTGTGATACTCATGTTTTCTTATCTCCTGAGTGTTGACCTTCCTTCTGCTGCCACCAACGACCTCCTGAAGAAGCAGTAGAAAATATTGAGGTGGGTAGTGGGTGAATACTAAGCTGTGGTGTAGCTCTTACTCTTTAGTCTTCCTCTGAGTTAAGTTTTTTCTTCATAAACTCGTAACTTCTGCCAACTTTTATTGTGTTACTGATAATAGTTGAGTATTAGTCAACAGTATCTGAAGGTGTGATGTGTGACCCTCGCCTCAAGACTTTAGTTCTTGGCTGAGTTGAGGTACTGTACGAATGATTGAGAGAGACACTAGAAGGAGACTAACTATATACTGTCCCTCTTCCCTATAGTACCACAGGGACACGTCTCACTGTTCTAAGTTCACGGTACAGCTACAAGACAGCCACTGTGGTAACTTACACAAAGACTAATGTACCTCTTCCACCACCACAATAATATATCACTTTCCTGGAACAAATGTTTGCTCGACGCCTTCAACAATTCACTCAGCAGGTGATTTGTGAGAGAGAGTTACTCAGGTTGGTGTGTCGTCCATACTGAGTAGAGCACAGGAGGTGAAAGCTACAACAACACACTCTTATCTTACTGGACAGTCTTGTGACCATAACACTAAATAGTTCACACACGTAACATGGCCGCTTGTCGTGTTTATTTTGTTCAAAAGTTTTTCCAACAGGAGAACTTACCGATAACCATAACACCTAACTACTCTATTGATAAAGAGGAAAATTATTATACGTTTCCTCCTTCAAATGTTCTATCAAAAGGTGAGTGAGGGAGAACACCTGAACCTCAATAACAGTGTCCATAATTCAGAGAGCATTACCTTTAATAAACAGTTAATCTACAGTTCAGCCCCAAATACCTGTATTAATATCCATAACAACACCTGGAACTATGAGTCAGTCTTCATGTGACGTCATAGGTTTGGTCACACCTCATGCATTCTGCTGGTGTGCTGGTGTGTCCCTACTGCTGTGTTGGGTGGTGCTGTGATGCTGTGGTGCTGTGGTGGGTGGTGCTGTGGTGGGTGGTGCTGTGGTGGTGTGTTGGGTGGTGCTGTGATGCTGTGGTGGTGTGTATGGTGGTGCTGTGCTGGGTGGTGCTGTGGTGGTGTGTTGGGCGGTGCTGTGTTGGGTGGGGTGATGCTGTGGTGGTGTGTTGGGAGGTGCTGTGGTGGTGTGCTGGTGTTAGTTAACCTATCTGTTTACTCCAGCTTTTGGTAAATAATCCACTCCCTAATGTGTCTCTGTGTAAACTATATTAATTTATTATATTTTTGTTTTCTTTCTACGTTTGGTTGCCCACACACACACACACACACACACACACACACACACACACACACACACACACACACACACACACACACACACACACACACACACACACACACACACACAGAAAAACAGTGTGTACGTACAGAGTGTCAGACAGGCAGTACACAGACAGACGCTGGGGATGGAAAACAAACACTACAGTATATACAACAACTTGTTCAATTTTACGGGACACAAGTTTTGTGCGGAACAGTAAAGAATTAACTCTACCTTTTACCTTTTGTGCCTACAGGTGCCTGGTGACGTCACTCATTAAGGTAACACGCCTCACTATAGGTCATCAATAAACATGTAACAAAATCAAAACAAAACAAAACGCAATGAAGATCTTCACTAGGTCAACGATATTCACTTAATCCTTAGCATATAATACTCAGCTGTATCCTACCTCCTTGAACTCCTCCTAAGGATCTAAACGCTTTGAAGGGTGGGAGCCAAACTCATTAGGCAGGTGAGGTAGGCTTAATTGCTGAGGACTTCATTAACACACCTGACTCACCTGAGGTAGAGGTTGAAGTGAGGTGTAGTCCACGTAAATCACCCTACTTCCTCCTCCTCCTCCTCCTCCTCCTCGAAGACTTAGTGTTGACCCTTGATGAATCTAGCACTCTAGCACTCCTCCGCCTTCTACTCCACCCTCCAATACTCCTCCTCCACCCCTCCAACACTCCTCCTCCACCCCTTTTCCTCCCCCTCCACCCCAAACACTCCTCCTCGACCCTCCAACACTCCTCCTCCACCCCTTTTCCTCCCCCTCCACCCCAAACACTCCTCCTCGACCCTCCAACACTCCTCCTCCACCCCTTTTCCTCCCCCTCCACCCTCCAACACTCCTCCCCCACCCCTTCTCCTCCCCCTCCACCCTCCAACACTCCTCCTCCACCCCTTCTCCTCCTTCACCCTCCTATACTCCTCCTCCACCACAGGTAATGTCCCACAATGTCTCATCACAGGTAACTTCTGCCTATTGGTCCTCTGAGAGAGAGAGAGAGAGAGAGAGAGAGAGAGAGAGAGAGAGAGAGAGAGAGAGAGAGAGAGAGAGAGAGAGAGAGAGAGATTCCAGATTTTTTCAACATTACCAAATTGTTCACATATTTTCCTCTCTCTTCCGTCACTATTATAACACAACACCATAACACAACACTATAACACAACACTATAACACAACACCATAACACAACACAATAACCATTTGATAACAGTGGATAATAAAACTGACACCATGAACAGTGAATGGCTTATATCAGTTCACTTATTCAAAGCCAAATAAAATCCTATGAATTTATCAACAAAATATATCTAAAACAGAACACACAATTACTGAACCGAGTTATTGATACAAATTACTAGGGCAGGATTTACCTCACAATATGCCAATTACTCCATATTTTTCGAAGGGTCAATTTACTATATTTTCAGCAACAAAATTGTAAATATATGTTTGAACTGATGTTATATATCACAATATTACTAATGACTTATAGAGTGTATGGTATTGTAACACACACACACACACACACACACACACACGTTAAATAATCCACTGTTTGTTACCTTAACTGCTTAACGTCTGTATTAATCACATATAAATTCCTCAATGACAACTGAATTCAACATGACGCAGACGCAGACGTAGACGCAGTGACGATACACGAGACAACGTTTATCTAACCTCTAAACCTTCTCATTCCTTCTTATTGGTGAAGTTTTATCACATGTAAAGAGATCAACTAATTCTAATGTGACATAATCCCTAACTGGGAACTGTGGGACATAAATAAAGGTGGTGGCTGCCAGTCACCTCCCAGACACCGTGGCGACAGGAGGTAGACGGTCAAGATCCTGGTACACTGAGCATGTAATGTATAATAAACGGTATATTGTATCTCCTTAGGTTAGGTTAAGTTAGGTTGTATTTTATCCTTTAATATTAACTAGAACATTCCACAATACTCGACATATAATTAAGTCTTTATATTTTTCATCTCTGTGTTGTGTTGCTGACGGCTGACGGATCTGATGGAACACTTGATGAACCGTTTTGTTTTTTCGTGGTTAGTTTCTTTTATCATTGGTTATTATAGTTTTATAACTGTGTGTGTGTGTGTGTGTGTGTGTGTGTGTTCTCATTATGTCTACCACACACACACATACACGTACAAAAAATCAACAAATCTGTCTCAGTAAAATAATATATAGTGCTGTAAAGGAAAGTTTGCTATTGGTTAGGTTAGGTTAGGTTAGGTTAGGTTAGATTAGGTTAGGTTAGGTTAGGTTAGGTTAGATTAGTTTAGGTTAAGTCAATAATAATCTTTTTTCGCGTGTTTATTGCTCAATCTGTCTCTATTTTAATTTGGTAGTATTAACAGTGTCTCTCATCTCTCACCCCCGTAGGTAACTCCTCCTGAGACATCCAGGTGACAAGAGGAGATACACCTGTCCTATCTCACCTGGTGTGTGCTAATTAGCGGCTCCGGGCCCTTGTGGATGACTCATAAAGGTCAGTAAGTCAAGTCTTTAATAGCCTCTTATGTTCACACACACACACACACACACACACACACACACACACACACACACTTTACTTGATCTTAACTACACATAATAAGTCCCTATAATTACAGTCCACATCACAGGTAACCCCACGTAATCATTCTTCCATTACCTGTAATTTTGTTTCCTCAGATATCCTAAACAAAGCAATAGTGTCCATTAGGTAGTTGTTATTTCCTTCCAAGAGGATAATCACTGCTACTAATTATCACAGAGACGAGAACTTTATTTACAGAATGAAAAAATATCGTGTAGTTTTTGTTGACAATTAATGATAAGCAAGGTGTAAGTCGACCCATGGCGCCACTCAGGTAGCTACACAGTTACCTGGGAGGAAATTCTTGATCAAAGGCAGGTCTCTCTCTCTTGAGTGTTTATAGTAATCAAAGGAGTTCGTTAGGTGTGTGTGGCAGGTCAATCAAGACGAGAGGGCCTTCCGGAGTTTGAGGCCAGAGGTCTACTTTTGTGATCGAGTGAGAGTTTACGGGAGACTCACCTGACTAACACCTGCGACTCATCTTACTAACACCTACGACTCACCTGACTAACACCTACGACTCACCTAACACCTGCGACTCCCCTGACTAACACCTGCGACTCACCTAACACCTGCTGGCCTTCTGATGATTTTATGAAACATCTTAACAACTCGAGTAACTCCTTAAAGTCTCTGGAATCACTTGATGCTTGACCTTGAGCCACACTCTAACAAGGTAGAAGTTATCAAGGAAATTACTGAACTACTTAAGAACCAGCTGCGAGGTATGAGAGGTGCTCCAGATGGCTCCACACAACCACCTGGAGGCCATCAGATGTCAATTCAAACCAAGAATTACCTAACCTAACCTGCACGAGCTTCTAGTTGCCCGGAAAAGGAAAAACAACGTCCTGAGTCTATGCTGTTACCTGGGCTGAATATTTACCTGTTGTGTGTAAAAAAAATTATATGAATAAACAGGTAACATCATCAGGCAGTTCAGCTACAGCGGCATTACCTCCGTTACCTGTAATTTAATTTCCACACAGGTGTTCAATTTGTGGAAATAATTTGAGGGTAAATAAGTAATGAATAAAGACTTGTGAATTTACTACAGCCTGCCACCACCATTATCACCACCACTACTATCAACATTACCACACTACCACCACCACTACCACTACTACTACCACCACCACCACCATTATCACCACCACTACTATCAACATTACCACACTACCATCCCCACTACTACTACTACTACCACCACCACTACTGCCATTTTCAACATCACTACCACCACCATTACCACCAACACTCCCCACCACCACCACTACTACCACCACCAACATCAGCACCACCACTATCACCACCACCACTATCACCACCGCCAGCCTCTGTGCCAGGACCATAAACAACAACTTGGTGTGAGGGAATACGACATAATCAACCCTGGTCTCTGACTTGATGGAAGAGGGAGCCAGTTGAGTCAGCAGGGAGTCAGTTGAGTCAGTAGGAAGGGAGTCAGTTGAGTCAGCAGCCACCAAACATTCCACAGTTTTTCCTCTCCTCACTTCCTACACACCTGGACGTGAAAATCCGTATTTGTGGGTAAAATAAATAGTGTTTACTGTAGCATTACCTGCCTGCTTTTAGGTCATTCCTGAATTTTACTCCAGGTTGAACTGACGCACCTCCTACACACCTGGTCGACGATTTAATTAATTCACAATACTTGACTTAATACACGTTAACCTAATTAGGATTAAAATACATCTGTTTATCTTAGTTATTACGAGAGAATAACGTAGCTGGTACTAAAGCTTGGTCTGGTCTCAACTAATCTCAGTCCAGATGTGATTTGATCTTATTTTTCCTAGCGCATTAGAAGGAAAAAGAAGCCCTCGGCGTCTTTATGCATGTGTGTCCCTGAGAGTTTTACATTAATAACAAATAACAATAATAAATAACAATAGATTCTAAGCCTTTTTTTGTTAATAGATCAAATAAATGTTAGAGGTGGATAATAAGTAATTGTTATTGTCGTCAAAAGTTAATGACTTCCTGTACTGTGGCAGAGGACTCGGTTACCACTAATTGTAAACACGTGTTAGTTCCTATCTCTTTAACTGTGTCCATATCACCTCACTAGAATACCTCAACCTTCATTATGTTTTCACTTTGTCCTGCAGTGTATAGAGTAACTGTCAGGCTGCCAAACTCACGAGTCATTTAACTTCATAATGTAATACCATGAGATTAGGACCCCCCTCCCCCCCTTACCTCAGGACCCCTCCCCACCCCCCTTACCTCAGGACCCCCCCACCTCCCTTACCTCAGGACCCCTCCCCCCCCCTTACCTCAGGACCCCTCCCCACCCCCTTTACCTCAGGACCCCTCCCCACCCCCCTTACCTCAGGACCTCCTCACAAATGCTGGATTATCATTGGTTGAGAAGTTTTAGGCCATGGCGTCACTCACTACTGCACTGATAAATCTACTAATATGACTTTACGTTATTTATTTGATTTAAGTCATTTATATAAAAGTTATCGTGACCAAAACAAAAGGCGACAGCAAAAATTTAATTAAAAACTAACCAGAACCACATCTCTGGCGACCACACACTATCTGGGTCAGTCTGGACTGTGTTACCTCGTGCTGGGACCAGATACTGAAGTGTTTGATTGAGGAAATTTAATGGTGCTCAACTAAAGTGAATGTTATTTATTATAACTTAAATTTAACCAAATAATATGTAAATGAAGAGATGTTTTCAGGTAAAATAACAGAACCTAACCTAACCTGGTAGAGTTTACTGAGTTCCTTTGCTCTCATAGGGTAAAAATAACATCGCCTGCCACACACAAACACCATTATGAGAGAAGATAACATACAGAAAAATAATACATCACTATAGTAACCAGACCCCGCACGTCTGTCTGTCTGTCTGTTTATCCGCCCGTCAGTCTGTCTACAGCTCATACACTCACCCACTCAGCACACGTTACTCTCTCAGTAGCACCACGGTACCAATCACTCAGCACACGTGACTCTCTCAGTAGCACCACGGTACCAGTCACTCAGCACACGTGACTCTCTCAGTAGCACCACGGTACCAGTCACTCAGCACACGTGACTCTCTCAGTAGCACCACGGTACCAGTCTAGCCTCTGCCTTCTACACCACAAACTAAAACATAGACTATAATTATTACACCTAAATCACACAGACAAATTTAAGAGAACTTGAACGAAAAATTAGAGTTCAATTAGGGTTAAAGTTAAGCCAATTTGTGGGTTATATTGACCTGGTTAATCCTGGTTAATATTACTGGTGGGGGGGGGGGGGGGAGGGAGACGCGATGTGACGTCATATATGTGGAGAGTTTAATAGAGAATCAATGAGGTGACTGTGACCATGCCGGGAGGGGGGGGGGGTTGTTGGTGGTGGGATGGTTGTTGTTGGTGGTGGTGGGATGGTTGTTGGTGGTGGTGGTGGGATGGTTGTTGTTGGTGGTGGTGGGATGGTTGGTGGTGGTGGTGGTGGGATGGTTGTTGTTGGTGGTGGTGGGATGGTTGTTGTTGGTGATGGTGGGATGGTTGTTGTGATAGTAGTAGTGGTGGTGGTGGTGGCTGTAATGGCAGTAGTTGTGGTAATAGGAGTCGTGGTGGTTGTAGTGATGGTGGTGGCAGTGGTGGTGGGTGCCGGTGTAGAGACCTCAGAGATTCATGGTCCGTGGAGGGTAAGAGGGAGGGAGGGCGTCAGGGAAGGTCACTACTACCTATTGACCTACACCAACCTGGCACCAGACGAGGTCAAATGAACATGTTTCTAGGTCATATTGAATCACGTCTGACCTTGTAATATGATTTAGTTTAGTCAAGAGTTATCATTGAGGTGTCTGAATGTTGATCTTTGGTGGGTCTTTTGTTATTCTCTCACTAAACCTTCACCTGTATCGTATAATCTTGGCCACGTATCGCCTATACTGACGACTCTTCCCATGGGTTAACATCTTGCCTTCAGGAGTGAAACGATACGCCATGGCTGACCAAAGTCCTCTAGTAAATAAAGCTGGAAAATGGCTCCTCTACCCTATACCATTTCCATTCTGGTTCTGAAAATTCCTTGAGTTTCATTCTGATATACGGACACATACACATTTTTTGGAGTATATTAATATAATCGACCTCTCGTTGGGCCTCGAAACTAAACCTGAATGTTGTGAATCCCTGGTCATAACTGCTCGCCTTCCACCAGGTCCCGTCTGACTTGTAGAGACTCTCACTATTACCGCACAACTACCACCGCTACTGATAAGGTTTAGTATTGGGACGTGACCCCCATGTAATCCCGGGTTAGAATCTCGTAGAGGTGTTGTTTTGGGGCCAGCATCTTGGTGTGTTTCAGATGTTGGTGCAGAGAATAGCAACACGAGTTTTGTTGTTGGTGTCTGAGTTGAATCCCTCCACAGAATAAAACTTCTTTGATATAATTGATATTTTTAATGGGATATTGTCCGTGAACAGCACGGAGGTATGCATACTACACCTCTGTATAAATTTCAAGAGTCATAAATATTTTCACAGAGACAAAATCCTCGAGAGTGTTTAAACTTACAAACATTACACATCCACTATCTCAAGAGTGGGGGAGAGGGGCGTGAGAGGATGGCACACCAACACCAACCACTGACAGCTGCACCCCGCCCCCTCCCGACACCTCCCAACCCCTCCCGACCCCTCCTCAGACCCTCACAGATCAAGACTTCAACTACATCAAACTATAATTTCATGTCACATTCAAAATAATCATATCTTTAAAGGCGTCATAAGAGGAACAGGGAACCACTCCTTCAGAAGCTGATATAAGACGTCATTATGTTAGTAATACTGCAGAACACTGTATGTAGTTGACTGTTATAGCCCATAAGATGTAAAGGATCCCTATCTCGTGAAATATAAGATTGTTAGTCTGTTATTGATGGCTATCGTTCCTCAAATGATACTGATGATACATAAACATTTGTAAACAGTGATACTTAAAAGCCGAGACGCCCAGGGTGGTACAACAAGGAAATCTTTTTGATGATTTATTCGGAGAAAACCGTGAGAGTCAGGGTGTCAGGATATCGGGGTGTCAGGGTGTTAGAGTGTCAGGGTGTCAGGGCAGAGGCACGTGAGCCCCTACCTGGCCACCACAGCCACAGGTGAACCTCATTTTATTCACATTAGCATTATTTACCGACGTTAAACAACACTTAACTATGATAATGTAGTCCTGTGGTGGCCGTGACTCACTTATGGCTCGGTCTGTCTGTCTGTCTGTGGGGAACGTCTGGCTTTTGTTTGTCTGGCTGCCTGTCTGTTTGTCTATCTGCCTCACCAATCTCTCTTAATAC
This sequence comes from Homarus gammarus, assembly GCA_958450375.1. Classification (NCBI taxonomy): domain Eukaryota; kingdom Metazoa; phylum Arthropoda; class Malacostraca; order Decapoda; family Nephropidae; genus Homarus; species Homarus gammarus. The sequence continues at coordinate 689,308 of CAUDMG010000472.1, forward strand.
CTGTCTGGTCGTCTCGTTGGCTAGATGCTGTCACGTTATCTCTCTCCCTGGGCGACCGTCTCAACTGTTGCTTGTGTTGCTGCCTGTCTCACTGTTGCTTGTGTTGCTGCCTGTCTCACTCTCTTGTCTGATGTCTGATTTACTGTCTGTCTGATGAGCTGCCCACTGACCTAACTAACTGTCTGTATGGCCACTCTATACACCGTTTACGTCAGTAGAGATGTTTCTTTGTACCGCACACTCTACACATCCCAGGGAGCTGTAGGAGATAATGTGAAGGATCTACACATCCCAGGGAGCTGTAGGAGATAATGTGAAGGATTTTCCCTCGGTATTGTAATGAGTCCTGCCCCCTCTCGTTCACTATAAAACACAAGGGAAATTTAGAGAATAAAAATTGTTGATGTATTTATCTGCTTGGAAAATGTTTTAACTGCTCTATAAAACACGATTCTTGTTTACGTGTGTGTGTGTATCTCTCGCTGGCAACAGATTCAGGTGAACAGGAGAGAATGGGGTTTATTTCACGCATTATATCACAACTGGAGTTTATATCGTCTGGTCAGTGTGTCGGGTCTCTAAAGTAATCACTGGAGGAAACGAACCTAACAATTATTCATACACACGCTCGTGGCAAATGGAAACTCATACTGTTACTCACACTTACATTTCAACCAGGAATTTATACAGTACATATATCCCTTGAAGATCAACATTCACCACTGCTCGCTCCTTACCATAGACGAGTGTGGGTTGTGGTGCTGCTGCTGGAGATATGAATAATTCACAACATTATACTCATAAAGACACTGATGGAATGATGCACTTTCGCCAGGCTGATGATGTAAGAGGTTGATGGTGGTGGTGGTGGTGGTGGTGTCGTTGTGTATGTAGGGGCTTTTACAGTTTATAATATTCAGTTAGAGCCAAATGACAACGTATAGGATCCGTGTAATATAATATTATATAATGTAATATGGAATGGAATACGGTGGTGACTGGTGGTGGTCCTAGTAATTGTAGTAACTGGATTGAAGTGTCTTAGTGACTATTGATGTTTCTAACTGTATTCAAGATGACCTGGTGACTGGTGACTTAGTTCAGTTTTCATATCTGATGCTGGCTAATATCCGCCCCACCAGAGGTCTCAGCCTTAAGTTATAGAGGCCACAAGTCCAGAAAAGTGTCAGAGCAAACTTTTGTTGAGTGAGTTGTGAACTGTTGGAATAATCTGCCAGAGAGTGTTGTGACGGCACCGAGTGTGAGCTTACTTAACACCAGACGACCAACACTGACGCAGGTACAGATACATTCAGGAGCCAGTACATGCCCAGTACTTGCCAACAGTGCATAACAGAGACGTGACCCGACCGTCCAAGCGGTTAGAAGGTCGACCAGTGATCTTGGTCTGACTTGCCTTGGGTCAGAATACGTGTAGAGTTAACACCGAGTCCTTGAAGGTTAATGTGGGGTCAACTACTGGGATAATTATGATAAGTTAAGGCGGCGGTAGAGCAGCAGTTTGTGGTCCATTAAGTAACAAAGACGGTAATAATAACCTTCCTCCTCACCTGAACATTAATCACTGAACATAATTATATTCACAGATAATTGCCAGGTGAGTCATTAATAACCAACTATAACTTGGTGTCATTACAGTAGGTCGATAGTCACGGATTATAACGAGAAAGTTTGTAATTATCATTATAAACTTTATACAATAATTACAGGTAAACTTTATATATATTACAATGTATTTTGACTACTATTTAAGGCTGACCCGGTTAGTCTATAATTAACAGAATCAACTTAATAGAAACAGAAAATTATATAAAGACAATCTGTAATGGTGGATCTGCTGATGTCAAGATATAACTCCTATTTATGCTTTGTATATCAGACGAGGTACAAGTTTATTAAAATTACATAGTGATTTAATACCCAGCCGTGTTATACAGTGTTCCATAGCAGCCTCAGTAGTGCCAGTGACGCTATGACCATGTAACAGCTTCGGTAACGTTGATATAAGCAGCCCGTTGTAACTGAAGGATCTGTTTTAGAGAGTCATGAGGTCATCACTATCACCCACCACAACACATCCCTCATCCATCAGCACCACGACACATCCCTCATCCATCAACACCACGACACATCCCTCATCCACCAGCACCACGACACATCCCTCATCCACCAGCACCACGACACATCCCTCATCCACCAGCATCACGACACATCCCTCATCCACCAGCATCACGACACATCCCTCATCCACCAGCACCACGACACATCCCTCATCCACCAGCACCACGACACATCCCTCATCCACCAGCATCACGACACACCCCTCATCCACCAGCACCACGACACATCCCTCATCCACCAGCACCACGACACATCCCTCATCCACCAGCACCACGACACATCCCTCATCCACCAGCACCACGACACATCCCTCATCCACCAGCACCACGACACATCCCTCATCCACCAGCACCATGACACATCCCTCATCCACCAGCACCACGACACATCCCTCATCCACCAGCACCACGACACATCCCTCATCCACCAGCACCACAACACATCCCTCATCCACCTTAACTCACTCGTCCGTAGTCCTTAACCAGTCTACTGTGAAGATTCAGGAGCGAAAAAAAAATGGATTTTGATTCACATCCAAATGTAAATTGCGAAGCTGCACAGAGCCCATAAAACAGTTTATGTGAAGCGGGAAGCAGCTGGGGAAACCAGACACCAGAGCCGTAAACCAAGTGAAGTGCAGAGCGGGGTGATGACACTCTCTGGCTATAAGAGCAAATATAACACGATTATTTTTTGCTGTTGTTTAGAAATAATGGGGAAAGTGTTGATATATAGGTGTGTGTGTTTTATCATAGTGAAATCCTTATTTTATCCTGAACACTATAATTAATCCACATAGTACATAATTCCACTTCAAATCTCTTGGTAAAATTTTCATTCAGCTTAAAAATCATCCAGGAAAACCCAACGCCTCACTCTTCCATATCAAGACGTTATATATAATGACTAAAAATAGGTTACAGGTTGGGATAATATTAACGTCAGGGAGAGAGAGACGTTTGATGGTGTGTTTTTACAGGTGATGGACAGGTGAGGGTGACACAGGTAGGTTGTTTATCTAGAGGAAGGACTAATAAGAGAAGGGGTGAGGTCTTTATCTACTGTAGGAGGCGCTGAAGTTGGTTAATACTTTGTTATGTTGGAGGGATGGAAGTGTGAGTATTACCAGTGTTTGTATGTGTGTGTATATGGTTTATGTCTTTATATGTGTGTGTGTGTGTGTGTGTGTGTGTGTGTGTGTGTGTACGTTTTATGTCTTTATGTGTGTGTGTGTGTGTGTGTGTGTGTGTGTATTTAAGAACATAAGAACATAAGAATGTTGTATGTGTGTGCATAGAACTATCACCTTCACACCCAAATATTATTAAAAGAAAAAAAGATTTCACTAAAAATTTAGATGTAATTTAAGCGTGACAAAAGATTGATAGAGGCAGTAACTGTGTTGGCCTTAGGGGGACGGTGCTGCCTCTCTTGACGCTACTGCTGTAAATCTTGCCTCCGGGAGTGATGCTACATGACCAACCACTTCCCTCTGATTGAATCTTTCACCCAGTCTGGGACCAATCAGCGGTGTACTGCCAGCCTCACTCAAGGCTTCCCTTTCTCACGGAAAGAAAATTAAAAAATTTATATTGAATTTATCATCATTACTCGACAATTTTGTTTCATCTCGTAGTTTATATATAATTAATTGAATTATTTCGTCATAATGTTTAAAATCTTACAAGAAATTAATAATATCTGTTGAAAATTACTTGCCTAATAATTTGAACAAGAATAGTGAAAAAATGTTGCCTGCACCTTGGATGTGTACACCATGACTAATGCCCGCCTCAAGTGTTCTAATGAAAGCTGCAGAAATTCTTGTTATTCATGAAGAGTTTTTATCCTTGTAATTCGGCATAGTTCCCAAGTTCATATTACCCTGCCTGCTCTGTTATTCCCGCGGTCATCACATAATATTTTAAACCTTGAGGAACGCCACGTTAATAAAGTTTGTTAGTGTGTTGAAAGTTATGCTGGGGAACACATTCAGGCCTTCGTAATTGTTGTGTTAAGGGAGGCCAGCCCCTGACAGACTCATGGCGCTGTGTTAAGTGAGAAAGCCCTGATATTTAGGTCTCTGTTTACTGCACGACTTAAAACGCAGTGAACATTTAGGGGTTCTCGACTAACAGAAGGATTTTGTATTGTATCAGCAGGGGACGGTAACCACACAGCAGGGGACGGTAACCACACAGCAGGGGACGGTAACCACACAGCAAGGGACGGTAACCACACAGCAGGGGACGGTAACCACACAGCAGGGGACGGTAACCACACAGCAGGGGACGGTAACCACACAGCAGGGGACGGTAACCACACAGCAGGGACGGTAACCACACAGCAGGGACGGTAACCACACAGCAGGGGACGGTAACCACACAGCAGGGGACGGTAACCACACAGAGAGTTTGAATTCTTATGATTCTTAATTCTTGATGGAACAGCGTATCTCTAACCTTGATATAACTTACAGACATTAGTTAAGGAAGCGAAGCAATAACATTATATAACGTGAATCAAAACCATTCATTTACTCGGTAACCTCCACAGTGAGAGGTTGTGGCAGCTCCTCCTTGAAGACTTAACAACAGTTGAAAATAACCTGAAAACTGACTTAAGCAAGTTTGTTCGCCTGAACTTTACCTCCTTCGTGTGTAGTCAAAGTTGAGTAAGAGAAAGTTTACTCAAGTTCACCCTAAACTTACTCAACTTTTGCCCAAACTGAGTGACGATATATGACGATGAGTGACGATGAGTGACGATGAGTTAAGTGAAGTGGATGTTGGTACCTGTGTTGAGTACAAATGGTAGTGTCACAGTCCAGAGGCAGACCTGAGGGTGAGCATTAGAGACAAATGTTATAATATGAACTTGATGTGAACGAGTCTTGGTTTAAACACACACTTGCTTTTGTTTTGTGATCATAACTACTGATGACTCTGATAGCTCGATGACCTTAATTGATGACTATGATAGCCTGATAACCTTTATTGATGACTGTGGTAGCCCAATGACTGATGAACTCAATTGAAGACTGGATGATCTACAACTGATGACTTAAGTGACGTCTATCCTGCATATTTCTTACAAGAGGTTCGACCCTGGGTATAAAAAACGTGATATATTAGAGTCAATTTCTTCCTGACCATAGACTGTGATGAATGACCTCAGGACCCCGAGAACCACCCAGGGTCTTATTATGTCGAGATGTGACGCGTTGGTTCACATTTCTGTAACACATCTCTAGTCGTGAGTTACGGTAGAATATTCTGAGGCAGCTGGGGATGTGTCGTGTCTGTGTGGATTCCTTTGTTATTTAAACCTTCTTTTACTTATTCCTGTTTTAGACATCATGTGACGAGTGTTAATTTCAGTAATAAACCCACATAAATCCATCAGAGAGTACACACACACACATACACACACACACACACACGCACATACACACACACACACACACACACACACACACACACACACACACACACACACACACGCACACACACGCACACACACACTGTACCATCATCAAGGGAGCTTCACTG
>CAUDMG010000472.1:697500-710000 GCA_958450375.1 Homarus gammarus
CTGTTGACTGGTGACTTATAGGGTTAAGAACAAGCGAACATCGTGAGGTCAGAGCCTATCACCCTTCACTCGTTATGTTATTAAAGCCTAAGTTGTTTTACGGGACTTGTCAGTGAACACTCGTAAGTTCTCTTAAATATTAAAAATCCTGGTGACCGTAAGCCAGGGCCCTTGATGTGTCCGGGAAGGGGGGGGGGGGAGGGGGGAGAAGGTGAGCGGGGGAGGAAAGGGGAGGGGGGAAAGAGGGGGTAAGAGGGGGAAGGAAGGTAGGAGGTGATGAAGAGCAGCGGAATCCTCTGCCCGGACGATCGTAATGAGTGTTGAAGCGGAAGGTCAGCAGGGTCTTCTGAGTCGGCCTCACGGACTGTACTCTCTCTCTCTCTCTCTCTCTCTCTCTCTCTCTCTCTCTCTAACTATCTATGTATCTATATATTTGACGTTGTTTTAAGACTTAGGAGTCACGTACACACACTTAAGATACTTCCCGAAAGTTGACCAAACTTTTGTTGTCTTGAGGAGAGAAAAAAGTTTAATACTTTGAATAATTGGTTTTGGGGAAATAAAATGACCGGACTCGGATTCAGAACCAGACTTGGGGACGTTACATTATGTTTGGTTTGGTTAAGATGCGTCTACACGAGCGTACATTTTGTCGCCATCATGTGATCAACAAGAGGAAACACCCATCTAGTGCACGCGGCCGCACCCTACCAAGAGTCAGAACCCTGTGCCTCGTTTCCTCTTGTATATCACATGTTGGCACCAAAATGTAGGCACCTGTGGACGCACCTTTAGGTTAGATTAGGTTTAGGTTTGATTGATTTAGTTATTTGGCTGTGATCGTGGAACCTTGTCAGTACTTGCCAACAGAGGTGGTGCTGGCAAGGTGACCGTCACGTGTGGTGGAGTATTAACATAATTCCTTCCCCGATAACGAGGTCCTTCCCTGCCTCAACCAGCTGGGATTGACGCCAGACCTCTGAAGGACATCTTAACGTGTTACCGTGACTTTAAAAGGTATTACTGGCTGAAATATATCGTAGTAAACCCAAATAAGAATCTATTTCTCCCAATAAATATCGCTGAGTTACTAAGCTGTCCCCAAAGCACTCAGTAGTTCAATAGTAAACCTCTTGACTTCGCCACAGTCAAGGGTTTAAGCCCCGCTGGTTTATTGAGTTATTTTAAGCTGTATGTGTGGGTTTATACGTGCAATTTCTGGGGGGTTTATTCCGTATTGTTTCGGTCAAATGCACATATGATCACTCATAACTAATGGTGTTGGTCCCTCGAAACACATAATATAACAACAACGAAACACAAATACAACGACACAAAATATCAACACAACACAGGAAGAGAAAATAAAACTTTCAAAAGCTATCTGTCAGTAACTGAAGACAATAACAAACAAACAAATTTCGGGAACAGTCTCAGGACAAAGAAAGAAAAAGAATATAGGATGTTTTTGTCCGGGAACCATCAACAAATACAAACAACACTACCAGAATAAAGAGAAAAACACAAATATATCGATACAACTTTTTTCCTGTCTTTTCGTCGTGAATTTCTTTTTCGTAGCACACACACACACACACACACACATACACACACACCCACACACCCACACACACCCACACACACACACCCACACACACAGTTACTGATGGATGGTGTGAAACTAAGGGCTATATAGGCTGATCAAAAAGTCCCTGTGCACATTTTTTCCCTTACCTCTGCATCTAACTAGGTATAACAAGGAACAAGGTGCACAGATACTTTTCGATCACCCACAAATGATGGAAGGCATAAAAATGCTGGCTTTATATTATGCATTATTCAAGACTTATCCTTATATTATCAAGAGCCCAAATATATTGTATATAGTCTACTGTATCCTTATGCTTAGAAACATTGCTACAGCGTCCGTACTAAAAACAGAATTACCAAGCCTATATGACACCCTCACGAACACCGATGACACGCCCATACACGTACACGTACACGTACATCACTCCGACGTGCACATCAACCTTCCCGGCTCAGCTCGGAGGCTAGCACACGCCTCATCAACTATTCTATTGGTCATAAACTGAGCAATGACGTTACCTCGGATGGCTGTCTTATCTCCCAGGAAGAGACTCGAAATCAGGCACTACTTCCCTCCTGTAGGTGGTCAAGAAGGGCCATAATCTCTGAGTTTTGTCTTATATCACGTGGACCATATGAGCAGAGGGGCGGTAGGTCTTCCTGTCGGGGAAATCGTTAATTACTAGTGTTTATAGGAGGTCTTTTGAGGTGAGGAGGTCAGGCCAACTCGCCAGACAACGCCGGGAGTCCTACCATTATAATCTCAACTTTCCTGATATGTTAGGAGGCAGAGGAACTTCATCAACTACTCTCTGAAAAATTCTACGCTAATTGGTTGTTCAAGACACTAGATCAAACATTTAAGTACACGATAAAAATGCACCCCTTACACACACACACACACACACACACACACACACACACACACACACACACCAGTTCTCGGGGAGTTTGCCTCTCTCCTCCATCACCCACCATAATGTTGTACTAATAATCAACAAGGTTTAATTGTAATCCAAGTTATAACGATGTCATTAACGTTAGTCGTACACGATCCTACTCTCGGTCATGACACAAGTTAGGTGATGTGCTTCTGAGTGTTGCGGTGTTAACTTGAAGGTCAGGCGAGTCGTAAAGGAAGGAACAGTAAGAAGTCTACCCTTGTTACCTGTTGATTAGATAACCCAGTTTATATCACCTGAAGATTAATTACCCTAATGATACCTGGGGTTAAGTTAGGTTAGATTATAGTGGGATAGGTTAAGATGGGTTAGATTAGGTTAGGGTAGAGTAGAGTGGGTTAAGGGTAGTTAGCTTAGATTAGGTTTTGGTGGGATAGGTGAAGTTAGGTCAGTTTAGTTGAGGTTAATGGGGAAAGTCTCCATCATATTAAAGGTGTTTATAATTCACATTTATTTCTGACAATAAACATTAATATCATCGCCATAATCTTCCCTTAGTGGTCCAGTTCCCTCACACACACACACGCCAACATTACCACAACCATTACTGCCGCCACACATTTCCTCCTCCACACGCCATCATCCTTCACTGGTCTGGCAACAATGTTATATTTCATTAACTCTATACTCTTAAGACTGTACACTCGCCTCGTACAATATAGCCAAACCTCACTACTAGCAGACGTATTCTCCTCAACATCTTCTAAAAATAACAAAATTCTAGTCGAGGTGAGGGTAGTAACTGAGGACTGGAAGGCAAACATTGGGTAAATTGGCGCTGAACTCATAAAACTGTTTATTTTAACAGAAAAAAAAACAAAATCTCTTAAAACAAAATAGGTAGTGTAATTGCCTCTGTTACTCACACTGTGGAGGAGCTCAAACACTGACGAATAAGGACTAATGTTTGAACTGAGATGACTATTTGACCTCAAAGGCCTGTGGTTAATTCTTAATGGATGTTTGTATGAGTTATATCACCTTAAAATTAGACATCCCAGCTGATTGTACCTGAAGATTAACCACCTAATTAACTTTTCTCAACTATAGAAATAAGTTCACGTCTTCCAGGTGTTGCAGAACCAAGTACTAGACACCCAGTATCATGACCAAAACAACACGATCAAGTGAAACGAGTTGGCATATATTAATTTACTCTGTTATTAATCTGACCAGAACTGTCCCGGGTGATGCTCAGTGTAGCTTGGGATGGTACACGGGCCATAGGGAGCAACACACTGACTTTAATATTCACTACCGAGGTGGAATGTGTTAGTTAATGACTACTTAAACACCTGTAGTAATGCATGATTGACAGACAGACATATATACACACATACACACGCACAGACAGACACACACACGCAATGTTTTCTTATATCTCCTCCTCTTAACTTCCTGCTTCTCCTCCTCTTAAACTTCCTGCTTCTCCTCCTCTTAAACTTCCTGCTTCACCTCCTCTTAAACTTCCTGCTTCTCCTCCTCTTAAACTTCCTGCTTCTCCTCCTCTTAAACTTCCTGCTTCTCCTCCTCTTAAACTTCCTGCTTCTCCTCCTCTTAAACTTCCTGCTTCTCTTCCTCTTAAACTTCTTGCTTCCCCTCCTCCTCCTCCTCCTCCTTCACTTCTTCTACTTTTTTCCTTTTATTCTTCGTCTTCGTCTTCGTTATCATCATTCCCCTCGTCTCTTAAAAGTAACTGCTCCCACCTGGAAACTTTATTAGATAATTGAGGTAAACTTTAAGTGTTATTTCGATTTGCAACATTGGCTTTGGCTGCCATAACGACTCGGATACTACAATGAAAGTTAAAGACACTGGAAAACACACATAACAGCGCCTTAACTCTCCTTTACGAGTTACCTGAGCGCTTGTGTTGCTGTCCTAGTGTTGTAGTCACTCAGACGTGTTGGTGGGCTGTGTCTTTCTCGCAATTTAACGTTGTTTGTGTTTGCTGCTGTTGGTGTTCTGTTACCTGGGGACTAAAGTGTGTTCTCTCGTATTATTTTTTTTGATATATAATAAATGATTACCTGAGGATTAACTCCCCTATTTTATTAAATACACTTATGTTTACCTAACTCAGCCTTACCTAACCTAACCTAGTCTAATTTAACCTACCCTACTGTAAACTATCTTAACCTAACATAATCTTACCAAACCTAACATAACCTAACCATATCTAACCTAACCTAACCTAACCTAACCTAACCTAACCTAATCTTACCAAACCTAAAATAACCTAACCATATCTAACCTTACCTAACATAACATCCCCAACTCGAGTTTAAAAGCCACAAGGTGAAACAAACCCAGGGGAGCTAATCTTCAGGTGATCCTAATAAAATAAATCAATTTGCTTTATTTTAATCTCGTCTTCACAGCTTTCCTCCATTAGGGTTTCTATGACTCTTGTGTTTCCTGAATCTCTTGAAATTTTATCTCCAGTTTCCATTTACTCGTCCGGGTACAACAAGGTTACTTCCCCTCTTATAATGGAGTACTTCAAGGGTGTGTTATTGTCCCTTCCTGTTTGTGGGGGTTGGTTAATTTTTACACAGAGAAACAACACACACACACACACACACACACACACACACACACACACACACACAGATACAGACACACACACACATTGTATATACATGTATACTCTCTCTTTCTCTCTCTCTCACACACACACACACACACACACCACACACACACATTGTATATACATGTATACTCTCTCTTTCTCTCTCTCTCACACACACACACACACACACACACACACACACACACACTCCCTCATGTTCCACACAATGTCAACAAACCAATTAGCCAGAGGAAACGAGTCGGACCCAACAGAATGACTCAATTAAGACCATCAGGTTGTGTCGCCATTAGTGTGTCCGTGTACGTGACCAATCTGGTGTCCGTGATGAAGGATAAATTTATTCCTCACTTACACTTAACTCTCTCACTTATTATTAATTTATAGGTCACGTTTTGGTGCTAATTTTTGTATTGTTTATTATATTTGTAGTGTAGTGGTGATGATAGTGTAGTGGTGATGATAGTGCAGTGGTGATGATAGTGCAGTGGTGATGGTAGTGTAGTGTAGTGTAGTGATAATGATACTGTAGTGGATGTAGTGTAGATGATTAGGAAGTCACTTATATTAACAAGTCTATGAACAGTCCCCCCCTCCCCTCCCCCCTCCCACTCCCCTCCCCCCTCCCCTCCCCTCCCCCTCCCCTCCCCCCTCCCCCTTCAAGAAATAATTCCATTTATTGTTATATTTACGCAGTGGAACGTCGCGTCGCCCTCAATCTTACAGAGATATTTCTAAAAGATAAACAACTCTCTCTCTCTCTCTCTCTCTCTCTCTCTCTCTCTCTCTCTCTCTCTGGGGGGTGGGGGGACCATAAACAGACGAGACAGTTAGATACAATTCACATTTAATAGATTTTTCTGAGCCATTTCTCTCCCCACTAGAGAGACATTCACACAGAGAGACAGAGAGATGATAAGGATAGTCTCTCGGTATCTCTCCTGTTATCTCCTTCCGCTGACCTCATCAACACCTTTGTCACCTAAACTAATTGGGGTCAAGGATGTGAACTAGTGACCCTTAACAACACTCTATAATGTGTCAGAATCTGCTAATTAAACCCATGTGTGTTGTCTTGATAGGTTGGTACCGGCACTAACAACCAGAGAGGGTGTGTGTGTGTGGGTATGTGTGTGTGTGGGTATGTGGGTGTGTGTGGGTGTGTGTGTGTGTGGGTGTGTGTGTGTGTGGGTGTGTGTGTGTGTGTGTGTGTGTGTGTGTGTGTGTGTGTGTCGTATTTCAGTTTGATTCTGGGAATTAATTAAGATCCGCTTTACAGCTTTAGCGGTGTGTATGTGTGTATGTGTGTCACGTAATTATTCCCTCAGCAACAAACAGGAGAGAGAGAGAGAGAGAGAGAGAGAGAGAGAGAGAGAGAGAGAGAGAGAGAGAGAGAGTTCCCTCACATACATCACAACTCACAAGCTCAACTAATCTCATTTGACGTTGGCTAAAGGAACCCTTTGATATCATATGAAAACTCACACTAAAAAAGTTTATATGTATTACCCAAGGACATCGTTTGGTCATCCGTCAATTTTTTCCTTTTGTCTTAACGAGAATTAGGACGATGTTATTTAGCTATGAAGGGAAAAATGACCCGTGGAGTGTGTTTAGGGTGGGAGGACCGTAGAGTGCGTGGGATTGTGTGTGTGTTAGTCGATGAAAAGGTGATAAATGATAGTGAACTTGTTATTTAAGTATTTAATGATAGTGGTGATTGTAAGTGATTAGTGAATAAAATAGAGACGAGTTCAATTGAATAATATACCATAATATTCCATAATATACCTTAAAATCGATTCTCATTACAAACAAAAAATGAATAAATAAATAAATAAATAAAATAAAAATCCCACATATATATATATCGTAGCTCTTAAAGGAGTATAATTACATATAACCAATTACACATATTATTAACGTCTTATTCATTATCAATATATATATATCAGCTTCCAACATCGACTGTCAACACACACAGTGACAATATAGCAAATAATACTACTGTCTTGACCACCATTGATAGCCTACACCACGGTCACCACTCTGTCGCGTCTGTATATCTGTCTGTCTGTCTGTCTGTCTGTCTGTCTGTCTGTCGCGTCTGTCTATCGGGTATATCTGTCGCTTCTGTCTATCTATCTATCTGGGAGCACCTTTTCGTCTTAGACTTTTACCGTGACGTATAAAACAGACGATGAAACTCTCCCTCTAGTGTCTGTTGATTTTACTGTTAATGGAATCCGTTCACTGTTGGTTCAGTATATGGCGCCGTAAAATAAAGTTGTTTTTTTTTTTAAATGTTTTCATCTGGCAGTCTAGCTGAAAATCAAAGCCAGTTCTCTTCTCTTCTCTTCTCTTCTCTTCTCAACGGTCTTGGTGAAGATTTTATTCTAATGCTTAATTTAATTTATATTTTAGATTTACATATTTAATTTACAGCTTTTCTCATGCATGTGTAAATACTGACGATTTTCAGGGGACAAATACCCCCCCCCCCCCCCCCGCCTCTCACTCTTCTGGAAATGTTAAGAGACTTTTGAATATTTAACTCAGCTTTTCCCAAGGCACTCAGACCTCGTTCTTGATTCTGCGTAATTGACTTCCATTTAGAACACTAGCCGGCCTTAAGTGTCTATTTCAAGGTTATGTCTCGGTTCACTAATTTCGTAATGGTTGGAATTCTTGTATACCTGGGTTAGGTTAGGTTAGGTTAGGTTAGGTATACCTTGTTTGTTAAGGTATTCTTCAGTCCTAAACATGTCTCTTACTCGGTCACATCAGTATGACTTTTGCTCTAGAGATTAATTAAGATATGATCAGTGTGTGTGTGTGTGTGTGTGTGTGTGTGTGTGTGTGTGTGTGTGTGTGTGTGTGTGTGTGTTATAACCCTCATCAATCATACACGGATAAGTCACAATACACTGAACTCATCTAAACTCTTAACCCCGGGTGACATCTAATCATTAATACGGTAATTGGTTCGTGGGGAATCATAAGAGCTTTTGAGAGTTTAATCAACGTGATGAAAAATATATTTAAAGGTGAAGGTTATTACACACTGTCTAGAATGTTTATGTCAAAGAATAAATCTGATTTTTTTACGAGGATAATCAGTGAGGCTGGTGGCAGGTGATGGTGAGTCTCCTGCTGGACACCTTTGATGGTCAACCTTCACCTAATTTGTTTAGTAAGGTAGACGAGGTGATGGTCACTTGCTGCCTGACAGGTCCCGCTCCACCCGCTACTGACGTACTGCCTGGCAGGTCTCCCTCCACCAGCTACTGACCTACTGCCTGACAGGTCCCGCTCCACCCGCTACTGACGTACTGCCTGGCAGGTCTCCCTCCACCCGCTACTGACCTACTGCCTGGCAGGTCCTCCTCCACCCGCTACTGACGTACTGCCTGGCAGGTCTCCCTCCACCAGCTACTGACCTACTGCCTGACAGGTCCCCCTCCACCCGCTACTGACGTACTGCCTGGCAGGTCTCCCTCCACCAGCTACTGACCTACTGCCTGACAGGTCCCCTTCCACCCGCTACTGACGTACTGCCTGACAGGTCTCCCTCCACCAGCTACTGACCTACTGCCTGACAGGTCCCGCTCCACCCGCTACTGACGTACTGCCTGGCAGGTCTCCCTCCACCAGCTACTGACCTACTGCCTGACAGGTCCCCCTCCACCCGCTACTGACGTACTGCCTGGCAGGTCTCCCTCCACCAGCTACTGACCTACTGCCTGACAGGTCTCCTTCCACCCGCTACTGACGTACTGCCTGGCAGGTCTCCCTCCACCAGCTACTGACCTACTGCCTGACAGGTCCCCCTCCACCCGCTACTGACGTACTGCCTGGCAGGTCTCCCTCCACCAGCTACTGACCTACTGCCTGGCAGGTCCCCCTCCACCCGCTACTGACCTACTGCCTGGCAGGTCCCCCTCCACCCGCTACTGACCTACTGCCTGGCAGGTCCCCCTCCACCCGCCACTGACCTACTGCCTGGCAGGTCCCCCTCCACCCGCTACTGACCTACTGCCTGGCAGGTCCCCCTCCACCCGCTACTGACCTACTGCCTGGCAGGTCCCCCTCCACCCGCCACTGACCTACTGCCTGGCAGGTCCCCCTCCACCCGCTACTGACCTACTGCCTGGCAGGTCCCCCTCCACCCGCTACTGACCTACTGCCTGGCAGGTCGTCCTCCACGCCTGGCAGGTCGCCCTCCACGCCTGGCAGGCACCAAACTATTTATATATAACAAATAACATGAACCAAACTAACCTAACCTAACCAACCTTCTGATCCCAAGTTACTTCTATATTAAGTTATGTTAGGTCAATATAGTTCCTCTGGCCTCTCCTACAGAACAGTTTACTGCCAGAGTCTCAGCCGTTCGTCGTAAACAAACACAAAACGTTACCTGCAGAATTAACCTGATGTATTACGGTCAACTGCCTGTTTCCTATTGTCAACAACATGTTTTGGTCACATAAGATAATATTTAAGAAATATTGTTCACTCAACAGTCAGCGAAAGTGTTGTTAATTATTACTATTCATTTTGTTTACAGACTGAGGCAGAGGAACGGCCAGCCGGACACAAGGATTTAAGCGCCACCCTCTCTCTGGCTCTCTGGTTAAATACAGCAGTTTAAAAAAAATGTTTTAAGTAACTCACAAACGCGTTTATGATGAGTATTTCACGGCCATTAACCCTGAAGCCTATTGACAGGAAAGACATTTTTAAATAATGCATTAGCTCATTAGTCGACCCGAGTCATTGAAGTGTACTCGTGTTTATAAACCAATTTTTTATATATTTGTTGAGACATTTTTTAGCTCATTAATGAATATCTCAGAGACATAAAATATTAATATTATTTTTACAATCAATTTATGAGAATATCCCAGGAAGGCTTCACTCCACATTGTTTCACTCACACTCCAGAATATTTCACTCACAGACTCTCTTAATTGGAGTGTGTTAGTACGTTATAATATGGAATGAAATGTTAATAAAATATATATATGTATGTTTGTAAGCACACCGAGTCATACGTTGTATCACAGAACAAGTGGAACAAGTAATATAGTTTGTTCATCATTGTTCATGTAGCAGTTCCGGGTCTCTCTCTCTCTCTCTCTCTCTCTCTCTCTGGTGGTGGTGGTGGTGGAGATAGTGGTAGTGATGGTGGTAGTTGTAGTGGTGGTAGTGGTGGTAATACTGGTAGTAGTGGTAGTGATGGTGGTAGTTGTAGTGGTGGTAGTGGTGGTGATAGTTGTAGTGGTGGTAGTGGTGGTGATACTGGTAGTAGTGGTAGTGATGGTGATAGTTGTAGTGGTGGTACTGGTGGTGATACTGGTAGTAGTGGTTGTGGTGGTGATAGTTGTAGTGGTGGTAGTGGTGGTAATACTGGTAGTAGTGGTAGTGATGGTGGTAGTTGTAGTGGTGGTAGTGGTGGTGATACTGGTAGTAGTGGTAGTGATGGTGGTAGTTGTAGTGGTGGTAGTGGTGGTAATACTGGTAGTAGTGGTAGTGATGGTGGTAGTTGTAGTGGTGGTAGTGGTGGTGATACTGGTAGTAGTGGTTGTGGTGGTGATAGTTGTAGTGGTGGTAGTGGTGGTAATACTGGTAGTAGTGGTAGTGATGGTGATAGTTGTAGTGGTGGTAGTGGTGGTGATACTGGTAGTAGTGGTTGTGGTGGTGATAGTTGTAGTGGTGGTAGTGGTGGTAATACTGGTAGTAGTGGTAGTGATGGTGGTAGTTGTAGTGGTGGTAGTGGTGGTGATACTGGTAGTAGTGGTTGTGGTGGTGATAGTTGTAGTGGTGGTAGTGGTGGTAATACTGGTAGTAGTGGTAGTGGTGGTGATAGTTGTAGTGGTGGTAGTGGTGGTGATACTGGTAGTAGTGGTAGTGATGGTGATAGTTGTAGTGGTGGTAGTGGTGGTAATACTGGTAGTAGTGGTAGTGATGGTAAGGCTACTGAGAGCAACACATTAATCATCCTCATGAAAAAAGCAAAATATTTCTCGCCTCTTACATATAAAAAGTGGATTTACCAACACGAAATCCCATGATGTTTCAAGTGAATATTTTAGGTGTATGAGAATATTCTGCCAAATCCCCTTTAGGTTTGAAGTTTTACGACGAAAGGATTATAAATGGTCGAATTAGGGAGGAGGGACAGACAGACAGATGTACAGACAGATAGACAGACAGATACGGAGAGAGAGAGAGAGAGACAGACAGACAGACAGACAGAGAAAGAGACAGAGAGA
This sequence comes from Homarus gammarus, assembly GCA_958450375.1. Lineage (NCBI taxonomy): Eukaryota > Metazoa > Arthropoda > Malacostraca > Decapoda > Nephropidae > Homarus > Homarus gammarus. Next base: position 708,921 of record CAUDMG010000472.1, read on the forward strand.
GAGAGAGAAAGAGAGAGTCTGAGCGTGTTCGAGTGTGTGTGTGTGTGTGTGTGTGTGTGTGTGTGTGTGCAAGACAGACAGACATTCTTGAGAGCATCCTGACACCTCCTGACACCTCCTGACACTTCCCACTTCCTGTAATCTCCGGCGTTGTCAGAATACATCTTTCTCTTGCGGATATGAAGATGACTCACTCTTTCCCTTCAACAAAAACACGTAAAAAAAAAAAAAGTAATTTCAATTCTGTTTCAGTTTTTGTTACTTTTATTTATTATTTTTTTATTTTATTTTTTATTTTCGTGGATGAGTTCACTTGTAGGCGAAAAAAATAGTTAAAAAAATATTAAGAATAATTATTTCATTCACCTGTTGTCATGTTTATAGGTGCGTCAGTCAGCTCATTGTCTGCCTTTCTTCTCTTATTGACTGATTGGTAATTAAAACTGATGATTAAACACCCTGACGCTACTTTGGGTTGTGTTACAGGTTAGGTTAGTTTAGGTCAGGTTAGGTTAGGTTAGGTTACTAAGAAATAGTCATAGCTACGTCAATGCAAGACTAATAGTCGCACTCCCACTAGCATTTACAAGGGGTGCGCATAAGTTGTTTTACCGGGAACCAACGTACAGTATAATATTCCCGGAAATATTGCCGGTATTGGAACTGCAGCGCCACCCTGTACAATAAGGCTCTTCCGGGAAGTGGTGTTAGAAGCGTTAATGGAAAGGTGGTCGGGTTCCTGGTAATATATAAGTAATTAGGTACAGCTTCACCTGAAGATTAACCACTACTCAGATTAATTCACTTGATTAAGCAACCCTGATGCTTAACCTAACCTGACATGACCTACCCTACCCTACCCTACCCTGGAATAAAAATCACAACACCTCCTTCTCGACTGAGGTCTGAGGGACAAATCAACTCAAATACAGTGAGACTCTTCGTAAAAAAACAAGATCATTTCTACAGTCCTAACTCCATTGTGTAACGTCTTTCACCGTATCGTCTTTCACCGTAACGTCTTTCACCGTAACATCTTCCACCGTAACGTCTTCCACCGTAACATCTACCACCCTCATA
>CAUDMG010000472.1:715000-720000 GCA_958450375.1 Homarus gammarus
AGTCCGCAGGTTAACCATTAGTTTAGTGAGTACTGGGGCCCGGTCGTGATAGGAGGAAGAGGAAGGCGGGGAAGGCGAGACAGGGAGGAAAAAGGGGGAAGGAGGGGGTAAAAAGTGAGAGGGGGGAATAAAAGGGAGAGGGAGAGGGGAGAGAGGGCAGTAAGAGTAAGAGAAAGGAAGAGAGATACTGAATACTCTTCTGATGTGTCATATCTCTTCCCTATTCCTATATGTCTCTCATCTTCTCTCATCTCTCCCCTCGTGTCTCCCCTTGTCTCTCCCCTCACCCCATTAGCGCTGGACGATAGCAGAACTAATAAACACCTCTTAATATCGCTTCTCTCGTCACACTCTGATAATCAATTCCCTTAAGAGCGATCTTTCCTCACTTAGGTTGATTAAAAAAGAAAACGCGGTCACGTGGAGGGGTAACTATAGCGTATTAATTTCCCCATGGTGAGTGTCGCAGCCATGGACACGTAACACGCCCATGGTTTCTAATAATCAATACAATAATAACGTTGCTTGTTTGTGTTTATAGTACCCATTTTATAAGTAAAATATATAAAACTAAACCATAGTGGTGTACACAGTTTGCTAACCACTTAACTCTACCTGTAAACTAACGGTAAACTCCTCCCCCAGGTGTGTAATCAGATGAGGTGTGAGCTATAAATCTTAATTCGCTTAAAATATCATCTGTCCCACAGTGGCGTCTCCACCACCCCGCCTTCTGGCCCTTTAACACACCTGGCCTCATTATAAAATATTTTTATCTCGGTGTTTACCCGATTATCCGTGTCGTACAATATTTCTCACTCGGTTTTAATCGGGACGTGTTTATTCGACGATCCTCATTACGTAGTGTTTAATAGAGGGTAAATACGAGACATCAAGGAAATTTATCCTAATCGACCACGTGTAAACACTCACGCAAGATAAGATTATTAGGAAGATAATTTGTCCTATAGATTAATGGTCTTATTTGTTTATTTTTATTATTTTTAAAACATTTTTCTCTGATCAAGTTTCGATTACCTGTACTTCCTTAACACGAAAGTATGATACTGTATTATGAATCACTCTTAAATATTATATTATAGCCCCTTGAGAAGTGTGTGTGTGTGTGTGTGTGTGTGTGTGTGTGTGTGTGTGTGTGTGTGTGTGTGTGTGTGTGTGTGTACTCTAAAATATACACTAAGTACAAAACTTTTTCACGTGGTTCCTGAGGAGGAGGAAGGGCAGCGGGGGGAGGGGTATCTAGGAGGTGCGGCAGTGGGGGAGGAGCATCTAGTAAGGAGGTCAGGCTGAAGAAGGGAGACAACACCCATGATGACTGAGACCTTAGGGCGGACTAGGCCAAGGACTCTCCACTTCCATCTGATCCCGTGGGAGCAGTGGAGGCTAAGTAGTAAGGGATTTTTCTCCTTTGAGCGTGAAGCAAGTTATGCAAGGAGTGTGGAGGACTCTCTCTCTCTCTCTCTCTCTCTCTCTCTCTCTCTCTCTCTCTCTCTCTCTCTCTCTCTTGCTTCTGCCCACGATTAAGGAAGAGGAGGGGGGGGGGGGGGGGAGGGGCAGAGTGGATAAAGGATAACCCTCTTTAGTCCTGTAAAAATGTTAGGATAGGGAGAACAGTGAAAGATCTCCCTTTTGTATTCGTAAAGGAAATTGGAGAATGTCAGGAGAAAGATTTAACCCTCTGATCATAAATGGGGGGGGGAAGGGAGGGGGGGGAGGGAAGGAGGGAGGGAGGGAGGGAGAGAGGGAGGGAGGGAGGGCATATGATCTCCAGTCTAGTCTCGGGGGAACCAGAGGAAGGAGGGAGGAGGAGAAGGAATCTGGGAAGTAGAGAGAGAAAGAGGGGTGGAAATGGGAAGGAGAGAGGGAAGGAGAGAGGGAAGGGGGGAGGATCTGAGAGGGAGTAGGAGAGAAGAGAAGGAATAGTAAAGGATCCTCCTCCTTAGTTCCGCCTCAGTAAAGGAGTCAAGGATATCATCTTCATTCCTGAGTCAAGCTGATAGGTTAAGGTCCTCTCTCTGGAGACCCGAGGGAGGGAGGGAGGGAGGGAGGGAGGGAGGGCGGGAGGAAAGGAGTAAAGGAAGGAGGAACGAAAGGGGTAAAAGAGGAAGGAAGGAAGGATGGAAGGGAAGGAGGGAAGGACTAGGGAGGGGGGTGAAGGGAGGGGGGTGGAGGGAGGGGGGGTGGTGGAAGGGGGGAGGAGGGGGCAAAAGGAGTAAGGGAGGAAGGTAGGGAGAGATAAATGGAGGAAGGAGTTCACTTGATCCTGGTGGGGTGACCGGGCTAAGCAGTAGGGCGGCTACTGGCCTAATTTGGGGGAGAAAATATACGACCGCGTTTGTGTACGTTAGTGGGAGACGCGTACATGTATAGAAGAAGTGCACATGTGTAGAATACGTACATATACATAGAAAACATACGTACACAAGCTTGCGAATGTTTGTATCAAGGAGAAATGCACACGTACAGTAGACAGTAATGACACACATACATGGAAAACGCTAAAAAAACCCAGCCAAGTAAGATTAGTAAACATACGGGCGACTCTCTCCTCTCACACCAAGTTAAACACTGTTCCTTAACTCATATCTACACTAGTTTAAAGCGAAGCAGTAAATAGTCACGGTAATTCTCTAATAAATTAACACAACAGTATTTTTAAGGGAAGAAGTTAAAGAGTGCGACTCGTGTTGAGACAAGCCCCATTAGTGTGTGAGGTTAGTGTCCATGTTTCTTGGCAAGACTCCGGGAAACATAAGAGCGACACAATCAGTCAGCAACTAATGCACCACCGCCCTCCCTGCCCACCCTGCCCACTCTGCCCCCTGCCCACCCTGCCCCCTCTGCCCACCCTGCCCACCCAGCCCCCTGCCCAACCCCGATGCCCCCCTGCCCCCCCCCCCGGCCCCTCTCCCATTCGGTGTTGACTCATGCTAGATTTATTTCCGTGCACACATCACCTCCACCAACGTGTGTACCTCGTCTCCGTGTACACATCACCTCCACCAGCGTGTGTACCTCGTCTCCGTGTACACATCACCTCCACCAGTGTGTGTACCTCGTCTCCGTGTACACATCACCTCCACCAGCGTGTGTGTACCTCGTCTCCGTGTACACATCACCTCCACCAGCGTGTGTACCTCATCTCCGTGTACACATCACCTCCACCAGCGTGTGTACCTCGTGTCCGTGTACACATCACCTCCACCAGTGTGTGTACCTCGTCTCCGTGTACACATCACCTCCACCAGTGTGTGTGTACCTCGCCTCCATGTACGTACCATATCACCAGCGTGTGTACCTCGTCTCCGTGTACACATCACCTCCACCAGTGTGTGTGTACCTCGCCTCCATGTAGGTACCATATCACCAGCGTGTGTACCTCGTCTCCGTGTACGTACCATATCACCAGCGTGTGTACCTCGCCTCCATGTAGGTACCATATCACCAGCGTGTGTACCTCGCCTCCATGTAGGTACCATATCACCAGCGTGTGTACCTCGTTCCCAATTACAATATAAATAATAAAGTTGTGTTTACTGTTTGTTGTTGTTCCTGTTGTCATTCTCCCTCACTAAACCAAATTATATCTCCCCCATTGCCTCTCTCTCTCTCTCCTTCTCTCCCTTTGATTCTCTCTCCCTTCATTTCTCCCTCAACCGTAGTTTCTGTTATTGTTATTCATTATTTATCTTATTAAACATCATTCATTATAAAACTATAAGTCTTTCCTTTATCTTATCTTTCTCTCGTAAACGTCAATTATCCACACACTAACTATTATCATCCACACTATGTTATCCACACTCCTCCTCCTCCTCCTCAGTGACATATAGACAACTAACCCACAGTTAAACAGACATATGACTCTGTATGTATTGATCACTGTACCCGAGAGAGAGAGAGAGAGAGAGAGAGAGAGAGAGAGAGAGAGAGAGAGAGAGAGAGAGAGAGAGAGCAACATCTGCCTCACCATCATCGTCTTATGATTAATTTGTTGTTCAGGTGTTGACTTAGTCATTAAGGTTGTCAGGTGAGAGTGAGTGAGTCTTTACCGAGGAAACCTGAGGCTGACTGATCCCTGTCCCGCCCCGGGGTCATGACCTGCCTGGTCCAGGGGTCACGCTGAGGGGTCATGACCTGCCTGGTCCAGAGGTCACGCTGAGGGGTCATGGCCTGCCTGGTCCAGGGGTCACTCTGAGGGGTCATGACCTGCCTGGTCCAGGGGTCACTCTGAGGGGTCATGACTATTGTTCCCATGTTAAAGGTCGTACGTTATGCTCTAACACACCCACTGTATATCACCTAACAGAACTTAAACCCAGAGATACACAAATATACAGTAAATACTTCAGAATAATACAGTATACTGGATAACGTATTACTTAAACTTGTATATACTGGAATAATAGTATTTACTCTCCCTAAGATTATACACATATTCATACATGCACGTATACCCACAATTGCATACAGAAATACTATACTATAAAATTACTGGTATAGATCAATGGACACGAAAATGTAAGTACGTTCTCACTTTCATCTGTTTACACACACACACACACACACACACACACACACACACACAGTAGTCAACGTAAACACACACTTCTCAACACGTGCCGGAAGCTAGCCAATGTTTACATACACCAGTTGCCACTTACTATTTTCGCCTCAGGTTTTTACGTCTGCCAGTTGCCACTCTCCATCTTGGTACAACCAGCCGTCTTCTCTCACCACCTAGGAAGGAGAAACTACTTTATCTGTCACCAAGGAAGAGGTTTTTTGGTGGGGTAATAATAATAATAATAATAATAAATAAGAAGAACAAGAAGAACAACAACAACTCCAACAACATCGCCAACAACAACAACAAGAAACAATAACAACAATTAAATAATACATCAACAACAACAACAACAACCTTCTACATCTGCTCTACAAAATTAATTACACACATCCAATTAATTACCAACTAT
>CAUDMG010000472.1:722500-790000 GCA_958450375.1 Homarus gammarus
TGTCTAAATTTCCAAGAGACTTTTAGTTATAATTAATGTCTTCATCTGTATCGTTAATTAAAGGTGTAATGTAGGTAGAAGACATTCCTACCAACAGTCAGTGACCTACTTGCCAAGTGGAGGTGGAGGATTTGTTTATGCTCGGTGGAGATGCGCAGTAAGGGGTGCGCAGTGACGAGTGGCGGGGCGGGCTTGTCTTTGATGATTACCAGAGATCAAGCGAGACCCATAAATACGTTACGAGGCTGACGGTGACGATGAAGAAGGCGATGTAGGCGTTATATTATGGTCAACACGTTGGCATTAATGACAATGTTTACGGTGTGTTAGTGATAATGAAGATATTGTTAGATGATGAAAAATACTCATTATGGATGTAGATGATAATGAACATGTCTTCATAACAACACACACACACACACACGACCCCCGTTACCATGAACTCACAAACCCTAACAAGAAAGTATATGTACAATGTCCTCTTCCAAAGTGAAATACTCCATCACACGTCCACACCTTTTATAAATACTCCTCTTCAAACACCTGAGTCAAACATACAGGTAAAACTCCCTAATTAAACCTTCAAAGTAGCGGGATGTGGAGTTACTGAATATAAACAACATCAGCTGATCGTGGACATGTGCTGCTAGGAGTGTTGTGTGTGGTAAGGTGGTGTTAGGAGTGTAATAATTTGAGATACACTGTAGAGTTCCTGTAGATGTAATGTTGTCCCTGTAGGTGTGATGGTGTCCCTGTAGGTGTGATGGTGTCCCTGTAGGTGTGATGGTGTCCCTGTAGGTGTGATGGTGTCCCTGTAGGTGTGATGGTGTCCCTGTAGGTGTGATGATGTCCCTGTAGGTGTGATGATGTCCCTGTAGGTGTGTTGGTGTCCCTGTAGGTGTGATGATGTCCCTGTAGGTGTGATGGTGTCCCTGTAGGTGTGATGGTGTCCCTGTAGGTGTGATGGTGTCCCTGTAGGTGTGATGGTGTCCCTGTAGGTGTGATGGTGTCCCTGTAGGTGTGATGATGTCCCTGTAGGTGTGTTGGTGTCCCTGTAGGTGTGATGATGTCCCTGTAGGTGTGATGATGTCCCTGTAGGTGTGATGGTGTCCCTGTAGGTGTGATGGTGTCCCTGTAGGTGTGTTGGTGTCCCTGTAGGTGTGATGATGTCCCTGTAGGTGTGTTGGTGTCCCTGTAGGTGTGATGGTGTCCCTGTAGGTGTGATGGTGTCCCTGTAGGTGTGTTGGTGTCCCTGTAGGTGTGATGGTGTCCCTGTAGGTGTGATGGTGTCCCTGTAGGTGTGATGGTGTCCCTGTAGGTGTGATGATGTCCCTGTAGGTGTGATGGTGTCCCTGTAGGTGTGATGATGTAGGATATAGAGTATAGTGTCTGTATGAATGTTACTAGAGATATATAGAGCTGTATACATCAATAATTATAAACACAAAGCCTTATAGAGTCTTATATACCCGATAATAGAGCTTCTATATATAACTCCTCATTGTAAAATAGCAAAAATATAGAGTCCTGTAAGTTTAATATATCACACAAGATGGACCTCTTTTACAAACCTGAAGAAGCACTACACAGACCTGAAGAAGCACTACACAGACCTGAAGAAGCACTACACAGGAACACATGAATATACTGAGGTTAATATAAAATAAAATGATTAGTAGGTTGACTCAAGCACGAAGCCAAGGTAATATTACCATCTTGTGTGACTGATAAACCCTGGATTAGTATTGTGGGGAGATGCCTCTAGGTTCGATTAGGTTAGGTTAGGTTAGGTTAGGTTAGGGTAGTTTAGGTTAGGTTAGTTTAGGTTAGGTTAGGTTAGGTTAGGTTAGGTTAGTTTAGGTTAGGTTAGGTTAGGGTAGTTTAGGTTAGGTTAGGTTAGGTTAGTTTAGGTTAGTTTAGGTTAGGTTAGGTTAGGTTAGGTTAGGTTAGGTTAGGGTAGTTTAGGTTAGGTTAGGTTAGGGTAGTTTAGGTTAGGTTAGTTTAGGTTAGGTTAGGTTAGGTTAGGTTAGGTTAGGTTAGGGTAGTTTAGGTTAGGTTAGGTTAGGTTAGTTTAGGTTAGGTTAGGTTAGTTTAGGTTAGTTTAGGTTAGGTTAGGTTAGGTTAGGTTAGGTCTAAGCTCTAGGATACATTCTAAAACTATTGTCGAGGACCTATACATCGTCTTCAAGCAGTGACAGGTTAGGTTAGGTTAGGTTAGGTTAGGTTAGGTCTAAGCTCTAGGATACATTCTAAAACTATTGTCGAGGACCTATACATCGTCTTCAAGCAGTGACAGGTTAGGTTAGGTTAGGTTAGGTTAGGTTAGGTCTAAGCTCTAGGATACATTCTAAAACTATTGTCGAGGACCTATGCATCGTCTTCCAGCAGTGACAGGTTAGGTTAGGTTAGGTTAGGTTAGGTTAGGTCTAAGCTCTAGGATACATTCTAAAACTATTGTCGAGGACCTATACATCGTCTTCAAGCAGTGACAGGTTCTCCAACATATAAGATTTTCTCCTCCGTCCCTCCCTCTCTCCCTCTCGTAGACAGGCCCTCCACCATCACCATCACAACATTATGATAAAAAGTTTCTATAATAATAATAATATTTACGTGATTACAGCAACGATGACTAACAAGTTAATTTATTGTGTTATCGTCCTAGAGTTGTGTATGATGAAGGCCAGGTGTTATTACTGTGTGTGTGTCTGGTTATACGAGTACTATCATCCCAGAACTATAATATGTACGACAATATATCCATCACTGTACGATATACATATAAACACTTCAAAACTACAGGAGTTGTATGATATAGTGTCTTACTGAAGCGTATTAACATCTTCCTGAAACTGAAGCTCTTAATGGAGTTATATTTACACACTAAGCCAATAAACCTTACTAATAAAAATCATTATTATTCTGAATTACTGTAACGTGAAGTAGTCTTGTGTTTAACTGGTCAGGGGTATTTATTAATTGATGTGTCTTATCTAGTAGCTAAGGGAGGATCATCACAGTGTTTGTTTATCATTGGCTATCGTGTTGAGGAGGAGGTGTTTAATTCTTCATGATATCCGAGTCAAATGTTTACTTTCTTAGCTGCCTTATTAGCGGGAAGATAAAGCTTATTAGTGGGAAGGTAAGCTTATTAGAGGGAAGGTAAGCTTATTAGCGGGAAGGTGAGCTTATTAGAGGGAAGGTAAGCTTATTAGCGGGAAGGTAAGCTTATTAGAGGAAAGGTAAAGCCTATTAACGGGGAGGTAAGCTTTTTAGCAGGAAGATAAAGCTTATTAGCGGGAATATAAAGCATGGTAGGGAGGAAGGGGAGGAGGAGATCCTAGTAGTACTGGTCGAGTGAGCCTTTAGAGACTCTTGACGAAGCAGCTGATGGACCTCAAGAAAGATCCTGCACATAAGAGAACTCTTTATAAAAATCCCCCACCGGCCAACAGCTACGCATCCTGCTTGTGTAAGACGCTAATGAAAACAAATCTGTAGGAATCATAATATTACGCTGGTGGTAACAGATGAATGAGAGCTTATATTGTGGCCCCTTCACCGCCTCAAGTGTTAGGTGGGTGTGAGGAACAGATCAGTAACTCGGTCAACGACACCTAGTGACCTTCACGTCAATGACACCACTAGCAGGAGTCCTATATAAAAGTTATTGGATATCCGTTTACTAGTTAGCTATTACAAATATTCCTTCCTATAGCTTAAAATGTCGTTTATTTGTAGTTCGGTTTTGTCATTATGATTAAGTTAGGATTATGATATCAAAGAGTAAGAGGAAAGAGTATTAATCTTCTCTCTTCTCTGATCATCGCCCTGACCTCATCTATCAGTCTGGGACGAAGTTACTACACAGTCCTCACCACCACCATCCTCACTACCACCACCGTCCTCACTACCACCACCACCGTCCTCACTACCACCACCATCCTCACTACCACCACCGTCCTCACTACCACCACCATCTTCACTACCACCATCCTCACTACCACCATCTTCACTACCACCATCCTCACCACTACCACCATCCTCACCACCACCATCCTCACCACCACCACCGTCCTCACTACCACCACCATCCTCACTACCACCACCATCCTCACTACCACCATCCTCACCACCACCGTAACAACCATTGTACAAAATCATCAACAACTTGTAGATAACTTGTGTGTTCTTTCCTTGCCAATCTAACTCATTATTATTATTATTATTATTATTTTGTTGTTGTCGTTGTCTTTGTTGTTGTTGCTGTTGTTGTTATTGTTCGTATTTTTGTTGTTGTTTCTATATCATTGACGGCAGCTTCATTAGGCTTTGCTCTCGTATTTTTTTTTTTATTAAGATTATTTCCTGGAATTTTAATTTTACAAAAAGTGTAATCACGAAAGAACGTTGTTAATTAAATAAATGTTTTGAACTTCAGAAAATGAAAAAATATACGAAATTAAGTAAATTATAAATGACAGCGTTGAGAAAGAAAGAAAGATTTGAATGAGAAAAGTTGAGAATGAAAAATGGGAGACAGAGTGTATAATAAAGCACCATATTTTGCTCCAATCATTACCCAGAGTTCAGAACAAGAATCATTCTAATTGGCAGCCAGAGGATAAAATTACATATCCATAATTCATTGTATTTTAAACGAAAAATTACGAAAAATTACCAAGCAATGTTAAATTTCGCTCGGCTTGCCTTACAAACATATACCTCTTTCATTAACTGTGAATGCAATATCGCCAGGTTAACCAGCTCAACACAGGCGGTTTATACTAGCTTAAAAAACGAGTGAGTTATGCATTATTTTTTAGCCATAACATAACATAACATAATGATAGTGTCTCCCCGCCTCCTCTCCCTCCCCTCTCTTCCTCCCGTCCCCCCTTCCTCCCGCACACCTACTCCCCCTCTCAGTGTAGACAAACAGAGGGAGAGAAAAATATAGAAAATTATAAGCTTAGTGAGTGGAGAGAAAGAAGGTGTTAACATGAACGATAATTTAGACACTGAACACTAGAGGATGACGACTACCCCATGAGGACCCGTTGGTTGGCTCCTCACACACACACACACTACACATATGTATCCTAATATACATGTACAGTATATCAACACTTCTTTACTCTCTCACTGACACACACACACACACACACACACACACACTGGTGGGTACGTGGCTGGAATATCTTATGACTACGGAGACTCAGTGACACGATCTACTGGAGGTGTTAGATAAAACCACGACCCCAACTAACTCACTGAAGTAAACCACGACCCCAACTAACTCACTGAAGTAAACCACGACCCCAACTAACTCACTGAAGTAAACCACGACCCCAACTAACTCACTGAAGTAAACCACGACCCCAACTAACTCACTGAAATAAACCACGACCCCAACTAACTCACTGAAGTAAACCACGACCCCAACTAACTCACTGAAGTAAACCACGACCCCAACTAACTCACTGAAGTAAACCACGACCCCAACTAACTCACTGAAGTAAACCACGACCCCAACTAACTCACTGAAGTAAACCACGACCCCAACTAACTCACTGAATTAAACCACGACCCCAACTAACTCACTGAAGTAAACCACGACCCCAACTAACTCACTGAATTTAACCACGACCCCAACTAACTCACTGAATTAAACCACGATCCCAACTAACTCACTGAAGTAAACCACGACCCCAACTAACTCACTGAATTAAACCACGACCCCAACTAACTCACTGAATTAAACCACGACCCCAACTAACTCACTGAATTAAACCACGACCCCAACTAACTCACTGAATTAAACCACGACCCCAACTAACTCACTGAATTAAACCACGACCCCAATACCTGTTTCACCTTACCTGGCATTAAGTAATATTATTTTACGTTAAACGATGGACATTACCGCTTAAATTAATAAATTCCATAGTGCACAAGAAATGGGAAGGTGTTTATATTAATCAATTTCTATTTTATTCTAACTTGTGATGAACTGTCAATAAGTGATACCAAATAGATGATAGAAAACTAATGGTCCATTAGTGTGGGTAACTATGATAGATTTAAGGAGAATTAACGATTTACATTTATTCTGCTCCTCCAAACACACATGCAACTCCAATACATTACGATACATCTTACAGTAATACGATACATTATAACTATTACAATAACAAGTCCTAATTAACGTAACAAGTCGCTCTAGTAAAGTTATTGTATGTAAACAAAGATCACCTGAAGATTAGCCCCCCCAGTTTATTTCGCCTTAAGATTATCCTCCCTAACCTAACCTAACCTAATCTAACTTAACCTACCAGTACCACCAACATCACCATCACCATTACCACCACCATCACCACCATCACCACCACCATCACCATCACCATTACCACCACCACCACCACCATCACCATCACCACCACCATCACCACCATCACCACCTTTGAGATGTTGAGTGAACATTTGGTCCCAGGACAAGTCACAGTGTACTGTTATTGGTATGCAACAAGCAGCGGCAGCACTAGGAAGAGTGGAACAGTAGCTCCATCTACATACATATATCCACACTTCCCCAGCTGTGTGTGTGTGTGTGTGTGTGTGTGTGTGTGTGCGTGTGTGTGTGTGTTGCCCAGAGGAAAAAAAATTACTCCTCAGGGTAATGTAATGTTTGTAGGTCCTCCTCCTCCTTCGCCTCCTCCTTTCTCCTTCTCCTTCTCCGTCTCCTTCCTCCTCACTTTTTATCATCTTTTTCTTCCTATTCACTTCCTTTCTTATCAATCTCCTTCGACACATAACTATATACGTATAAAGAAAATATTAATCCAGGTACCCAAAGACAATCCGATGGCCCAGTTAAAAAACAAAACACGGTGGAAATAATATCCCAAATGGTTATATTCTCCACCAGGGGCAACATTTTCACCTTTACGTAATTATCAAATAATCAATATAATTATCTCTATCCTCCAATCAGGTGCAGGGGTTGTTAAGGTGGTTGTTAAGGGACTGTTAATACTGAACATTGGGAAACAGTTAACGTATTGTGGAGGAACAAGATTAAGGAAATGGAGAAAATCTTATTATCTTTGGTAACTGATGGTGGAGCAACGTAAAGGAATGTCGGTGTGTTGATTGCTTGGTGTGTGTGTGTGTGTGTGTGTGTGTGTGTGTGTGTGTGTGTGTGTGTGTGCGTGTGTGTGTGTGTGTCGTGACCAGTTATACTATATCAGAATCGACGGAACAACTACAAGACATTAGTAACTGTTAATGACAGGTGTGAGACAGGTAATGGCAGGTGTGAGACAGGTAATTACAGGTATAAGACAGGTAGTGACAGGTATAAGACAGGTAGTGACAGGTATAACACAGGTAGTGACAGGTATAAGACAGATAGTGACAGGTAATAAGACAGGTAGTGACAGATAATAAGACAGGTAATGACAGGTAATAAGACAGGTACATAGTGGGGTTATAAATCTTCGCTATATATTTGAACTAAGTCCTCATCCCTTGACCTAAGATGGCGCCAGGGACCAGATACAGACCTTTCATATTATAATAAATCTAGAGAATTATTTTGTCTCTTGTGAATGACGTGCTTGATGGAGGGAAGAATGTTATTAAGGGAAGAATGTCATGCAGGGAAGAATGTCATGCAGGGAAGAATGTCATGGATGGAAGAATGTCATGCAGGGAAGAATGTCATGGAGAGAAGAATGCCATGCAGGGAAGAATGTCATGTAGGGAAGAATGCCATGCAGGGAAGAATGTCATGTAGGGAAGAATGCCATGGAGGGAAGAATGTCATGGAGGGAAGAATGTCATGGAGAGAAGAATGTCAAGCAGGGAAGAATGTCATGGAGGGAAGAATGTCATGGAGGGAAGAATGTCATGGAGAGAAGAATGTCATGCAGGGAAGAATGTCATGGAGAGAAGAATGTCATGGAGGGAAGAATGTCATGGAGGGAAGAATGTCATGGAGGGAAGAATGTCATGGAGGGAAGAATGTCAAGCAGGGAATGTGATTAAAACACCGAAAATGAGAAGGAAAATGTGTTGGCGTGTTTGTGAGCGTCACTCTAGTAGTCACGAGAGAACTGGCACGAGGCTCTCACCAAGACGACCCAAGGCCCTTCCACTCACCTCAACACTGCAGGTATTCATCTCCTGCTGGGGGTTTACTGCTAGGGTTCTTACTGCTAGGGGCTTGCTGCTGGGAGCTTACTGCTGGGGTCTTACTGCTGGGTTCTTACTGCTGGGGGCTTACTGCTGGGGTTCTTACTGCTAGGGGCTTGCTGCTGGGAGCTTACTGCTAGGGGCTTGCTGCTGGGGGCTTACTGCTAGGGGCTTGCTGCTGGGGGCTTACTGCTAGGGGCTTGCTGCTGGGGTCTTACATAACCAGGGTTTTCCTATGATAATGTTCATATATATATAGAATACTGATGATAGTGAGGAGTTTGTATAATTATGGCCCTGTTTGTATAATTATGGCCCTGTTTGTATAATTATGGCCCTGTTTGTATAATTATGGCCCTGTTTATATAATTATGGCCCTGTTTGTATAATTATGGCCCTGTTTGTATAATTATGGCCCTGTTTGTATAATTATGGCCCTGTTTGTATAATTATGGTCCTGTTTGTATATTTATGGCCCTGTTTGTATAATTATGGCCCTGTTTGTATAATTATGAAAGGTAATTGAGCAGTTACTTCCCTGAGTAAAACCTTAATCGTTTGTAGGGAAAAAAATCATTGGCAAAAAGTCATAAAAAAAGTCACAGAAATAAAGTCCCTCTCCTCCTCCACCTCCTTCACCTCTCCTTCTCTCTCCTTCTCCACCTCCTTCACCTCTTTCCCTCTCCTTCACCTCCTTCCCTCTCCTTCTCCACCTCTTTCCCTCTTCTCCTTCACCCTCTTCTCCTACCTCCTTTCATATCCTTCCTCAGTACCTCCAGATCACCTAGAGTCGAGGCTGGAGGTATCGGCGGTGCAGGTGGTGTAAATATCAGGTACTAAGGTGTAATATTAGGTACTCAGAGAGGTTCTATGGCCACCAGCGTGTCGACTAAGGGCGCCCCGGCACCTCCCTGATTGACGGAAAGGCGAATATAGGGAAGGAATGTTCGTCATATGTGTTCAGAAATGTTTGTGTAATTTGGTTGAGTATCTTGGAAGGAAGGAAGGAAGGAAGGAAGGAAGGAAGGAAGGATTTTTTTTCTCTGACAGATATATAAAACACACACACACACACACACACACACACACACACACACACACACACACACAAAAGATGGTAATTACAAGACCAAATGATCATTAATCCTCCACCACGTCTGGAGAAGTTAGTGTTGCATTGTCTAATAGTGAACTCTCCACCATATATCCTCCTGTAGTTTAAATGACTACAGTGAACGAGGCAATTAATATGATTTACATATGTTGGGGGTAATTATATGGTCCTTTGGGAGAAATGTCTTTTATCTTTAATTTACAGTAATCTAATTAAAGGGAGGGGTGTAATTGGCTGTGTCAATGGCAACCTATAGCTTTGTCTCTGTGGGAATTTAATTATTTAATTTGTATTATGTAAACTAAACACAAGAGTAATATCTATTTTCTTAGTATTTATTTAATTATTTTAGTTTAGTATTTTTTTAGTAGTTACCTGACACTAATAACATCTTGTGATATTAGCTACACCTGTCCATGCCATGAATACTTTACCTGGATAAACTAATCAAGAGATTATGGGTGGGGTGGGGTGGGGTGGGGTGGGGTGGGGTGGGGTGGGGTGGGGTGGGGCGGGGCGGGGTGGGGCGGGGCGGGGTGGGGTGGGTAGGAGTCTAGGAGGAGAAAGGGTGAGGGAGAGAGAGGTAGGATGGGGTAAGGGTGGAGGGGGAGGTGAAGGGGGGAATGGGAGAAGATGGGGTGAAGGAGAGGGAAAGAGAGGGGAAAGGGGGTAGGAAAAGGGATGGGTGGGAAGAAGGAAAGGGAGAGAGAGGGATGGATGGTGTTGTGTTGGCAGGTGGTGTTGTGTTGGCAGGTGGTGTAGTGTTGGCAGGTGGTGTTGTCCAGAACATATACAGCTGGTGTTGGCAGGTGGTGTTGGCAGGTGGTGTTGTCCCCGGCAGCTGTGAGGGAGTCAGTCATTTAGTTGTCATTATATCATCAGTGAATCCCTGTTACAGATACATACCTCGCCCGCACCAACCACTTAGCTCTTTATTTATTTCTCTCTTTCTCTCTTTTTCTCTCTCTTTTCATTCTTTTTTTATTCATATTTGCATTTTTTTATTTTTCTTCTTTCTTTCTCGTTCTGTGTTATTGTTTTGTCGTTGTCTTGTTATTACTTTTGTTATTGTCAAGTTATTGTTGTTATTCCCCCCATTGACTCATTCCCTTGTTATCACCTCTCTTATCGTGTTATCTTGATACGCCATATTAATATCCTCCCTTTCCTTTACTCATTCGCATCTTATATCCCGCCGATTTTTGCCCCAGGCTTTTTTCCCTTCATCTTGACTCCAGCATCTTGGAGTCAGATTTTTCCCTAGTCTGTAATTAGAATCTTGAAGTCCTCTTGGAATCTCACAAGTTTCATCCTAAGGAACTTTTTTTTTCGTGAAGAAGTTCCTAGAAAGTTTTTTTTTATATATTATGTAATAATGTTTTTTTAATTATGCTTCTGGAGGTTTATATATTGTATCGTCTGGAGTCTTATATTTGTCTAATATATTTAAAAGGAGTTTTAGACTAAGGGATTATGGGATTATAAAGTTCTTGAAGTATTATAGTCATGATTTTATGGTTTTGAAGCCTTATATCTTCTTATAATTATGCTCCCTCTATAATTATGCTCCTCTAGCCTTATATATCCTCATAATTATGCTCCTCTAGCCTTATATATATATCCTCATAATTATGCTCCCTGAAGCCTTATATCTTCTTATAATTATGCTCCCTCTATAATTATGCTCCTCTAGCCTTATAAATATATCCTCATAATTATGCTCCCTCTAGCCTTATATCCCCTCATTATTATGCTCCCTCTAGCCTTATATCCCCTCATTATTATGCTCCCAGAGAACTCATTGCTGGGGGCCGCCTCTTGGAGCTTAACTAACGCATTTTTCCCCTGCGTAATTTTTCGTACCAAAAGTGCGTATAAAGCAGAGGCTGTTGCTTCCATCCTCGTCTGTTGGCCGAGTGCTAGCTGGCGATGGAGTGCTTAGTGTCTGTCTGTCTGTCAGTCTTTCTGTCTGTCTGTCTGTCTGTCTGTCTCTGTCTATCTATCTGCCTGTTTGTCTGTCTGTCTGTAATAATGTGTATTTTAGTTCTACTTGTAAAGGATTCAAGACTTTAACACGAACACACACACACACACACACACACAGGGGAGATATCACTACCTGGTGAATGTGAACAATGAGAAGAGTAAATAAAATACACAGGTTAATTAATGAAGAGGAACGCGAGTATCAGGTAAGTTCATCAGGTAATGAAGGTAAAAAAATTCATTAATTAATACCAGGTAAAGGTGTACTCAGGTGCTCATTAAGTGGTGTGAAAGGTGTGTGTGTGTGTTAATTGGTTTAGTTAATATAATTTGTTTAATATTGTTGTGAGTTAGTTATAGGTTGTTAATGTGTTTTGTTGTTGTTGTGTTAAGTTGTATAACCATAAGTACTAGTTGGTGTTTATCTTTATAAGTTCAATCCACACACACACACACACACGACACACACACACACACACACACACACACACACACACACACACACACACACACACACGACACACACACACACACACACACACACACACACACGACACACACACACACACACACACACACCACCACACACACACACACACACACACACGACACACACACACACACACACACACACACACACGACACACACACACACACACACACACACGACACACACACACACACACACATACACACGACACACACACACACACACACACACACACACACACACATACACACGACACACACACACACACACAACCCCCACTACATACTCACTTCCCCCCAACCCACTCACCTCCCCCTAACCCATTCACTTCCCCCAACCCACTCACCTCCCCCCCAACCCACTCAGCTCCCCCCAACCCACCCACACCCCCCTCCTCCCCACCCACACCCCCCCACACCCACACCCTCATACCCCCAGAACTAAGACAGGATATCACTGGAAACATGACACTGCCTCAGATAACACCCATGATGGTATTAAAAAGAGATCCAGTCATTTATCAGCCGGAAGTAACAAGATTAATAACCGGCAACTTGTGGATGAGACGCCGGCAAGGGATTTACTACGGGTAAATGGTTTAACGTTTTAAATAATAATAATAATAATAATAATACCTCTCCTACTTTATTCTATTCCTCCCATTCATCACATTTCTCCTCTACTCACACGATGATGAATGGTTGCATATATATCATTATTATTATCCCCCTCTCAGTACTCGTGGCTCATATATAACACACATCCTGCCTCGTTACTTTGTGTCTGTCTGTCATCTCGTCTCTGTCTCTCCTCTACTTGATGAGATTATAAGATACACGTATATGTCTCTATTAGTTAAACCTAGCCGGTGTCATCATCCAAACACAGGAAATATAAGATGTGTTATTAATGGATTTATGAGTTGCGGTGTTCGATTCGGTGCGTGAGGCTTCGTATTGTGTTTTAGATACGTGTTGTTTAGGTTCGGACACACACACACACACACACACACACACAGGTACTATTTACCTATACCAGTTTACGTATCATTGACCAATCACAGTCGACCACCACAGTGAGAGCCAATCAGGTGATAGTACGAAGGTTTTTCTCCTATTTCTTAACCTTACTGAGATGGACCTTAGCCATTTACGCTCTCCTATCTCTCTATTTTACTACTCTTCCTCCTCTTCCTTCTTCCGTCTCTTCCTTCTTTCTCTTCCTCCTTCATCTCCTACTGCTTTTATCGTCCCTCATTTATTCAGTTCCTTGTCTCATTATTCAGGTTCTTATCTCACTTTTTTTCCCTTTTTCCTCTTCTCTCTTTTCTTGTTTCCTGCTTTCGTCAGCTTGTTCTCTCGGCTTCCCTCCCTTCATTGCTTTACTTCTTATCTCTCTCTCTCTCTCTCTCTCTCTCTCTCCCTCTCTCAGTATCGATTCCTCACGTTCCCTCCTCCTCCTCCTCCTCACCCCTTAAGGAAACACACATCCCAGGAGACCCCTTGACCACTCCATCACCTCCCCAGTCACCAAGTTCGGTACCCATTCACAGAGGGTCGTCTTAGGGTGGCCCGGGGGAGTGGAGAGGTAGCGTCCAGCCGCCACACTGTCCCTTTACGTACTGAATATGACTGAGCTTATTCTGTGCTATATATACACTGTCCACCTCATAAGTCGTCAGTAGTTGTCAGTAGTTCTTCAGTAGTTCTTCAGTAGTCTTTTAGTAGTCCTTCAGAATCCCTTCAGTAACCCTTCAGTAGTTCTTCAGTAACTGCACAAACATCAAATGCCATCAAATTCTTCACGTAGGAACTAAAATCATTATTATCTCTCAGTAAAAGAACATGAACGCCCACTTGTCATCAGTCAGCAGAAGAGAAGGATGATGTTGTCAGCTGATTCAGTTAACTCACAATAGTAAAACAAAACAAAAAAATTCCATTGAAAAATAAACCAATTTCATAAATTTCAGACCAAGTGACTGATGCATAGCGACAAGTATTATTGCCAACAGCGTCAAAAAAGTCGAAAGGTTAGGTTAGGTTAGGTTAGGTTAGGTTAGGTTAGGTTGTTGGGAAAATCATGTCTGTCTGTTTGGATGAAGTGTCGTGTAATATAAGGCCGGTCCTCATAAACCCACGTCGTCAGAACACTTGAGTGACGGTGGAAACTGACCCAGATGATCTCAATAGAATTTCCTGCACGAGACTCGACTACAAGATGGAGATGTGAGCCCACTGTTTAGAGGGTGAGACCCACACACACACACACACACACACACACCACACACACACACACACACACCACACACACACACACACACCTTCACACACACACACACACACACACACACACACACACACACACACCATCCCACACACACACACACACACACACACACACACACACACACACACACACACACACACACACCCACACACACACACACACACACACACACACACACACACACACACAAAGTTAATATTTTCAGATGAGCAACATGATATAGGCAGGCCACCCCTATATGATGTATCCCAGCTGACAGTATAAAGTGCAGTCCTACAGTATATCACCACCCACAGTGTATATTGAATGATGGATGGGTGGGCGGCGGGTGGTGGGCTGCGGGGAGGTGAGGGTGGTGTGGATGGAGGTTGGTGTGGGTGGTGGTTGATGTGGGTGGTGGGTGGTGTGGGTGGTGAAACGTTCTTAAGGTTCAGCTTCAGTGATGGTGATGTGAATTTAAGTGATGATGAGTGACAGTGAGGGTGAATGAAAGAGGGGGTGAGTAACAGTGAAGAATGAGGAATGTAATGAGTGTGAGTGTGAATGTTAAGTATGATGAATGATTGACGTGGTTGTGTATGAATGAATGACAGGTATGAGTGAGCATGATAAAGTATGATGAATGATACAGAACTTTAGCATACATGGTAAGTATGATGAAATATGAGAGTTGGTGTACATGATAAGTATAATGAATGATACTCATGGGCGTGCATGGTAAAGAGGATACATGATAGTTGTTAGTGTACATGGGGAGCCGTGAGTGTGTGTGTATGTGTGTGTGTGTGTGTGTGTGTGTGTATGTGTGTGTGTGTGTGTGTGTGTGTGTGTTAACTAAGACACCCTCATCTTGAACCCCTCAACAGTTGACTTAACGAGCTACTAATTCACTTAACAGCCAATGACGTTTCTTTCTCTCGGCTCTTTAGTAACTTAAAGACAATAGCAGTAATCTTATTTACGAATTAAGCCCCTGAAGACTGGCAAAAATCTAACATCATCCAATTAGTCGCAGGATACGTAAACTGCTCCTAACTTGACTCCTTCTCTTAGATCCTTCAGGTCGCCGGAGTCCTTTGAAGTGATGACCAAATTAAGACGTTTAGGTAATGTTTTGAAGTGTTTGTTTGTTTCTGTGTTTGTTTGTGTTTGCTTGCTACAGTTGTTGTGTTTTGTATGTTTTAATTTATATGTTGGTGAGTGGGAAGAGATTATACAGTGGATGGAACTTAGGAAGGGGAGATAAAACACACACACACACACACACACACACACACACACACACACACACACACACCACGTACAAACAAGGCTAAAGTTATGACATCCTCGTTCACCGGAAGCACAAGTCAAGGCTCATGTACTGTAGAGACTTGTGAGAAATTATCAGTTAAGTCAACTTCCCTTAATGGCTAGATAAACAGCCTCCCTTCCTTCCCCCAACCCCCATTCCCCTCCCCCACATCCCCCTACCCTTCCATCCTTCTCCACCCCCCCTCCTCCCCCAGCACGTGTTTGGCCACTGACCACTTACCTCCACTTGCTGTCAGTAACCGCCGGTCAGTTTGAGTTACCATAAGTTTGTTTCAGTCACAATCAGTCAGTATTACTCACTACCTGTAACAACTTCTTAGCGTTAGTCACCAACTTAACCTAATCCAACTTAAATTTAAACTAACCTAACCTAACCTAACCTAACCTAACCTAACCTAACCTAAATCATTATGGTGATTTAGTTAGAAGTAGTAGTAGTGAGGATCGTTTTACCTGGCAATAATGACTTTGGTCCAGGTATTAATGACAGAGTTTCAGGGATGACTACTATGTAACCTAACAGACATAGCTTCCTGCCTCTATCATGGTCAAAAACGGCTCCTACCTCAACAACATTCACCTTAAGATGCATTTAGTAAACCTGGAGACGAATTCAACCAGATGGAAAATTTCTCTTCACGTTTCGAGTTTCTGACATTGAGAATATCTGGTATAATGGTCGCTGGGTTTCCTGGGAGGTATTGTTGGGTCCTGGCACTCAAAGGTTCGATTGTGGGGTTACACCGATTCATTCCTCAAAGTTGCCAACATCACACAGACACAAACGACTTACAACTCACGCCTCTCTCGTTCGGTCGAAATCAACAATTTAACTCTTGAGAAAGGCAGACATGTAGGTCGTGTGGTACGGAAGGACTTGTGGCACAGAGAGACAAGTTCCACAATCCGGGACACAGAGAGGTTGAGTATGACTTGGGACCAATACACTCCCACTCACGTTTACATAAATCAGGGACCACCTCAAGATTAATCACCCTAGCGTAACCTAACTTAATCTAAACCTTGATGGATAACCTTTGGTGCAGTTGTCAGAAAACATTTTATTTTTAACTTAGTCTTAGTCTTTCTCCCTCCTGTTCCTTCTTCCTCCTCCCTCAGGGTCTCTCTCTCACCTCCCTAGTTTATCTCGTCTCGTACTCAGTGTTATAACATCGCCTGGCTCGTAACACCTTAAAAAAATTCCAATAACCCCTAAGCCCTTACTGACGTCAATAAGGGCATCATCCAGCCTCTTATAATTCTATCCTTTATGAAACGTAACCTTATTTCCTCTTATTTTAAAACTTATTATCTTATTTATTATATTCGTTGTTTTAAAAATCTTTGAGTTTTATGAAGTTTAGACGTAATTTTTTTATCTCTTAGTTTCTGATCATATTTTTTCGTCTTTGTCTTTCATGTTTCAATCTTCTCTCTGACATTCAATTTTCTCTGTTCCGTCGTCATTTCTTCGCCTCCTCTTCCTACCACTCCTCCTCCCCCTACCACTCCTCCTTCCCCTCTCCTCCTCCTCCTCCTCCCTCAGGCACGCACCAATCTCCGTGTTACACTCTGATTCTTGTATAATATTTTATTCTTATTAAATGTTCTTTGTTGTTCCTCTTATTCATTTATTCTTGCGGTGTTTCTTGTTTCTTCCTCTGTCATAACTCCTGTTGTGTAAATTGTCTTCTTCTTCTCTCCCTCTTCCACCTCTTCTTCTTCATTCTCCTACACCACGTATTCTTCTTTTTCTTTTTCCTCTTCTTGTCTTTGTACGCCACATTCTGCCTCTTCCTCCTCTTCCTCCTCCTCACCACACACTACCTCCTCCTCGCACCTCCTCCCACACCTCTCACTGCCTCCTACCCCCCCCTCCTCCTCCTCCTCCTCCTCCTCCTCCTCACCACACACTACCTCCTCCTCGCACCTCCTCCCACACCTCTCACTGCCTCCTACCTCCCCCCCTCCACCTCCTCACCACACACCACCTCCTACCCCTCCTCCTCCTCCTCCCACAGCCTCCTAACCCCTCCCTCGACACCCTCATCTTTAATCTCACTCTTCAAGAAGATGCCTCAACCTTGTTCTCACATTCCATACCTGACACAGCAGAGGTCAAAGGTCAAGGTCATATAAGGACTTGGAAAGGGGAGGGGCTTATGCCATATTGTGCTCAGAGTAATGTACAGTGAAAAGGTGAAGTGTGTGTGTGTGTGTGTGTGTGTGTGTGTGTGTGTGTGTGTGTGTGTGTGTCTTATATGCACAAACACCATTACCCTTTAACACCCCCACAACTACACCACAAACACAACACAAACACAACACAAACACAACACAAACACTCTTACCTTTTAACAGCCAACAAATAACACTGTCACTCCCGTTTGTGTCAGGTACATTA
The DNA here is from genome assembly GCA_958450375.1 of Homarus gammarus. Taxonomy (NCBI): domain Eukaryota; kingdom Metazoa; phylum Arthropoda; class Malacostraca; order Decapoda; family Nephropidae; genus Homarus; species Homarus gammarus. Next base: position 740,294 of record CAUDMG010000472.1, read on the forward strand.
ACATAACACTATTTTGCCCCCGCTACATGTTCATAAAGGTACATGACACAGTAAATTTGGTTACATATGTGTTAAGTGTATTTCGTTCTTTAGTGGTTGTTGTTGTTGTTGTTGTTGTTGTTGTTAGTGGTGGTGATGGTGGTGATGGTGCTGTTGTTGTTGTTGTTGTTGTTAGTGGTGGTGATGGTGGTGATGATGGTGCTGTTGTTGTTACTCTTCCGGTCATCAGTTATCATACGTTATCACTGTCACCAAACTCTGTCACACGGGGTAGTATAGAGGAAACCATTTATGTCCATATACAGATCATGTGTTTTAAAGTTCACAGACCAGACGGCCAATAAACCGCAGCCAACTGTAGCCAAATGGGGATAACTTTTTTTTTCGTGTTATATAACTTTTTTTTTGGGGGGGGGGAGGGGAGGAGGAATGATTACATATGTGGTAAAACTGGTTATATAACTCGTGAATTATATAGAGGTGTCTTAATTATATGGATGGGAAGTTGGTTTAGGTAGGTTAGGTTTAAGGAGGTTAGGTTAGGTTTATACAAGGTGTCTCAAAAAAATTATACAGGGTGTCTCCAAAAAATTGCCCACACTGACCTATTGATTACCGTGGAGATCGCGTGAATACTTGTACTAAAACATCAACATTGTCCTCAGTTATGGAGACCAGGCACATCAACACGTTAGGACAATGTTGTTGTTATACTACGAACATTCACGCGATTTCTACGGTAATCTATAACGCAGAGTGTATAATTTTTGAGACACCCTGTATATGTAATTTTTTTGATACATGAGTGCCAAATTATATGGTAAAATAGAATATAAATACATATAAGAATTATAGATGAAGCTTCAGATTTGCTAGACTCAAAAAAATCGTGTAAAATATCCCTGTATAATTATATTAACATCAAACTATAATTTAAATTAATGAATCTTAAAATAATTATCGTGGAAAGTTATATTTATGAGAGAACTACTAAAGTGTGTTGCTATCTGACCATAAGAACCATAAAGGTAGAATAATTTGATAAAAGAACAGAAAACTACTCATAAAAATAGTCATAAAATATTGACCCAAATTATATAAAACGACAGAGCCAAGTATTATTATTTTAGTAGTAGTAGTAGTAGTAGTAGTAGTAGTAGTAGTTTTATTATTATTATTATTATTATTATCATTACCTAAGACATAGAACTGTTTCCCTCACTCACAACTGACTGAACCTGGACAGAAAACAATGAACGTACACCGACTCCCTTAAGGCATTCAATCCCAAACTTCCTCAGATAATCTCACGAGCTGATTAAAAGTTACAACTCCAGCTGACAAAAATGACACTGACAGAGGCATCCGACACATAACTGAATGCCACCCAAAAAACTGTATTGGGATGATGGTGTTTTGGTAGAGATTAGTTTAGTTTAGGTGAGGTTAGTTTAGTTTAGTTTAGGTTAGGTTAGGTTAGGTTAGGTTAGGTTGGGGAGGCTTAGTTTCACCTCGATATGAAAAGTCTTGGAGAGTTTTAAAAGGAGTGGTCTAATGTTGTGGGAAGATGGATGTGTGTGTAGGATTTTTTTATGGGGAGGCAAGATTATGGTATGAATAGGTGAATGGGTGTGTGGGGGAGGAAGATGGTGTTGGTTGTGGTGTAACATGACCATGGGGAGACATGAATGGGTGTGGGAGGAAGGTGGTGGCACTGCTGGTGGTGGTGTGCGCGTGTGGAGTATGGCACTGGCCGGTACATAAGCCAGTGAGAGCCACACACACAGCTCAGTCTTGCCGGAGCATCCACGGAGGTGCCAGGCGTCGCTCCCCTCTCCTGCCTCTCCCTCACTCCCACACTACCGTAGGAGGTGCCGTCGGGGGAAGACCTTTACGTTACTTCCTCCTACGGCTCTACTGCTACACAGGAATTACTACCTACTATACTTTTGCTTCTTTTAGGATATATTGAAAGTGTTGTTGTTTAAAACATTAAAAACAGTGATAGAATTTAGTTACTATATACACTGAAGGGTAGCTAATGCCTCTAAACAACAACAAGACCTGCCAGTACTGAGGTGGGTGTTGACCGCTTAACTCAGCTGGCCACAGACTCATCATGCTTGTGTGAGGCTGAACTTAACCTATGGATTTGAAAATAAAAAATATCCATATATTTTTAAACTCCCATTGTTGATGTCTCTTGTTAAATATTATTAAGCATACGATAAACAAAAGGTGTTTACGGTGAAGTGAAATCATAACAAATACTGACATACTTAGGAAAAGAAAATAACATACAAACTCTACTGTACTGTGTTGTTGACCAAGTGACGTAAGCAATTGACCCAACACGTCCTGGTGAGGGAGTTATGTAGGTGAGTACTGATCCCCCCCGACCCCCCCCCCCCCTCAGTGTACTAATTATTTACATTCACAATCTTTTTGTTTTCCATAAATATCATTCAATCTTTTACATTTTTTCGACATGTATATAAATATTTTCCTAATCATCCCTCGTGTCAGATAACCCTACAAGCAGAGGTCAAACTCACCAAGGGTACGAATTTCACTAGTACCAATTACAAGCACTATGATATTTGGATACAAGCCCTGGTCTTGTTTCTGTGTCAAATATTTCGTAATTGGTCACGCATGGTTCAATTTACTAATTATCTTTCATTTCACCTCACACACACACACAATGTTTACCTGGAGTTAGTACGTCCAGGTGTGTTAACCCGGGTAGCTTATCATATCTTAAATGTTTCATGGTAGTAATTGTTCTTTGGATTAAACTACTGACGATATATAACTCAAACTACATCATTCAAGCATAATTGAGATGATTTATTCAGGTATATACGTGTATACACCTGTTATTAATGGGGTATATTCCAGGTATATATTGTTGTATATATATCAGGGATATTTAACCTCGGCTCAACATATCTCTGGCTCACGAAACAGAACTCAGGATTTACAGTCACCAAATAGTGAGAAAATATCAACATGATCACTCTAAGGTGACTCTGTACCCTCACTCATAACTCACTATATTAATCTACTTTAGTAAAAAAAAAAATAAGTTCGCTATAGATTTCAATATTTCTATCACCAAACACAATTAATATTACGGCAAATATGTTTAATGAATTACTATAAAACTTAAGACTAATATTATAGTTTATATATTACGTTCTGGTTAGCGATAGTTCTATAATATGGCCATGAGTGAATTACGATTATAGAAACTCGCTAAAATATTAGATTTTAACTTTGGTATAATTTTAATATATCTTAAAAAGGTATAATTCGTTAATTTATGGTAATTATTCCTCTTCATTATCATTATATTTAACCCAGTTGTATTATACGTTATTGATATATTCCGCTATTTACGTAGGACGGAGTAAAGGAAAATTAACTTAAGAAATCAGGAATAACTGATGAAGGAAAAGCGTGAAAAAAACGACAATAAATGACTAGAAAACGCACACACACACACACACACACACACACCATTAAGGTACAATTTGTGTAGAAGTGCAGCTCTCCCACCTGTTGCCCTACCTGATGACGGGCGAGGCACTGAACACCACATTAGGAAACATATTCACGTTATGGGATTAAATCATGAGAAAACACCCATCAGGAGATAAGTGTTTGTGTGTCGCCGGCGGAAAAAACATTACCAAACGAAATATTATATAATTGTTTTCTTCTTTACGTAAAAAAATATATATATACAAAAAATATTAGTTATTATATATTACAACCCAATTATAATATTACTTAATGGACTAAAAATATACAACAAATACGGGAAAATAATTGATGAATCCAAACTATTAAAAAAATGTTTAGTATACATATCAAAGAGCAAATCACCACTAGCATGTATGTTCAGTTAATGTACAGTTATTCATACAAACCTATTTATGTGTGAAATTAATTATACACCGTGTTAGGAGTCATCGTAATGCATATATAATTTAGATAGAATAATTATATGTATATTCGAGGTCAGAAATTCGTGTTACAGTCTTAGATCAGAGGGCAACCAGGCTGTTCCACCTTCCTTAATCACTGCCATGTTGTTAGAGGAATACAATCAACATAACGATAATATCAATATATTTTAATAGTTAGGTTTGGTTAGAATAGGTTAGATTAGGTTAGGTTAGGTTAGGTTAGGTTAGGTTAGATTAGGTTAGATTAGGTTAGGTTAGATTAGGTTAGGTTAGGTTAGATTAGGTTAGGTTAGGTTAGGTTAAGTTAGATTAGGTTAGATTAGATTAGGTTAGGTTAGATTAGGTTAGGTTAGGTTAGGTTAGGTTAGATTAGGTTAGGTTAGGTTAGGTTAAGCTATAGTTGTGACCATAGTGAGGAAGGCCCCCCACTGCCTCTCACAACACAGTGTCTATAAACAGTTCAAAATATTCGCTGGTCTATAACTTCTCTTCCTCAACATTTATTCCCGGGTTTTGTTTCACATTATACTAACATATAATTACTGAGTATATTTAACAGAGTATAATACCACGTAGTGCTTTGTTATACTACAGGAGATTACAGGCTAGCTTCACACTGTATCACTCTCTAGTTAAAACAAATGGCAGCATAATTACTGACCTTCACTAGTGTATCCTGCTTGAGATACTCTCCTCAACTCACCTCTACTTGTGAGAGAAACATTACGACTATATTGTTGAATTTATATATTGACTTATCCTAATATAACTTAACCTAACCTGAATTAACCCGAATTTAACCTAACTTAACGTAATCTAATCTAAGTTAACGCAACATATCTTAACCTAACTTAACCTAACATGACATAATCTAATGTAACCTCTAACTTCACGTAACGTAATATAGCCTTAATATAATGGATAAATTCTATTATGTCTTACTGCAGGTCTCGTGTGTGTGTGTGTGTGTGTGTGTGTGTGTGTGTGTGTGTTGGTTGATGGGAGTTTAACATGAAGACTGAGACTGATGAGATGCAAATATAAGAGGGAGTTGCCACCACTGTTAGGGGGGAGGGGGAGGGGGAGGGGGAGGGGGAGGATGAAGGAGGATGAAGGAGGGTGAGGAAGGGAGGAGTAAGGGGGGTGAGGGAGGGGTAAGGGGTGGGGGTGAGGTGAGGGAGAGGTAAGGGAGAGGAGGTAAGGGAGGTGGTGGATGACATATAACTTCATCTTCTGAATAAAAACAAATTTACTATGAATGAATGAATGACGATCCTCAGAGAAGAGTCATTCACTAACACCTGTAATTAGCAAGACATTATCACTCTACCTGTATATCACTTTCCTCCCTCATGTCTGTTCCACTTCCCTTACCTCTCTCCCTCCCTCTTGTCCTTATCACCCGTTCTTTCCGCTCTCCCTTCCGTTCTCCACCTCTCTCTCTCTCTCTCTCTCTTCTCTCTCTCTCTCTCTCTCTCTCAATAGGTTTTAATAGGATTCAATAGCTTCCAATCGGTTTTAACAGGTACCAATAGCAGGTCGCAGCTCCGTGGTCTGAGAAATTAATTAATATCACAAAATTTACCTGAGCTGTTCTGTGGTTCGGTCATACCAAACGGGGAATCTCAGAAAAAAAAGTATATAAACTTTCTTATAGACTTTATGAGAATATGTCTACATTTTTCTGAGACACAATAATCTCTATAGACACTGTTCCTATGGGGTAATCGTGCCTATGGACCTACTTTCACTTTTATATCGATAAGAGGATAAATTTTAAGACCGTAGATAAACACGATATGACGCATGCCCTGCCTCCAACACCTCTCGAGACTTTATCCCAAACATCTCAACACCGAAGCAGCTTCCCTCTATGTATTGAAGACACGAGTGAGACTTTGCCCTAATTCATCATACACCGAAGAGCCAGACGTGTTTGGGTGTTTTTTTCTTTTTTTCGTTTTCGTGAGAGAATGTTGTTGAGTTTACACCTGTTGGGAGTCCATGTTACCATGTTATTCTGTTGAGGTGGTTGGTAAGAGGTGAGAGGAGGAGAAAGGAAGATAGAGGAAGTAGGAAGAGGATATAGGAAGAAAGAGAACGTTGAGGAGGAGGAGGAAGGAAGATTGAAGGAAGAAGGAGGGAAGAAAATAAAGGAATCAGGAGGAAAACAGAATAAACAGGATGAGGTTAAAGGAGGGAAAAAAGAAGGTGGTAAAAGGAGGTGAAGAAAGAAAGGAAGAAAGGAAGTCAAATGAAGAAAGGGGGAGGAGAAAATTGGCAGGAAGATAGACAACGGAGGAGGAAGAAGTAAGGAGGAGAAAAAGAAAGAAGAAAGAAAGGAGGAGGAGGAGGTGGAAGAGGAAGATCTTGACAGGTGTAGGAAGGATCAGGTGGATGGAAAGATGTCTCATGTTGTGATTAATTACCAGCGGAATGTTATGAACGGTCGTGTGTGTGTGTGTGTATGTGTATGTGTATAAGTTTGTGTGTGTGTGTGTGTGTATAAGTTTGTGTGTGTACGTGTGTATTAACGTCAAGATTCATGGGTCACCTGACAGGGCTCTAGGTTCTACAAGACGACCACACACATCACGGTAATATCCAGTCTGGCCGTACCATCCACACGCCCACCAGGAAATAGCCGGTAATATGTTGGCTGTCGGGGCCTTTTGTATGTAAACAATGTATCTCTGCCAGGCGTCCAATGAATTTTTTTTTAACATGGGTGGAGAGACGATGATGGCAGCAGCAGCAGTGACCTCACGTAAACCTCCTGACTAACTTAAAACATTATCTTTGTCTTTACTGATAACTATTGAACCACATAACAGATATAAACACGTAAAAAAAAAGTAATTAATACCATAATTACGTAATTCAGGTAATAGCCACGGGAGTCATGTCATTTATAGATTAATCGTTTATACCAATTACATTACTGTCATGCACACGAGGAATGTTTGCAATATCGCTAAGTTGCACCGACTAATTACCCTCTGTTGCATGATATAATGGAAAGAAAAAAACCTGCAAATTTTATCAAACTTTAATTATATTTTCCCTCAAAGATGAATTGTAATATATGCAACCACGATGACAAACTATTAAAATAATGGAAAAGAATCAATCTATCGCGTCTCACCTCCTTCACCCCACCACCTGTCATAGTGCATATAATTTGTTCTGTCAATGATGTGTTTCTGTCCATTACTGAAGTATCTGTCTAATGCATACTGGATCTATTAATTCTATTGGTTCTATTACTTATACTGACCCTATTATCTTTATTGTCTTTATCGCTGACAGTCTGATTCCATGACAGTCTGATCCCATGACAGTCTGATTCCATGACAGTCTGATCCCCTGACAGTCTGATCCCATGACAGTCTGTACCTCTGACAATCATCCTCCACCATTAAATAATTAGCGACTGGTATCCAATCCATCAGGTAAATGCTAATACGATCAGTATATTAATGAGTGAAATATTGGATCACACACACACACACACACACACACACACACACACACACACACACTATCCTTATATATCTTACACCAAAAATTAATTAATAAAACCCATGACACATACCTGGTCACCTGGTCACCTGGTCTGACTAAGTGGCCAGGTATCCGCCGGGAGCTGCAGACAGAGTCACACTTCTTCAGAAAACGAGGCGAGGATTACACCTTGTGAACCCTGAGTAAAGAAAGTACAATAAAAAACATTAATTTAGCGAACAATAAATGAATAGGTAGGTGGGTAGGTAGGTAGGTGGGTAGGTGGGTGGGTGGGTAGGTAAGTAGGTAGGTAGGTGGGTGGGTGGGTGGGTAGGTAGGTAGGTAGGTAGGTAGGTAGGTGGGTGGGTAGGTAGGTAGGTAGGTAGGTAGGTGGGTAGGTAGGTAGGTGGGTAGGTAGGTGGGTAGGTAGGTAGGTAGGTAGGTAGGTAGGTGTTTCTGTATTGAACATTTAAACTTTAAATAAATTATTCATTATATTTTAATCTCTAGGAAATTAATTAAGGTGAGAGTTTAACCACCAGCTGTTTTACCTGCCTTAACTTTACTCCTGTTCACCTGTTGTGTCCTTAAGTCGTGTTTACTCTACTCTCGTCTGTCTGTCTGGGTGTCTGTTTGTTTACCTGTCTTTCTGTCTGCCTGTCTCTCTGTCCTCCCTCCCATGATCTTCCTCTCTCCTCTGTCTTCCTCCCTCCCATTATCTTCCTCCCTCCCATCACCTTCCTCCCTCCCATTATCTTCCTCCCTCTTGTAGTCTTCCTCCCTCCCATTATCTTCCTCCCTCTTGTAGTCTTCCTCCCTCCCATTATCTTCCTCCCTCTTGTAGTCTTCCTCCCTCCCATTATCTTCCTCCCTCTTGTAGTCTTCCTCCCTCCCATTATCTTCCTCCCTCTTGTAGTCTTCCTCCCTCTTGTAGTCTTCCTCTTGTAGTCTTCCTCCCTCTTGTAGTCTTCCTCCCTCCCATTATCTACGAGTACTATATTTTTTTGTTTCATTTTCTTTCTCTCTCTCTCTTACTCAGAACTCAACAAACTCTCTTCAAAGTTCTCCCATCATTCTTTCTCACTGCTTTTTGCCTCCTCCTCACCTCTCTCTCTCTCTCTCTCTCTCTCTCTCTCTCTCTCTCTCTCTCTCTCTGTGTGTGTGTGCTGCGGTTATCTCTCAAACTTTTGCATTCATATCTCTTAACGCTATGATATCAGGGTCCATTTCTCACAGCTGCGGCGGTATTTTACGGATACTAATTCAAAATTCCGCCTCCTTCTGCTGGTTATTGTTATTTATTGGTAACTATTCAGGCATAAATAACAGTTACTGCCAAGCAACATTTTCACTTTAACGGTTTTGGGAATTGAGGCCAAATTTTTTTATGGGAGATCCTCGTTTCACTTACAACCGTAACAGGCAAGTCTCAGGCTGTTCCCCTCCTCCCTAGCACCATCCTGGCCGTCTTAGTGGCTCAGCTGGTGACATCAAGACCTCAATACACGTTTTCTTTCACAACCTAACCTAACCTAACCTCTCAAAAAATAACCTAACCTAACCTAACCTAACGTCTCATAAGATAACCTAGCCTAACAAAACTTATCCTAACTTAACCTAATTTAACATAATTGAACATAGCAAAGCATAACAAGGACTAACCTAACCTAAACTATGTATGTATGTAGCTATAAATATAACCCCTTATCTCAGTACCTGGTATAGTTATGACCAGAGGAGGAAAGGTTGTTACTCACGCCAGAGAAGTTGACACAATCAGTCGAATTTATACCGGCGCCGTCTGACCACTTACCCCAGACTGTAATTCCTTTCACGAACACACACACATATATACATACAGATACTCCTCTACATCACACTGCTTAGTAAGCTTTCTGGATTTTCTGCACAAAAACCTGCAGAAACGTAAGACATCATTGGCCTTTGACCTTGTTGATCACTGCACTGTTATCAACAAGGCCATTGCACTAGGGCTGCCCACCAACCTGGTCTCATGGCTCACTGATTTCTTGAGTGGACGTCGTCAGGCAGTGAGGTATCAGAGCTCGGTCTCCTCATTCCAACACCTCACCTGCGGTGTTCCCCAGGGGACCAAGATGGGACCACTGTGCTTCCTCATTCTGATCAACGACGCTCTATCGGACACTCCTCACAGGTGGAAGTACGTGGATGACTGCACTGTGGGGGTTTCAGTGGACAACACAGCACCAGACTACTCATCGTTACAAGGCACCCTGGACAGGCTACAGGCATGGACTACAGAGAACAAGGTCGCCATCAACCACACCAAAACCGTAGTCATGCACATCAATACCGCCACCACTCCAGTGCAAGCCCCAGCAGTCACAGTGGGTGCCCATCCTCTCCAGCTGGTGCAGTCTGCCAAACTCCTGGGTGTAACTATAGACAGCAAACTGGACTGGAAGGCCCATGTAAATAACACAGTCAAGGCAGCCTTGTACCGTCTCTACATGCTACGACGACTTAGGTCACTTGGGACACCCACGCCAGAGCTGAGGACTATCTACAACGCCTTTATTCTCCCCAAACTAACGTATGCGTCACCAGCCTGGTCGTCTTCTCTCAACTCCACCCAACAAAGTCGGCTAGAGAAGGTGCAGAAAAGGGACTGCAGAATCATGCCCGGCGCAGAATACTCCGGCTACATCAACGCTCTCTCCACCCTGGACATGCCATCCCTCAGTGACCTCCACCACCAAGCACTGGAAAGGTTTGGTAGCCAACTAATGCACCACCCTCGTCATCGCCACCTCTTGCCACCGGCAGCCCCCCGCCCACCTCGCGCAGTCCGCCACTACAACAAAATTCTGCCTATAAGAGCCCGATAGATATAAGAATAGCACCATCCCATCTATTGTTAAAATAATAAACAACTCCTGATTTATGTACTGTACAGCCCTGTAAATGTATTCAACGCACAGTATATCATTATGTCTAAATCAAATGTAAGTCTGTATATTTTCAGCCACCGGCTGCAACTCTATTAATAAACCGTTTATTATTACTATTATTATTATTATTATTATTTATACTCATACACATCCATACACTCACACTTATACAGAAACACATATTCATATGGACACATACACACTCAAAAACCCATATAAACAGTCATCTGCTCATATACACACTCATATATACAATCATGTACACTCAGCCACACACACACGTCGATAGTCATTTGTTTTTCCACCAATCTCCTCACCTGTCGATGATCTGTAAACATCTATTGATCTCAGAGTTGGATCACCAGTTAGAAAGTCTCAACACCAAGTACAAGTATCTGTAATGTTTACTTTTTGGTATAACATAAACAACGACATATTTCACTGTATCATGACACTTTAAGCCTAAAATATGAATTAATATTATAGTTTCAGCGCCAGATTAACCAAAATACTTTCATGAGACAGTCAATCAGAGCTGCTTTTCACAGACCTTTGATGATGTAATAAAAATACCTGTAAGACCCTCACTAAGTAGTAATAAGACGACAGACATACACACAAACAGGTGCAACCACAAAATTAGCGTATGATCACACCTGGGGGAGTCCTCGCGAAGTAAAACATACAAATTAGAACTTTGATTGCATGTGGGCATTTCCTGGTCCTCCCCCCTTCCCCCTCCTTCAAATGTTCACCACTCATCAAATAAGAATTATCACGAGGTGTGAGTGTGAGGCGACGCTGCTTTACAACATGATGAAGTAATGGCGGGGTTTGTGAGTTAGCAGACACACACACACACACACACACACACACACACACACACAGAACACAAACGCAGTACACACACACACACACACACAGTACACAGGTGCAATACAATACTCAGGTGAGATATATTCAGAAGGTTTATTTAGGCCGACAGGTATATGAGAAATTATGTAGATGAATGTAGTAAAGCAGAGTAAATTATAACACAGGAGGAGTGTGTGTGTGTGGAGGCTCTCTCTCTCTCTCTCTCTCTCTCTCTCTCTCTCTCTCTCTCTCTCTCTCTCCTTTATAGCCATCTTACACAAAACAAATTCATAAGACTGTTTTTTATATATCATCAATACTTAACGAGAAATTTAATCCACTATCTATAAACTAAATGTGTACTATACTAAATAAATAAATAAAATAGATAAACAACTACAAAATTGGTTAAAAAAAAATATAAATATAATTCTATTTTCTGAAATTGTGTCCCGTCTCAGCCATTGAAGGAGCCGCTGTATAAGAGAGACCAAAAGTAAACACACTGAGTCCTCATCCTCGGGGTAACATCAGTGGTTAGGTTTTCCTCGGGTATATATATCACTCTAAAAGCTCCTTTCAATACCATATAGAGATGATCTAGAATGTTTAATTTAGAGTAGGAATTTAAACATTATTGATTGTCGTGGTTTGTTACATTCTTGACCCTTTTTTTTTCTTGCCTCCTCCCTGACAGTGTTGATAACAGTCTCTCGTCAGCTGCATGTTTAGGTGGGGCCTATTGGCTGGTGAGGAGGCCTGGAGGTGACCAATATCCAGGACCCCAGCTTAATTTGAGAAGCTTTTATATCAGCTTAATCTTATAGAGGCATAATAAGCTTCTACCCTGACCCCTCTGTGATGTACATAATTTACTGTATAAGATTATATGGTCGCTAACCCTCCCCTCCCTCGTTCACTGTCTGCTGCATAAACCTTTTAAGTCGTTTGAGTATTTTCAGATTTTGTAGTAGTAGTAGTAGTAGTAGTAGTAGTAGTAGTAGTAGTAGTAGTATCTTAGATCACCTGATGATTAAACACCCTAACCTAAACTAGTCCTCCAGGTAGCGTTAGTTAGGGTACTATGTCTTCAGGTGAGCCATAATTATTATAACACACACACACACACACACACACACACACACACACACACATCTCAATTTTGTGCTACGTCTCAATTGGCCTGATGTGTACATTATATGTGCGTGTGTGTGTGTATTTGTGTGCGATACAAAGCTGTGAACGTCCACAAGCTGTCTCGTTAAAGGACCTAAATACAACTTAAGAAATTTTATACGTGGGTAAGAATGAAGATAATCCCTCTCTGGCAACTGGAGGACATAAATAAAGGCCTGAGTTCACCAGTAGGAGGAGACGTTGGCAGCGAACACTTGGCAGCTTGTCAGTTACCGCCCAGACACCAGAGAGAGAGGTTGTGTACTATGTCTCTTCTTGATAGATGGATTATATCAGAGGTCGTCGTATTAAAGGGGTTAAGTCATCGTTCTGAAGGGGTTAAGTCATCGTTCTGAAGGGGTTAAGTCATGGTTCTGAAGGGGTTAAGTCATCGTTCTGAAGGGGTTAAGTCATCGTTCTGAAGGGGTTAAGTCATCGTTCTGAAGGGGTTAAGTCATCGTTCTGAAGGGGTTAAGTCATGGTTCTGAAGGGGTTAAGTCATCGTTCTGAAGGGGTTAAGTCATGGTTCTGAAGGGGTTAAGTCATGGTTCTGAAGGGGTTAAGTCATCGTTCTGAAGGGGTTAAGTCATCGTTCTGAAGGGGTTAAGTCATGGTTCTGAAGGGGTTAAGTCATCGTTCTGAAGGGGTTAAGCCATCGTTCTGAAGGGGTTAAGTCATGGTTCTGAAGGGGTTAAGCCATCGTTCTGAAGGGGTTAAGTCATGGTTCTGAAGGGGTTAAGCCATCGTTCTGAAGGGGTTAAGTCATCGTTCTGAAGGGGTTAAGTCAGCGTACTCAGGTAATGGCTGTAGAATGTCAGGTGAATGTTGTGGTGTTCCTCTTGCCAGAATTTTAATTAAAGGTGAGGAAAGTTAATTAGTGTTACCTGGGTGTGAGGGGTGGGGGTGTGAGGGGGGGGGGGTGTAAGGGGTGGGGGGTGTGGGGGGGGGGGGGTGTAAGGGGTGGGGGTGTAAGGGGTGGGGGTGTGAGGGGTGGGGGGTGTAAGGGGGGGGGGTGTGAGGGGTGGGGGTGTGAGGGGTGGGGGGTGTGAGGGGTGGGGGGGTGATGTGTGGGGGTGGGAGGGGTGGGGGGTGTGAGGGGGTGGGGGGTGTGAGGGGTGGGGGTGTGAGGGGTGGGGGTGTGAGGGGTGGGGGGTTTGAGGGGTGGGGGGTGTGAGGGGTGGGGGGTGTGAGGGGTGGGGGTGTGAGGGGTGGGGGTGTGAGGGGTGGGGGGTGTAAGGGGTGGGGGTGTGAGGGGTGGGGGTGTGAGGGGTGGGGGGTGTGAGGGGTGGGGGTGTGAGGGGTGGGGGGTGTAAGGGGTGGGGGTGTGAGGGGTGGGGGTGTGAGGGGTGGGGGGGTGAAGTCGGAGGAGTGGTGGAGGGTATGTAAGGGGCGATGGGGGTATGTAAGGGGCGATGGGGGTATGTAAGGGGCGATGGGGGGTATGTAAGGGGTGGTGGGCAGTATGGGAGGGTGGTGATGGGGGTGGGAAGGGTTGTGGAGGATATGATAGGGGTAGTGGAGATATTGGTGGAGTGAAATGGGAGGGGTGGTTGGGAATGGGAGGGGTGGTGAAGACGGGAAAGAAGTGATGCTATTATTGTAGTTTCGGACATTTTTTTCTGAATTAAAAACTAATGTCCTCAATTACACACACACACACACACACACACACACACACACACACACACACACACACACACTGTTCGACACCACAACCGCATCCAGCCCATACGAGCACGAACTGATCGCTATAAGAACAGCCCAGTCCCAACCATTGTAAAAATTATCAATAACTTGTAATCAACCAGTGTATTCACTCCTAGTAAATCTTCCTTTTTACACCATCACTATGTTGAAACGCCCTGTAGTATAACCTTCTCCCCACCTGATTATTATATATCATATTGGTATCACTTATGTTACTTGTATATTATTTGTAAACCAAGAGACCCATTCCCCAATTATGTAGCTGTATAATTCCAGCCTTCCGGCTGCCATGCTCTGTCAATAAACCGTCAATTATTATGATTATTATTATTATTATTATTATTTTACACACACACACACACACACACACACACACACACACACACACACACACACACACACACACACACACACACTCACGTTCTTAATGGATAAAACTTTTACACTTAGACACTTTGTTAAGGTGAAGTTGAAAGTTGAAGCTGAGTTGTGAACTACTGCAGCCTCCCTCCCGTTCACCTGTCGCAAGGAACCAACACACCCACTACAACCTCCCTCCCGTTCACCTGTTGCAAGGAACCAACACACCCACTACAACCTCCCACCCGTTCACCTGTTGCAAGGAACCAACACACCCACTACAACCTCCCACCCGTTCACCTGTTGCAAGGAACCAACACACCCACTACAACCTCCCTCCCGTTCACCTGTTGCAAGGAACCAACACACCCACTACAACCTCCCACCCGTTCACCTGTCGCAAGGAACCAACACACCCACTACAACCTCCCACCCGTTCACCTGTTGCAAGGAACCAACACACCCACTACAACCTCCCACCCGTTCACCTGTTGCAAGGAACCAACACACCCACTACAACCTCCCACCCGTTCACCTGTTGCGTGTTTCTGTTAACGTGTTGTGATGAACGAGGAGAGATTAGCTCACACGCCCGGGAGAATCTTACCAACTTTTAAGTAAGACCAGTATAGGATTGAGGAGAGGTCCTTAGGAGAAGTTGTGAGACCCTCGCTTATCCTACACCTAACGGGGAAGGATTTGGCGGGAATTTGAGACACTGGTGATGTAGTATAGTTTGCTGAGGAGGGGGGGAAGAGGAGGGGGAAGAGGAGGGGGAGAGGAGGGGGGAGAATTTAATGCTGGTGCTCCGGGTATTTGTCAGGATCTGTGAACAATTCCAGAGAGAATTTACAAGATTTTGTTCTGAGGGAGAGGGGCTAAGGGGAGGGGGTAGAGGGAGGAAGAGGAGAAGGAGGTAGGGAAGGAAGAGAGAGGAGAGGAGGTGATAGGGGAGGAAGAGGGGCAGGAGAGGGGCATAGACTCACACACAAGAGTAGGTAAAATTATTCAGTGATCACAACCAGATATATTACAGAGCTTCTAAGTCTCTCAACGCTTGATGTACAAGTGTTTATCGACTCCACATTATGATGGATGTGAGCATGGCGGGTGTATAGACATGTTCTGAAGGGTTTACTACCAAAGAGATTATCTCGTTCGATCTCATGGCACTCTCAGATCACTCGGGTGGGGAAGTGGTGGATGTTGAGTGAAATGCCGCCCTACACACTGCCTCCTTTAGTATTGAAGGCTCCTAAAGGCTACTGAAGGCTACTGAAGGCTACTGAAGGCTACTAAATGCTTCTGAAGGCTCCTCAAGGCTATTGAACGCTCCTACACGTTCCTAAACGCTACTGAACACTACTAAAGCCTTCGAATACATGTACTTTAACCAAGCTCTCACTCACAGGTACTCGTAGAATCCAATTTAACTTACATTTTTGTTTTCACTCAAATCAGGTTGTCTTTGAAGTAACGTTTTTCAATGGCCAGTGTTAATTTTTTTTTTCACGTAGCGATATCGGATTCGACATTTTTTTTCTCGTGTTACTGTGATATTTACTTTTTCCTATGCACTAGCGGGTCACAGATACGAGGACGGTAGTAATTTAATAAAGGAATTTTTTAATATGTATGCCTCATATGTTCTGTTGCCATTTTTTGGGGGTATTCAATTGGGGAAATGTTTTGACGAATTGTTTGAAGTGTTGTGTGGTCAATCAGGAACACTAAATATAGTTATACAGCAAATTCCTATCAACTAAAGATTAACCACCCTAAAACTAATCTAATCTAACCAAAATATTAATCCCCAAAGTGACGATAAAGATAGTTAACTGGGGTGTCTAATCTTCAGGTGACTCTTCTCCACACTAAAAAAAAAAAAATACTAAAAAATTGTACAAATGACGTTTAACTAAATGTATTCAGCGGTTCGCCTTTTAGCATGACTCAAAGGTAAACTCAGTCTATAGGAAACACAAACATGTATCGGACGTGTTTGGTTTGTTTGTTTAGCTTTAACTGTTATAAAAGGTTGTGTTTGGGTTTTAGGGAAATTAATGTATAAAAACAAAAAAACAAAAAGGAAAAACAAACTGAAAACAAACAATGGTATGGATCAACAAAGTTTGGATGTGGGGGATTTATGTGTGTTTGTGTGTGTGTGTGTTTGTGATTGTTTGTGATTGTTTGTGATTGTTTTACTGGTGGATAAGCTCTCTCTCTCTCTCTCTCTCTCTCTCTCTCTCTCTCTCTCTCTCTCTCTCTCTCTCTCTCACACACACATCACCTGGGTATCAGCTGTCTCCATCTAGCTTATGACAGGTGACTCATCAGACACATGATTGATACTCAGTTCACACACACACACACACACACACACACACACCACACACACACACACACACACACACACACACACACACACACACCACACACACACACACACACACACACCACACACACACACACACACACACACACACACACACACACACACACACACACACACACACAGTAATGCCATGAGGAGGGAACAAGACAAAGGCCATTATTACGTTGTAGTTCATCTTATTTCTCTATTTCACTTTCGTTTTCAAATTATATAGTGATTATTATTGTCTCTCTTTCCATCTCCTTCTTCTCTTTCGTTTATTTCTCGTTATTTTTACTCTCACACGTCCCTCTCACTCAGTCCTCTTCTTCCTCCTCCTCCTCCTCTCCTCTTCCTCATCTTACTCTTCCTTCCCTTCCACCACATCCTCTTCCGTCTCTTCCTACTCGACTTCCCCCTTCGCCTTTTCCCCCCTCCATCTCCTCCGCCATCTCTTCCTTCTCCTCTCCTCTCCTCTTCCTCCTCCTCCCCATCCTCTTCCGCCTCCTCCTCCTCCTCCCCATCCTCTTCCGCCTCCTCCTCCTCCTCCCGTGTCCCCAGATGGCAATATGTCACACGTTCAACACCAAGAACGTGACATCACCAAGCACTGCCTGATCACCCACACCTGTTGAGACGGTGGCCTGTGTTCTGGCTCTTGCTGGTGTTGTCAAAGGTGATGATAGTGGTGATGATAGTGATGGTGTAGTGTGGTGTTGATGTGGTGGTGCAGTGATGGTGATCGTCGTGGTGGTGTGGTGATGGTATGATGTGGTGTGGTAGTGATTGTGGTGGTGTGGTGTTGGTGATTATGGTGGTGATCGTGGTGGTGATTGGTGGTGGTGGTGGTGGTGGTGTTAATGATAGCAGGGGTAAAAACCAATGCTAATAACGAATGATGATGTCAATGACGGGAGGTACTAGTGGTGACGTCAGTGGTGTTAGTGGTGATGTCAGTGGTGTTAGTAGTGGCAGCAATTTATTTTTAACATGCAAATCGCTTCCTACCAAGACCCACCAACTATTGAGTAACCTTCTCCCTCAAACCTCGCCTCCTCCACGACACCTTCTGCATCATTAAACTAAGATCCCTTCTTCAGGAGCCACTACGGGAGGGACGTTCAGGCAAAGCTCTTCGGAGTAATGGTGTGGAACAATAATAACAACAACAACAACAACAACAACAACAACAACGACATAAACAACAAAACAACAACAAATAAAAGAGAGTTAAAGAAAAAACACTAAAACGGTTTATAAAAGAACATAATAATAATATAGACGAAAGTTAACTAGGCCATTTGTCTCTCCCTTCAGACATATAACAGACATGTTTTAATGGCTTTTTTTATTACTGTATAAAAGAATCATGTCTCATATGTCTGTTGATTCAGGAGATGCAGGTGTGTGTGTGTGTGTGTGTGTGTGTGTGTGTGTGAGTGTGTGTGTGTGTGAGTGTGTGTGTGTGTGTGTGTGTGTGTGTGAGTGTGTGTGTGAGTGTGTGTGAGTGTGTGTGTGTCCATAACCAAGTCAATAAAACACACCTCCATTTTTTGTCCTATAAAAACAATGGGGTGGGTTGAGGGGGTGGGTTGAGGAGGTGGGTTGAGGAGGTAGTGGTTTGAATGGGTGAGTTTAGATGGTGGGTTAAGCTGATGGGTTGAGGAGGTGGGCAATAAGAGCGTATAGACTAGCAGGGTGGGCTTAAGTACACTACTAACCGTAAAAACAAAGGAGCATCGGCTACCACACGGTGTTTATAAAGTCTAGCGGAGTCTGGCGTCTATTATTATTATTTCAATTGAGAAGTTTAACACCAGTGGCATTATGGCAGGTATGGGGGTGAGTTTGATTACCTGCGTTAGCGTGTGTTTAGTGATCTCTCTCTCTCTCTCTCTCTATCCACCTTTCCTTAACTATCTTTCACTATCCCTCTTTCTTTCTTTCTTTCTTTCTTTCTTTATAATAATAATACAAATAATAACAAAAATAACAATAACAATAAATAAAGAAAAATATTTTTTCCTTGTTATCTTCACTACAGAGACCAGCTATAATGATATTGGATTCCACTGAGCAAGTTTTCTGAATTAAATTCTCCTCCTTGTTAGTACAACTTTCACTACTTATTAAATATGTTTCAACCAGGTAAAATATACCTTGGGTACTCGCTTTAGCACGCACTTCCTAAAATTCAAAGACGCTTCCTAAAATTTAAAGATCCACTTCCTAAAATTTAAAGATCCACTTCCCTAAAAAGAAAAGGAATTCACGATGTTAAGTTTACCGATTTCAAATATTTCGTGGATATGTAAGAATTGTGTACACGTGTTGGTGTCTAAGACTATACACAACACACATACGGAGACATATACATAAATATACACTGTCTTATACATACAGGCATACACAAACACAGATACTGTATACATACACTCATAAATAACATCTCTACCCCGACTTGTTTGACCTAACCTAACGCTGACCTAACCTAACCTAACGCTGACCTAACCTAACCCAACCTAACGCTGACCTAACCTAACCTAACGCTGACCTAACCTAACCCAACCTAACGCTGACCTAACCTAACCTAACCTAACGCTAACCTAACCTAACGCTGACCTAACCTAACCCCCAAAACAGTGATAGGGTGGTGATTCTTCAGGTGATTATAATTAACATATAATCAACACAATCTTACCTGAGAGTCTGCAGTTACACATATTAGTAAACGTCTTGATCTCGATGTCTTTCCAGCGTTCTAAGGAAGTTTACACTTAGTATCACCACACGTCACCACCACACGTTACCACACCACACTATCACAAACCAACACCATCACCATCACACCACCACACGTCACCACACCACACTATCACAAAACACCACCATCACCATCACACCACCACACGTCACCACACCACACTATCACAAAACACCACCATCACCATCACACCACCACACGTCACCACCACACGTTACCACACCACACTATCACAAAACACCACCATCACCCCACCACCACCCCGTCAGTCAGCCCAAACAACTGGTGTCATTGTGAGCCCTGTTTGCTGAACCCCCACTTGCCAAAATTCATTATTTACCTCCAATAATCACCCAGGGCGACCTGTGTTATAGAATGTCTTGTTATTTTATGTAATTTATAGCTTACGTATAGCCCGCTACATCTATGCTGAGGAAGTTGCTGTTATATTGTTTTTCTATATAATATAAAATATACTTCATTTATGTCCACCAAACTGACTCGTGGTCGAATCCTCTCTGCCATACAGTGTTTCTCTTGTATCAAAATCGTATATATATTTTATGCCTCGTACTCGCATACTATGGAATTCCTTCGACAGAGAGTTCGTGCATAATATATAGGTTAGAGTTGTTTATATCATCTTGCTATGGATGTTAGTCTTGGATGAAGGGAGAGTGACTCGGTGAAGAGATGTGGCACGGCACCTCTTTTTTGTCTCTCCCTGTCATGGTCATTGATCAAGGAAAATAAAATGTTATAGACATAAACATATAAAAATCCACAAGTGATACATCCTCTCTGGTGATGATCATTGGCCAAGGAAAATAAAACGTTACAGATTCCTACAAATAAAAATTCACAAGTGACACTGACACATCCTCTCTGGTCTCTCCCTGTGATGGTCATTGGTCAGGGAAAATAAATCATAACGCACGCACACACGCACACATCAAGCGAGTAACACAATAACATGTTTGTGGAGTGCTTCGTGGCGAGGCCTTCCTGTGCTGGATTAGTGTGCTTGGGGGGAAATAATGAGAGAACACATCCGACTGGCTGCTTCCACGGGGTTAAGAACGGAGGAAGTGTCTCTTAGGAGGAAGTTACAGTCATTGTCTTAGGGCAGGAGAGGCGGGGAGGTATAAGATGATCCAACACAAGTGAATTTTTATAAAGTATGGAATAGTACTAAGATACCCCCTCACCACCTCCTCCCCAGCTCCCTCTCACCCCTTCACCCTCTCCTTCCCTCTCCCCCTCACCACCTCCTCCCCAGCTCCCTCTCACCCCTTCACCCTCTCCTTCCCTCTCCCCCTCACCACCTCCTCCCCAGCTCCCTCTCACCCCTTCACCCTCTCCTTCCCTCTCCCCCTCACCACCTACTCCCCAGCTCCCTCTCACCCCTTCACCCTCTCCCCCTCACCACCTCCTCCCCAGCTCCCTCTCACCCCTTCACCCTCTCCCCCTCTCCCCCCCTCCCTCCTCCATCATTTGTTTTCTTCTACTAAAAATATAATTGTCAGGTCGTAAAAATAACCTCCAAGAGAAGATCAATTTTCTGTTTATCGAGAGAAGAAGTTTTGTCTCATAAGCAACTTTGTGAGACTCAACACGATGGAAACTTCTTGTTAATATTCTCAAGAGTTTACAAGTTCCAGCTCTCTCTCTCTCTCTCTCTGTCTACTTCTAATAATAATAAGATCGGAACAGTAGGAGGGAGGAAGGTCAAACAACAATCGCAACAACTGCACGCTTGTTCTTTAGACCCGCCCACGGATGACGTCTTCTTTTAACACAAATCCTACTCGTTGGTTCAAAATGCTCAGCCAATTAGAAAACACCTTAGAATGAGAGGGATTTACTATGGGAGGAATTTCCAAAGCATAACAACCCATTTCCTCGTTCATAAACTCCACCCACTTATGACGTAATTTTCTAGAACCACCACAACTAGCCTCTCCTGTGACTCGTTGTCTTAAGTTGCTCTATGATTGGTTGAAATAATTCCCGTTGGCTGCGTCAAACGATTAGTTCATATACACATCAACAGATGGCGGACAGATGCACTTTTCGAGCCTTACCGAGTAATTATTGACGAGGATGTTAACTATGGCATTGGTTTGTTCTTCTGTTACCTGAGAGGATTAATATTGTCATTTTATGTACGTAAATAAAAATAGTGGCGGCAGTAGTAGTAGTAGTTGTAGTAGTAGTAGTAGCGGCGAAGGTATAACTATTGGGGGAAGGTGGAGGCCAAATAAAAAAAAAATAGTAGTAATTGTAGTAGTATTATAAGCAGTAGTAGTAATAGTGATAGTAGTAGTAGTAGTAGTACCATCATCATAAACTATAGTACGGGGTCACTACACGGAACACAGCCAGCAAACAGATTACCTCAGGCTCCCACACGACCACCTAAATCACCTCCCCTTCATTCCTCTCCCGTTGTCATGACATGGACACACACACCCATAGTATGTGATGTATCTTCTTGAACTGGTTTTATTTATTCAGAGAGAGAGAGAGAGGTGGTGGTGGTGGTGATAGGGGAACCGAGGCTCACAGCAAGAGGGACATAACTCATCCTTTGTACATGAGACAAGAGCGCGTCTCGTCTTATATATCCGGGAAGTAACGCTGTGTACATCTTGTCAGGAGAGTTGTGGACCAGTAAGGGGTGCCTGTGTGTGTGTGTGTGGCAGATATAACACTCACCACTCGACCCAATGGTTGCCGGTTCGATCCGCCACGATTAAACACTAGGTGAGGCGCCCTAAGTCGACCCAGTTGGGGGGGGACAAGGAACAGTACTATTAACTACATTGTCTCCGTGTACAGGAAGGCTGAGTCAATTTCTCTGGGACCTAATTTACCCATCAAGGTATCGTATTTCCGCCATTTTCCACAGTTTATGTATATCTTAAAAACATATATTATCTTTACCTCACATCAACGTGGAAAGTTCCCTCAATATATGCAAATCCTTGATAGCACCAATCTGCCTGAGCTTGACGCTAAACATCACACGATCAGAAATGCTGAATAATAAATCACCGAAGCTGCAGGAGGCTGAGGGGAGATAAAAACATCACTGATTCTGAAGGTTGCGGGATGGAAGGACAAACAAGCGCTCTTAAATGACAACCGGAAAAATCCTTTGTGGGAATCAGGCAATGAGAGTGGCAAGACTAGACGAATATATGATGAAAGGGGAGTGAGGCAACACGTAGAGAACTAGACAGACAGAAAACAGAGACAGCTAGACAAACAGACAGACAAACATAAGGAAATTGGTAAAGAAAGGAGAGAGAGAGAGAGACAAGGACAGAACTATAACAAATGGAATGAATGGTGGCATACAGGGAAAAGCAAGAACATGGAAAATATAAATGACGGGTAGAAGAGAGACAGACAAACAGACAGACAGACAGACAGACAGACAAATACTGGAGAACAATAAAAAACACAGAGAGAAGGACCAGCTTAGTGACTCCTATCTATCTTCCCTATCTCTTATCTCCCCGTCCTCCTATCTCCCCGTCCTCCTATCTCCCCGTCCTCCTATCTCTCCGTCCTCCTATCCCCACGTTCTCTGTAGTTGTGGTTAAGACAAGAACGAAGGGACAGTTGCCAAACATTGTACTCAGGGGTGATGTTCCTCAGACATTAGGAGTGGGTGTCTGTTATATGTTCCCCCCCCCCCCCCAGATACCATAGAGGGAGAGAGGGAGGGTGTTGTGAGAGAGAGAGAGACAGACACAAAGAAAGGTAGAGACGGCGTGTGCGTGTGTGTGTGTGTGTGTGTGTGTGTGTGTGTGTGTGTGAGAGAGCTCCACTAGGTTTCATTCCCCCAGATATTAGAGTATATATGAACCTCTCCCCCTGATATATGAAGCTGGACCCAGTACCTCCTCCCCCTGATATAATTGGTCTTCCCATATCGTAAAACCCCAGATAATATAAGCCGCTCCATTCCGTCTGTTATATTAGGTACCTTCCCCCCCCCCCTTCCCCCTTTCCCCCTCTATCCTCCCTTTTCCTTCCCTCTTCCTACCCATCCCCTTACCCCTCCCCTTACCCCTCCCCCTAACCCCCTCTATCTCATAAAGCAAGGAACCCACAATACAGTCTGGTCACAAAGAAACTTACTGATATGAGCTTTTGTATGACCCTGTAGAGACGCTGACTGACAGTGTGGTACAGCTGACTGACAGTGTGGTACAGCTGACTGACAGTGTGGTACAGCTGACTGACAGTGTGGTACAGCTGACTGATAGTATGGTACAGCTGACTGACAGTGTGGTACAGCTGACTGATAGTGTAGTACAGCTGACTGACAGTGTGGTACAGCTGACTGACAGTGTGGTACAGCTGACTGACAGTGTAGTACAGCTGACTGACAGTGTGGTACAGCTGACTGACAGTGTAGTACAGCTGACTGACAGTGTGGTACAGCTGACTGAGAGTGTGGTACAGCTGACTAACAGTGTGGTACAGCTGACTGACAGTGTGGTACAGCTGACTGACAGTGTGGTACAGCTGACTGACAGTGTAGTACAGCTGACTGACAGTGTGGTACAGCTGACTGACAGTGTGGTACAGCTGACTGACAGTGTGGTACAGCTGACTGACAGTGTGGTACAGCTGACTGACAGTGTGGTACAGCTGACTGACAGTGTGGTACAGCTGACTGACAGTGTGGTACAGCTGACTGACAGTGTGGTACAGCTGACTGACAGTGTGGTACAGCTGACTGACAGTGTGGTACAGCTGACTGACAGTGTGGTACAGCTGACTAAGAGTGGTACAGCTGACTGACAGTGTGGTACAGCTGACTGACAGTGTGGTACAGCTGACTGACAGTGTGGTACAGCTGACTGACAGTGTGGTACAGCTGACTGACAGTGTGGTACAGCTGACTGACAGTGTGGTACAGCTGACTGACAGTGTGGTACAGCTGACTGACAGTGTGGTACAGCTGACTGACAGTGTGGTACAGCTGACTGACAGTGTGGTACAGCTGACTGACAGTGTGGTACAGCTGACTGACAGTGTGGTACAGCTGACTGACAGTGTGGTACAGCTGACTGACAGTGTGGTACAGCTGACTAACAGTGTGGTACAGCTGACTGACAGTGTGGTACAGCTGACTGACAGTGTGGTACAGCTGACTGACAGTGTGGTACAGCTGACTAACAGTGTGGTACAGCTGACTGACAGTGTGGTACAGCTGACTGACAGTGTGGTACAGCTGACTAACAGTGTGGTACAGCTGACTGACAGTGTGGTACAGCTGACTAACACACACAAACGTTATACCCTCACTGATATACTCAAGAGGTAGGTTAAGTAGGTCAGTATATTAGCCGTGAAGAGCCTGCTGTTATATAAGGCAGGACGGGAGGAGAGAGAGAGGGCGGGAGGAGGTCTTTCGTCTTCCCGTAGTACCCCGACCACAGGCTGGGGCAAGGCTAGATATTTACAGCTTCAGGGGGGCAAGAAGGTGCTAAATTTTACTCTAGTGTCAAGCACCGGGCAATAGAGGAAGGGAGAGAAGGGGGAAGGGAGGGAGGGAGGACAAGAAAGGAAGAACATAAGGGAGAAAGAGAGAAGGAGAAAGAAAAAATGAGACAAGGAAGGGGAAGATCAAAGGACGGAAGAGAGGGAGGCAGGGAGAAGGAGAGAGAGAGAGGGTAGAGGGAGAGGGACACGTGTCAAGGAACATGGTGTCATATCACATCGGCTGTCATAAGTGTCAAGTAGGTAGTGGAGGAGGGCAGCGAGAGGTACTTAGAGGCAAGAGGATGCTATACCATTACTATTTTAATCTGGTGTCAAGTGGAGAGAGAGAGAGAGAGAGAGAGAGAGAGAGAGAGAGAGGTGTTACAAGAAGGTATGTGGTGATAGGAAAGAGAGAAAGAAGGAGGAAGGAAGGAAGAGAGAAGGAAGTTAGTGAAGGACTGAAGTATATAAACATCATTAAACCTAAAACATTAAAACCAAAATATTAATTATGTCTGACGTACACCTGTCACAGGTAAGGTCAGATCCTGTTATAAGCATCATTAACACGATCAACCCCTGTAATTATAAGGAGCCTTCAGGTATATATCATGTTCCAGTCTATCCCGTGAGGGCGTGATGTGTTGAGGCTGAGACAGAGAGTAATTAAGGGGGACGCTAGACCCAGGTGTGTGTGTGTCACTTTACCTGTGTTGGTGACGGCTGGTGGACTCAGGTGCTCAGGAGAGTGGATATAAGGATTAATATGTCGTGAGTTAAGTGTTTATGTGTGGATACAGATGTGGATATTCAAACACACACACACACACATACAAGCATATACCAACCCCTCCTATCCCCCCCCCCCACACAAACAGAAACACCCGCACCACCCCCTCCCCTACCCCCACCCCCCCCACCACCATCATCATCCACTCCTCATCACGAGCACTGAGAGGAGGCCCAGCAGGCGGCCACCTCCAAATTCCTCTAATTTAGGTCATAAATCTGGGTTGTATATCACGCCCATCACGCCCACCACACTCATCAGGCCCATCACGCCCACCAGAATCCTTCACACTTATCATCAATCTCTTGCTGTATGATCTGAATAAATAAACAAACGTTGAATGTTTTTTTCCTCTTGTTTGCGTCGTGCTTGTTTGTTTTCCTCTGTTTGTGTTTGTTTGTTTTCCTCTGTTTGTGTTGTTTGTTTTCCTCTGTGTTTGTTTGTTTTCCTCTGTTTGTGTTTGTTTGTTTTTCTCTGTGTCGTGTTTGTTTGTTTTTCTCTGTGTCGTGTTTGTTTGTTTTCCTCTGTTTGTGTTTGTTTGTTTTCCTCTGTTTGTGTTTGTTTGTTTTCCTCTGTTTGTGTTGTTTGTTTTCCTCTGTGTTTGTTTGTTTTTCTCTGTGTCGTGTTTGTTGTTTCGTGTCGTGTTTGTTTGTTTTCCTCTGTTTGTGTTTGTTTGTTTTCCTCTGTTTGTGTTTGTTTGTTTTCCTCTATTTGTGTTTCGGTGTTTGTATTTTTCCTCAAGTATCAAGATATTTAAAACACTATTCATTGTTCTTCACTTTCATCCTGTTATGAAGATCAACGTTATTCACAGTACTCGCTATAACACTCGTCCAGCTAAAGCACTCTTATATAAGTCACTATCATCATTATAGCCCATGACGAAAGATCTATAATTGCAAGGGTAATTCACACGAAGATGAAGTTATACATGGTCACTTCTTTTACCTGTGACGGCTGAGTATAATTTATGAGTCTTATTTCGCCTTGAGTCTTATTGTACCTGAGTCTTAGAATTGAGGTTCATTAGGTCTTGGTTTAATTGGATCAGGTTTTGAGTCTTAGGATTTGGTTATAATGAGAAAATAAACCTAATCTAATCTTACCTAACCAAACCTAGCCTAACCAATCCTGCCCTAAGCTAACCTAACGTAACCTAAACTAACCTGCCTCATGTTTAGGGATGTAATTAACCTTAAGTTACATTAAACTTCGGGCGAATCCACGAAAAAAGTTTGAAGCAATTTCCTGGGTTATTTTTTGGTAGGTTAAACGAAATAGTAGTGGTGTATACCCAGAGATTACTGTGTGTGTGTGTGTGTGTGTGTGTGTGTGTGTGTGTGTGTGTGTGTGTGTGTGTGTGTGTGTGTGTGTGTGTGAGTGTGTGAGTGTGTGTGTGTGTGTGAGTGTGTGAGTGTGTGTGTGTTATTTTCATCGGAATAGGAGTGAGTGATATCCTGCCTCGTGGATACACCTGGATATTCCTTACAGGTAAACCGAGGGGCAGAAGAGAAAGAGATAGAGAGAGAGAGAGAGAGAGAGAGAGAGAGAGAGAGAGAGTCAGGATTTTTTAGACTTGGTGTCTGTGAGGGAAGGTGGAGGCGGGTGTGAACGGGTGGAGGGTGAGGGGGAAGGGAGGGACAGGTGAGGGAAGAGACAGGTGTGAGGTAATGACTTATGCCTCACCTGTTAACCATATGACTCCCGTGGGCAGTGTTTACTCCGTGTAAGTTTATGACACCTGAGGGTCGTCTTTGATGTCACTCTACTAAATCTTCTCACAGGATCTCATCAAATAATAAGACATCCTGTTACCAATGAGTCCTAGTTCTAATAGGAACCTGGTGCTGGGTGTTCCTGTAGGACCTGCCGTGCAGTAGCTCCCTCAGGCCCTCACTATATGGCCAGGATTGTGATATGATTCCTATTTCAAAAACGTATTTTACGATCGCAGTTTCGCTTACAGTTTTACGATGTAGATTCCCCGCGACAGTTTGACAATTTCCGGTTCAGCAGCAAATCTATAATCCTCTCGCTGAACACAACGAGTAAAAAATGGTTGCGTGTCATGTGGAGCTATTTTATAGGTCACTCAATACTAATCCGTAAAATTCCCTTTAGAGTAAAAACCCGATCCTGGTGTTTGTGTGATACTCCCACAGGACGCAGATTAACTCTTGATGAGAGCTTTGTGACGGCCATATGTTGAAATGTTGGTCTTTGTGTAACTGAACACAATATTGTTACTCTGTCGTGTTTATTTCTGACAATTGTTTTCTCTCTCTTCCTCAGGTCATGTGTACGCTAGTGTTGACGCCTCAAGACTAAGGGGATGAATAATTCAAGGAAAGTTGAGGAAAACTGAGAGAAATGGGAGAGAGGAGGACGAGTGAGGATCAGAACCTGTTGCCAGACACCCCTTGTGGCTCCTGGTGAAGGTGTGGCTCACTGATGATGTCTGGAGAGTCTGGCTCACCTGCCAAACTACAGGTGTGGCATACTGATACTCCTGTCTGGCCCAGTGTCTTAGGAGGGTCACGCCAGGTCCCACAGGGGTCACAGTCACCCTTAACCTATAGTGAGTCCCGTGACCTTTCTGATGGGGGTGTGACAGGAGGAGCAGCTGTGGCCGCCAATGATTCTTTCTCCTCTTTCTTTACTGGTGAAGGCCAAGGAAAAGGAGGCCACAATATGACGGAAAATAATGTGCATACCATATTAGGGTCGATCTACAGAGCGACGACCAGTGGCTACTTGAGTGACCGGCGCGGTACAGGTGGCAGTGATGTGGAGGAAGTGAGAAAGAATGACGGGAGGGAAGGGCCAAGCGTCCACTCCGTTAGTGCCAGTGCCTACAACTACACTGTGGGCCAAGACCTCAGTGGATTGCTTAGAGAAGATGAGGTGGAAAATATGACGAGTTCCGTGAACGAGGGAACAAGAGGCCACAGTCTTATGGGTGTGTTGATGGGGTCAGCCTCACCCTCCGTGGACAATGAAGCCTCCCAAAACTCCTCGTCTATAATCAAGGAGGCTCTATCGTTCACGCTGGAGGCAGGTGAGGACACGTTAGGCTCCCCTGAGGATGGAGGGCTGCAGAGGCTCTTAGGAGGACCCGATGAGCCTTACCTCTCAGCCCTCACACACAACCTCACCTACCACCACCCCAGCGTCACCTCCACCTTCGCCAACGTCACCCACGGTAGAGGGGAACTGTTCGCCGACTACCCACCTCACCTGCTTGACTTCGCCGTCTTCTGCTGCGTCCTCTTCATCGTCCTGGGTGTACCCGGCAACCTCATCACCATCATCGCCCTCGTCAAGTGTAAAAAGGTAAGTCTTCCAACCTTCCTGCACATGTTTATTACCACTTTCTTGTCCCCTCAATTTTTTTTTGTTTACATATTTCTCATCTATTAAAGACAAGATATAATTAACTATCAAATTACCATAAACGAATTAAAATATCACCTTCCTCGTTAAAGGTTCCTAAATGGCATACATTAACTTGATATTAATTAACGATAGTCATTAATAGTTTCACAGGTGTTTCTGAAAGACAACTTTAAGATAAGAACTCAGATTAAACTTTTTTTCTTCATATATTTGCCTAGAGTAAACCTCGCTATATAAGGTGGATTAAATATACGTGTTAACTCGAATTAACACAGATTGAACTATTTTTGTCGGTAATATTTGTTAATTATTTATTTTATCGTTTAACTTATGAGGAAATTACTTAGTTAAATACTTTAGTTTATATGACGATAAAATGTGAAAAGAAACGATATTTTATGATAATTGATATACTTTTGAGCCCAACATGACCCCAACATCTATGACCCCAACATCTATGACCCCAACATCTGACCCCAACATGACCCCAACATCTATGAACCCAACATCTATGACCCCAACATCTATGACCCCAACATGACCCAAACATCTATGACCCCAGTATTTTACCCCAACATCTGAACCCAACATGACCCCAACATCTATGACCCCAACATGACCCAAACATCTATGACCCCAGTATTTTACCCCAACATCTGACCCCAACATGACCCCAACATCTATGACCCCAGTATTTTACCCCAACATCTGACCCCAACTTCTGACCCCACCATTTATAACCACAATAACTGTTGTTTCGTTGTTTGTTTCTGGAGGTAAAGTTTGATTGAAAGTTAGAAATACGTGTTGTGTAGTTTTGTACATACATGAATACTCACATGTGTACATACTGGTATACACACACACACACACCTCCCCTTGATGCACCGGTACATTACATTTCACGCATTAAGTTCAGTTTCCAGGAGACGTCTAACTTTGTCCCATTGTGTATATATCGGATGAAAATAAGACTATGGACAAGGTTAGGTTAGTGTTAGTGTTAGTGTTAAGTTAGTGTTAAGTTAGTGTTAGTGTTAGTGTTAAGTTAGTGTTAGTGTTAGTGTTAAGTTAGTGTTAAGTTAGTGTTAGGTTAGGTTAGACTCTAATGTATTGTACCCACACTTTCCCTACCAGGCAGTAATGCGTATAGGACACAATTGCCTGTTTTTCACTACCTAACAGCTTAGTTATCATAGTAACGAGCCTCATCACTCGATTTATGGGCTTCGATTTAGGTGACAAAAGGGGTCATGTTACATAACCACGCGAGTCTGACAACATGGATAAAAATAAACAATATATTTGGTTTTAATTCCAAAGCCAAACTTCCATTCTCACTTCTCCTTCTTCCCCCCCCCCCCTCACCTCCCTCCCCCCTCCCCCCTCCCCCACCCCCTCCCCCCCTCCCCCCTCCCCCCCACCCCAGAACATAATAACAGGCACACTAAGTCAAGTAACCTCAACTCTGGTAAACTAACAGAGAAAAAAAATCCATATAATTAAACCTTTATACCGACAGCTCAATAGTCATCAGGCAAAAGCTGTTTCTATTAGACAGACAAACAAACAGATAAAGAGACAGACAGAGAGAAATGATGATGATAATAACAACAACAACGATAATGATAATAATCTCTCCCTTACTAACTTTCTTCCTCCCTTCTCTCCCTTCCCTCCCTTACTTTCTCGACCTTTTCACCCTTTCTGTTAAACTCTCCCTTTAGCCCTCTCCCTTCCCCCTTCTTCTCGCCCGTAAATCACATACTTCCTTCCCTTCATGTTTTATTCCTGTATAAATAACCACTAACAATCTCTCTCTCTCTCTCTCTCTCTCTCTCTCTCTCTCTCTCTCTCTCTCTCTCTCTCTCTCTCTCTCTCTCTCTCTCTCCTTTATTTTATTCTTTCTGTTCCATTGTTCCTCTACCATCATCACCATCATCATCATCATCACCATCATCACCATCATCACCATCACCATCATCATCACCCCCCCCCCCCCGCAAAGTAATTAAATAAAGACAAATAGAAACAAAAGCCATAAGAATAAACCAACAAATTAATACAAATTTCAACAAAACAAAATTATTAACTTAAGCAAAATAGACTCGTTCCTCTCCCCACACACTCACACACTACCCACACACTCCACACACACTACCCACACACTCCACACACACTACCCACACACTCCACACACACTACCCACACACTCCACACACACTACCCACACACTCCACACACACTACCCACACACTCCACACACTACCACACACACTACCCACACACTCCACACACACTACCCACACACTCCACACTACCCACACACTCCACACACACTACCCACACACTCCACACTACCCACACTGCTGTACGACACTCTCCCTAATCAGGTTGTGGCGTTATGTTGTGAGCTACCAGACAACGACAGCCCTGCCAGACGTGTCCTGAATGCTTCAAGTCTTAATAGATTACCTTAATACGTGTCTGCCTGTCTGTCTGTCTGTCTGTGTGTCTGTCTGTCTGTCTGTCTGTCTGTCTGTCTATTTTATCCTCTCTCGATTTGAGTTTTTGAGAGGTTAGGTTAGGTTAGGGTAATATATGTATTGTGGGAGTGTGAGATTGAGGTGTGGTGAGTGACATGGGAGTGTAGGAGTGACAATGAGTGACGAGGGAGTGTAGGAGTGACAATGAGTGACGAGAGAGTGTAGGAGTGACAATGAGTGACGAGGGAGTGTAGGAGTGACAATGAGTGACAAGGGAGTGGCGTGGATGAACCATGGTGAGTGAGGAAACAGCTTCGGCAGCTAAAGCACTGAATCTTATTTTTCCTCAAAGTTTATCAAAGGTTTTATGACCTCACGAGACGTCCCGGTATATTAGGACGGGGGGGGGCGGGAGGGGAAGGGGGGGAAGGGTTAGAAGAGGGCAGGGAGGGGGAAGGAAGGGGAAGGAGGGAGGAGCAGAAGAGGGAAGAAGAAATTCACTTTTATTTTTTTAAGTCAGCAAGGAGGTAAGTTACACAGACTGACAGACAGAGAGACAGAGAGACAGACTGACAGACAGGTTAATCTTTCAGCCAATGTCAGCACAGGTAGTCAAGTTACACAACAGGAGAACAGTGAAAGGTGACTCCCCCAGTAGTGACAGCCAGTGAGGGGAAGTGTGGATACAGTACACTGCACACTAGGCCCTATCTTTACTCACTCACAAAATTACCGATTACAGTGGCCTCACCTTATGGGACAATAAAGAGAAAGAGAGACAGAAACAGACAGAGAGACAGAAACAGACAGAGACAGAGAGAAAGAGGCAGACAGACAGACAGACAGACAGACACACAAAAGCTATTCTCTCCAAGGCTCCAGCGTGGAAGGTCGTACGTTACAGAATAATAAAGATTAAATTAATATCAATATCTTTAGTGTAATTACCCCAGCCAGGTGTTCAGCGGACCTCACACCTTAATTACCAGTCATTAGGTGATAATAACGAGACCACTAAACTGGTGATCGGTAATGTCATCTGTATTAAGGTGTTATTACAGTAATACTCTCCTGCAGTGACCGGGAGAATTTACCTGGGATAATTTTCGATTACCTGAAGATTACACACGCTAATTAGTTTCACCTGATAACTAATCTAACCTAATCTAACCTAATTTAAGCTCTCGGTAATCTAATGTAATCTAACCTAACGTATCTTACTTAATCTACTGTAATCCATTGACCCATCCATCCGTCCAAGAACTGGCCTAGTGTCTCTCTCTCTCTCTCTCTCTCTCTCTTTATCAGCTAGCCACACTTCCCACCATCATTAATCTTTTACGCTCGTCTGCCGTCTCCCGATCGTCTTTTGTTTTGGTGGTTGAGAGACGGCAGGTCCCCTTAAAACAGTATTAAATTATATTATGGAGAATTAGGTTGACTTTCTATAGATGATGTGAGAGTTAAACCCGCTGTGTGAGGTGGGTTGTGGTGAGAGGGAAGAGGGTCGTAGTGAGGGGGAGTAGGTCGTAGTAAGGGGAGCTGGTCGTAGTGAGGGGTAGTAGGTCGTAGTAAGGTTGGAGAGGGTCGTAGTAAGGTTGGAGAGGGTTGTAGTGAGGTTAGAGAGGGTCGTAGTGCTGGAGAGGGTCGTAGTGAGGTTAGAGAGGGTCGTAGTGCTGGAGAGGGTCGTAGTGAGGTTAGAGAGGGTCGTAGTGCTGGAGAAAGATATTGAGTTGTCAGATCGGTCAGACAATAAAGCCACATCATAACATCGTAGACATTTGTTATCATGACTTTCCGATATTTGTGGCAGATCGGGATATCGGATATGGATATTCCACTCGGGTTTCTAATGCATTTATCCTACGTTGCCTTTCCCTCGCTCACACACTATACACACTCGTGATTGAGTCTTGAGAATCATGTCTAACCACTCAGGAGTTTACTTGAGTTCTCACATAGGTGTCTTGGAGGATTACCCTTGGAGGATAACCTTAATGTATGAGTCTAAGTGAACCTCCAAGACTCTACTTCAACGTGAGGGTAAATTGGGTAAGGAAAACATCGCGATATTTCTGTTGTTTTTTCCCGACGAAGGAGCTACACGCAGCAGAAGGTGGGTGACTCAACAACAATATAACCAACGAAAGACGACATAAACTGTAGGAGAGAATGTGAGGTCCTCCTGCAGCCACGACTACCAGCTGTGGCCACAACTACCAGCTGTGGCCACATGCAGTTATTTTGTGGCCAGAGATTGTAGGAGACTACGAGGCCACTTATTGTGCTTCTGTAGCGTGTGGCTGTGAGCGTTCCTGAGGTCGTGGAGTCTTGGGAAGCTATGAGGCCATTTAATGAGTCTCTGAGGCCATTTAATGAGGCTCTGAGGCCATTTAATGAGGCTCTGAGGTCATTTAATGTGGCTCTGTGCTCCCAAGGTTAGAGACTTATTATTATGCTTTCGTAATCTGTAAATCTATGAGGCGAAAAACTCCACTTAACGTAGATTCAATATTATAGAAAACTGCTGAGTATTATTGGAGTTTTATAATGCTGACTTGTGGTAATGATTGTGTGGTCGCTTAGAGTGTGCGTGTGTGTGTGTGTGTGAAAGAGAGAGAGAGGAAGTGCGTGTGTGTGTGTGTGTGTGTGTGAAAGAGAGAGAGAGGGAGTGTGTGTGTGTGTGTGTGTGTGTGTGTGTGTGTGTGTGTGTGTGTGTGTAAATAAATAACAAATTAAAAATAAATAAATAAATAAATAAATAAATAAATAAATGTGACATGTCATTACTGGGATGCCTAAAACCCCTTGATATTCTATGGTGTACCAGAACCCTTTGTCCTAGGTTGAGGCGAGCAGTGAGGACACAACCAGTTCCTTACACTGATCTCAACTAAGCCTCTGTGACGGTATTAGAACAGAGATAATTAACTCAAAGAGATGAACCCTTCGCCTCTCTCTCCACACACACACACACACACACACACACACACACACACACACGTATTGGGGAGCTCTACTGCGCATGTGTAGAACGTGAGGCAAAGTTCCTGAGACAGAGAGACAGACAGACGTAATCTTATGGTCTGGGGAAAAGGATTATCAAGACGTCTTATTCAAATGATGGTGAGAATCTGCCTTGAGTTAGCAGGAAGACCTTTGATCAGCTGAGTGGAGGAGGAGTGGGTCGATCAGCTGTGTTTGGTGATGAGGGTCGATCAGCTGTGTTTGGTGATGAGGGTCGATCAGCTGTATTTGGTGATGAGGGTCGATCAGTTGTGTTGTGGTGAACATTAACAAACATTCTCTTTTGTTAAATATAAATTATCAAGAGAGCTTAAAAAAAAAGAGTCACATCTAAAACTTTCTGTTGTACATAAAAGAAGATTATTCCTGTGTGTTAGTCCAAAAGTTTGCCGACTCAGTGCACAAAGCCAGCCATTTCTGCCACGCATTATTATGACTAACAAGAACTGGGTGAAGAGGAGAGGCGGAAGTGTTCAGGAATCTAACAGCTGCTGGAGATCTGAGAAGAATATGAAGACGCCCAGAACCATATCCTGAATTGTGTTTGCCTGCCATGATGGTTATGGCAATATGGCAAGTATGTTCTGCCATAAAAATACACACAGATTTCTTCTTGGTAAAGGGTAACACAGAGAAAACAAGACAACACAGACGCAACACTGACAACACAAACAACACTGTGCTTTTGTATCCCCGACAATATACGTGAAAGCATTAGGAGAAAACATCTACGTATATTTGCCTCAGAAGAACACCCTCAAGCCGCCTCCACAACACTATGCTCAAACTACCAAACTCGGGGTTCAGAAGTTCCCCTCCGTATACCTCTTGGCTGTTAGAGACTTATATCGCTTGTGGCTATTGAAGTGAACATCCTATTGCGTACAGCGATTCCATTGTGATAGTGAGATAAAGACCAGTATCCTGAAATAGTCCTATAGGAGCGGGACAAATCCTTCGAGATAGCAGGATCCTAAACGCTGGTATACTGTACATGTTGGAGAGAAATGTTACGCACTGGTTGTTTATGTGTGTGTGTGTGTGTGTGTGTGTGTGTGTTATTCCTCCTCCGCCAAACCTCTTCTAGTTCACCTCACTTATATTGAGACCCGTGGGTGTCGTTAGGTCCTGGGAAGCCGGAGAGGTGTGAAGAGCTGCAGGTAACATCCTCAGGTGTTTCAATTAGCCTCGTTCCCTTATATTCTAGTTTTTTTTTTTCAACTCCAGAGGCCATCATAACCAGCTGAGACAAAATGGTTAAAAGAATGGAAGGTTTTATACCCAGAAGTGGTTGCCCTGTCGTCAACCAGACCACCTTAGATCGCTAGGGTGAGGGTGAGGGTGAGGGTAGAAACCACCGTCTCACTCTGGTTGTCAGGGTTCAAGAGGCTACCCCGTCGGGACACTTCTGGGACTCGTCGGAGTTGAAGAGGCGAGATTCTGTTTCTGCTGGTGATTGAGGGGTGGTGACACTGCACTCGTTGTCCTGGGCTGTGGGTTACCTTAGGTGGAAACAATACAGGTCTACTGTCTCCTTCCCGCGGATACACTTGTGCTAGGTGTGGACTGTGAAGGAGAGGAGAGGCTAGGGGAGGCGAGGGGGGCGAGGAGAGGCGAGGAGGGGCTATGAGGGGCGAGGGGAGGCGAGGGGGGCGAGGAGAGGCGAGGAGGGGCTATGAGGGGCGAGGGGAGGCGAGGGGGGGAACGAGGTCGATCCTCTGAGCTGACGAGTCGAGGCGAGTTTTTATTGGGAGAATTTAGAGGCCCCAGCGTGGGTCACTTACAGCCAGGAGTGGAGCAGTCCCCTGTTGTGATGGACCTTCCACGAGTATTACCTCGGCCAAAGTTTCAATGATGAGTCTCTCCCAGCTGGAGTGCTTCTTGGTTGTATATACAGTTTACATATACACTCAACATAAAAAGTAAATATGTATTGTGAACAAAATAAACAAAATATTGACTCCCAGACCAACAAGAATGATCCCCTATTTTCCGTGAGCACTATTACTTCCCTGAGGCCAAAGGTCTCTCTCCTACACTTACCCAGCCAGTGATAATACTCCCTCCATAATATATTTTATGTAGATATAAACTCAACCAGAACAAATGAACTGTTGCCAGGTGGGTCTCAGTCACCTCTACCCTGGACCTCACTGATCCCTATACACCTCTGGTTTGTTCTGAGTCAACACACGTCTCCCTCACATTACTGTTGACTCGCTGAGACCCAATAACCTTTGTCACTTACTTCTATAAATTATAAGACTTCCTCGTTGCCTCACTGGCGGAGTTAAATGATATAATATATAATACCCCCAAGTAACTTTCTTGTTTGGTAATGAACCTTAATAGGCATGATCTTAGTTCGTCTTAATTACAGTGAGGTCAAAGGTCACGATGGAACATTGCCAACCTGGCGTGTTTATTTGTCTTTATTCAGGTAATATATTATTCAACTTGACTGGTATAAAATATTTCTACAATCTCTCTCTCTTCTTTCCTTCCTTCCTTTCTTTATTCATATATATTCTACACTCTTCTCCCACTCTTCCATCCCTCTTCCTCCTCCAGTCCCTCTCCTATCTCCCCTCTTCTTCCTTCCCCTTTCCCCATATAATCCTTGATTTTTGCCGTTCCTTCCCCTTCCATATTACTCTTCCTCCTTCCTCTCTACCCTATTGCTCCTTCATTCCCCTTACTCTCATTCCTCCTCTCTTTCTCCCTTCACCCTTATCACCCCCTCCTTCTATCTCTCCCCCACCTCACCCACACCCCCTCCCTCTATCTCTCCCCCCACCTCACCCTCACCCCCCTCATTCCTCCCTTACTGTCCCCTCATTCCCCTTGCTTCCTCCCCTCTTCTCTCACCAACCATGTTTCCCCTTCGTAGAGTGGAGGTAACAGCAGATAGTCACAAACAAGACCCGGAAATAGGTAAAAGCTCAAACTGGTTCACGTGAAAAATTGATGAGTGTGCCGACAAGGGGGAGGGGGGGGGGGAGAGGGGAGGAAAGGAGTGGGAAGGTGAGGGAGAGGGGAGGAAAAGAGTGGGAAGAGGAGGAGTAGTGTAGGAGTGAGAGGGAGAGGGGAGGAAAGGAGTGGGAAGGTGAGGGAGAGGGAAGGAAAAGAGTGGGAGTGGGAGGGAAGGGGAGATGCAGAAAAGTGTGTAAAAGGAAAGGTGATGTTAGGAGGGAAGGACAGAAAGGTAGTAACGAAGGAGAACTGGTGCAGAATGAGAAAGTGATAGAGAGATGAGAAGGGAAGAGAAAGAGAAGAAGAAGAAGGAAAATATAAGAGATATGTAGATGAGAGAAGACGAAGGAAAGAATGAAAGAGGTGGAACACTTGACCCTGAGAAGAGGATCTCTCTCTCTCTCTCTCTCTCTTCCATCACCCAGGACAGTAACGCCAAACGTAAACACTCAGCACTGAACACAAATATGATAGGCTGCACATCGCCCGTAAATAAATATTGACGTTTCATTTTCCCAGCACGAAAAATAGTGAACGTCCTCTCTCTCTCTCTCTCTCTCTCTCTCTCTCTCTCTCTCTCTCTCTCTCTCTCTCTCTCTCTCTCTCTCTCTCTCTCTCTCCGTAGGTAAGTTCCTCACTGTATAGATTCATTACCCGTTGCCTCACACTCTTCCCTTGTCACTATGGTAGAGTGATGTATCGAGATGGATTAACCAGTCCAGAGAAATTGGCTCCTGTGATTTTCATTTAAGTTTTTTATAAGGGGCGTGAAAGACCTTTTGGCTAGTCTTTTCTTCTCTAAGTGTGTGTGTGTGTGTCTGTGTGTGTGTGTCTGTGTGTCTGTGTGTGTGTGTGTCTGTGTGTGTGTGTGTGTGTCTCTGTGTGTGTCTGTGTGTGTGTGTGTGTGTCTGTGTGTGTGTGTGTGTGTGTGTGTGTGTGTCTGTGTGTGTGTGTCTGTGTGTGTGTGTCTGTGTGTGTGTGTGTGTCTGTGTGTCTGTGTGTGTGTGTGTGTGTGTGTGTGTGTGTGTGTGTGTCTGTGTGTCTGTGTGTGTGTGTGTGTTTGACAGGCTGATGTTTTAAATGGTTAAACACTACGGATTTTACCTTCTCCTCCTCCTCCTCCTCCTCCTCCTCCTCGCCCTCTCTTCTCCCCTCTCGTCTTTCTCCTCATTTATCTCATTTTTCTCCGTATGTTTCGCTGAAGTTCATTTCCTGTTCTTCTTCCTTTCAATCTTCCACTCTGACCTCCTCCCCTCTCACCCCCCTACCTCATGTTCTCCCCTCTCCTTCCCCTCTTATCCCTCTCTCCCTCTCTCTCAATCATCCTCTCCTTTATTGTCCATTATTATGTAAATATTTTTCCATCTGTGTTTCATCTCACCATGACAACGCCTCCCATCATTTGCTTCTTCCCCTCTTTCATCCCTCTCTCTCCCATCGTCCTCCTCTCCCTGTCTCCTATCTTCATTCCTCCTCCCTCTGCTCTTTCCTTTCTTTCCCTGTTTTGACCCTTTCCTCTCCTCCTCTCTTCCCTTTTCTCACTCTCTCTGTCTTTCCGTCTCCCTCTACCCCTCCCTCCCTCTCTCCCTCTCTCCCTCCCTCCCTCTCTCCCTCCCTCCCTCTCTCCCTCCCTCCCTCTCTCCAACACTAGGTATGGGTGTCAGGCAGAACATATATACAATCTCTCCACTGAGGAAATTCAAGACCAGGTCAGAGTCCACCTCGGGGTCGAT
Organism: Homarus gammarus; assembly: GCA_958450375.1. Lineage (NCBI taxonomy): Eukaryota > Metazoa > Arthropoda > Malacostraca > Decapoda > Nephropidae > Homarus > Homarus gammarus. The sequence goes on from CAUDMG010000472.1 coordinate 779,854, forward strand.
GTCTCTCGGGCGTCTTATGAGGTAGATTCAAAGGCCTCTATCACACAGTCACGAAATTAAATTCCTCTCTCGTTAATCTCTTGAAGTGAGGTGAGATGAATCTGGCATTTTTCCCTGATAGTTGTTGGTTAGGTTAGGTTAGGTTAGGTTAGGTTAGCTGTGTTTATTCCAGTATATCTAGTTAAAAATGATATATTCATCTGTATGATTTATATTCTCAGTTCACATAAACATCCAGACGTTTATATACGTTTATAAAAGTTTCTATATACACCAGTAATGATAATAATATAAATAAACAACTACAGTAAACACTATCACTCATAATCTATATATATCAACACAATGGTTTAAATTTATCACCAAAATGCTCCACATCCATGCTCCATCTACATAATGCTCCACCCACACCATGCTCCACCCACACCATGCTCCACCCACACCATGCTCCACCCACACCATGCTCCACCCACACCATGCTCCACCTACACCATGCTCCACCCACACCATGCTCCACCCACACCATGCTCCACCCACACCATGCTCCACCTACACCCAGCTTCCCCTCAGGTATAATTGAATATGTAATTAACAATTGTATTTCCTAGTGACAGATAATTAAATATAATTTGATTTCTAATGATTATCTATAGTTTTCTTTGTATATATTGTTTAACTAACTGTCTATGTCATTGGTTGTCTTTCAGTCTGTCTTACCACTTAGAAATATAGCTGTGTGATACTGTATGATATATAATATAGCTTTAGGTTACTAGAAGCTATATTAGAAGTATAGCTGTGTGATACTGTATGATATATAATATAGCTTTAGGTTACTAGAAGCTATATTAGAAGTATAGCTGTGTGATACTGTATGATATATAATATAGCTTTATGTTACTAGAAGCTATATTAGAGGTATAGTTGTGTGATACTGTATGATATATAATATAGCTTTAGGTTACTAGAAGCTATATTAGAGGTATAGTTGTGTGATACTGTATGATATATAATATAGCTTTATGTTACTAGAAGCTATATTAGAGGTATAGTTGTGTGATACTGTATGATATATAATATAGCTTTATGTTACTAGAAGCTATATTAGAGGTATAGTTGTGTGATACTGTATGATATATAATATAGCTTTATGTTACTAGAAGCTATATTAGAGGTATAGTTGTGTGATACTGTATGATATATAATATAGCTTTATGTTACTAGAAGCTATATTGGAAGTTTGATTCTTAGTCGTTAATATATTGAGTTATATTGCACAGGTAAGACAATAAAGCCGTGTTTCAGGTTAGGTTAGGTGACGAGAGTTGGGTGTGAGGTTGCCAGTGGGCTTCTTTGTCGAGGCAGCCAAGAGGAGTGCCAAGGGGGCTGAGTAAGTTACTACCAGGGGGAGGAGTGCCAAGGGGGCTGAATGAGTTACTGCCAGGGGGAGGAGTGCCAAGGGGGCTGAATGAGTTACTACCAGGGGGAAGAAATACCAAGGGGGTTGTATGAGTTACTACCAGGGGGAGAAGTGCCGAGGGAGCTGAATGAGTTACTGCCAGGGGAAGGAGGACCAAGGGGGTTGTATGAGTTACTAACAGGGAGAGGAGGGCCAAGGGAACTATAAGTGTCTCAAGTAAATGGGGAAAAGTCCATAGGAAACAAACTCACATAAGAACAACATAACTCAGAGGAGAAACAGACCTGAGTAAAAAAAAACAAAAAAAAAAACAATTGAACTCTAGCTGTGAAATATGGCGTCCCTTTGTTTACTCTCTATGCCAGACCTTATTGGTAGACCATATATCAAACTCAATGCCCACCCCCGGAGTATGGAGTAAGGGAGTTAATGCCCCATACTCCAGTTCGTAATCTCTGGATAAATAGACCTACCTTACTCTTGGATAATAAAACACATAACTACTAATAATAACCTCAAAGTATATATATATACTATTGATACTTTTTCAATACTATTTTTTTATTAATACTAGATAGTTACTTTTTATCGAGCCACTTTGAGGGAATTTTTAATGTTCGAATCAGTGAGAAAATCCGATTCATTTATAGGTTACTAGATGAGACATTATTATGATGGCTGATTCAGTCTTATCATAAACTCAGCCATATAAAACACCTGCCTCTCACTCCTGCCTGCCTCCCACTCCTGCCTGCCTCTCACTCCTGCCTGCCTCTCACTCCTGCCTGCCTCTCACTCCTACCTACCTCTCACTCCTGCCTGCCTCTCACTCCTACCTGCCTCTCACTCCTGCCTGCCTCTCACTCCTGCCTGCCTCTCACTCCTACCTGCCTCTCACTCCTGCCTGCCTCTCACTCCTGCCTGCCTCTCACTCCTGCCTGCCTCTCACTCCTACCTGCCTCTCACTCCTACCTACCTCTCACTCCTGCCTGCCTCTCACTCCTACCTGCCTTTCACTCCTGCCTGCCTCTCACTCCTGCCTGCCTCTCACTCCTACCTGCCTCTCACTCCTACCTGCCTCTCACTCCTACCTGCCTCTCACTCCTGCCTGCCTCTCACTCCTGCCTGCCTCTCACTCCTACCTGCCTCTCACTCCTACCTGCCTCTCACTCCTACCTGCCTCTCACTCCTGCCTGCCTCTCACTCCTACCTGCCTCTCACTCCTACCTGCCTCTCACTCCTACCTGCCTCTCACTCCTACCTGCCTCTCACTCCTACCTGCCTCTCACTCCTGCCTGCCTCTCACTCCTGCCTGCCTCTCACTCCTGCCTGCCTCTCACTCCTACCTGCCTCTCACTCCTACCTGCCTCTCACTCCTACCTGCCTCTCACTCCTGCCTGCCTCTCACTCCTACCTGCCTCTCACTCCTACCTGCCTCTCACTCCTGCCTGCCTCTCACTCCTGCCTGCCTCTCACTCCTACCTGCCTCTCACTCCTACCTGCCTCTCACTCCTGCCTGCCTCTCACTCCTACCTGCCTCTCACTCCTACCTGCCTCTCACTCCTACCTGCCTCTCACACTATCACGGATCGCCAGGTAAATAGACGTATATTAGGAGCTGTTAAAATACCTGTAATATAATTTATCCTCTCTTTCTCTTCTTCTCTCTTTCTCTTCTCCTCTCTTTCTCTTCTTCTCTCTTTCTCTTCTCCTTTCTTTCTCTTCTTCTCTCTTTCTCTCCTCTATTTTTCTCCTTCCGTTTATCTCCCTCTCCTAATTTACGTATTCTAATCTCTCTCATCATCATCATCATCACCATCATCATCATCATCATCATCATCATCATCACCATCACCACCGCCTCCCCTACATCTTCACGCCATCACCACCTCCACCACCACATCCTCACGCCACCACCACCACCACATCCTCACGCCACCACCACCACCACATCCTCACGCCACCGCCACCACCATTTGTTCACGCCACCACCACCACCACATCTTCACGCCACCACCACCACCACCACCACATCCTCACGCCACCACCACCACCATTTCTTCACGCCACCACCACCACCACATCCTCACGCCACCACCACCACCACATCCTCACGCCACCGCCACCACCATTTCTTCACGCCACCACCACCACCACATCCTCACGCCACCACCACCACCACATCTTCACGCCACCACCACCTCTACCACCACATCCTCACACGACCACCACCACATCCTCACGCTACCACCACCACCACATCTTCACGCTACCACCTCCTCCCGCTCACAGACTCTCAAGTGATCACCGTCCCCCTGAGTCTCCTTAGATTAAAGACTTATTGTGAAAGTGTTCCGGGTGACTTGATTGGTAATTAACCCTGAAATAGGTGTGTGTGTGTGTGTGTGTGTGTGTGTGTGTGTGTGTGTATGTGCCTGTATGTGTGCATGTATGTGTGTAAAATCAACCACAAAACACCTGTAATAACCCCAGGTGCGTCATTTTTCCTAGTTTTGGTGGGAAATAAAGAGCAGAAAAATTCCCCCATTATATATTGATGATCAGTAACGACTAAGTTAACTCCTTGTAAAGAACAGGTAATTAGGACGTCATTAGTAAGGGTAATGGTTTGTAATAAGGTTAATAAGGTCATTTAGTAAGCTTAATTGACTCATAATACGTTTTTACTATGGAGTTTTTTTCCCTTTGTTGGGTAGGAGAGAGAGGGGAGGGGGAGGGGGTGGAGGGTAGGGGGGATAGGGAGTGTAGGGAGGGAGGGAGAGTATGGAGGGAGGAAGGGAAGGGGGGAGGGAGGGAAGGAGTTAGAGGGAGGGAGGGAGGGAGTGTAGGGAGGGAGGAGGGAGGGAGGAAGGGAAGGGGGGAGGGAGGGAAGGAGTTAGAGGGAGGGAGGGAGTGTAGGGAGGGAGGGAGTGTAGGGAGGGAGGAAGGGAAGGGGGGAGGGAGGGAAGAGGGATAAAGAGAGGGAAATACTTGGTGTTTCTATGTGTGAACAACAGAGAGGGGAGAGAGAGAGAGTTGAATAAGGAAGAGAGGAATGAGAGAGTAAAAGCTGAGAGACTGAGGGAGAGGAGAACGATAAGAGAGAAATGAGAGGCAAGTGAGGGAGAAAAGAATCAGAAGAGTGTTATGACTGGTGTTGTGTAAGTCACCAAAACAAATTCTAGTTATGGAGGGATTATTATTTTTTCTATAATGTTCGGTTTAGAATTTTTAGTTTCAGTAACTCACAAAAAACACAACATTTATCTCATCCTAAATCTCTATATATAGCTATTGCTCGTTTTCAATACATCCACTATAGGTGTTTTGTTTCCTTTGGTTATATAGGGGAATGGAACAATTGTTGGATATTCTAAACCCGTGACAATCTCTAGTCAGCTTTACAAATAATTGGGAGTCAGTGTTTTCTCTTTATCATCGATGGAACAAGAGAACCATTCACAGTCCAGCCATACACACACACACACACACACACACACACACACACACATACACAGAGACAGGAGGAGCCCCAAGCCATCCGGGTCATTGAGTAGATGTGAACGAGTGAGTCACCAGCGTGTCTGTGGGTTTTATTAGATGTGAATGAGGCGTGACGTCACCTCTCTGCAGCATTAGAGTGAGGTGTGTGTGTGTGTGTGTGTGTTTGTGTGTGTGTGTGTGTGAGTGTGTGTGTGTGTGTGTGTGTGTGTGTCCAGAGGGGTTTAGGAGGCGTGGATAACAGAGATAAGTCACTTGTCACGGTTCTTCAGTCTGTGCCAATGACCGATACTGTTGCCTGTAAGAGGAAACAGTTCCTCTCAGTGACAGCGAAGGGACAGGAATGCTAACATCAAGCAACACTAACCTAACCTAACCTAACCTAACCTAACCTAACCTAACCTAACCTAACCTACTTATAGAAGGCGTTGACGACTGGCATAAGGAGACCATGCTGTAGAAGGCGCTGTAGAAGGTCATAGAGATTATTACAAAAAGAAAACCTGTCGTGTTGATGGACGTACAGGCCTGGATACCGTCTCACAAGGTAGAGAGAGAGAGAGAGAGAGAGAGAGAGAGAGAGAGAGAGAGAGAGATATTGGACAGAAATAAGCTGACCCAGTGTGTTGCTTCTCTAAATATCGTGGCCAGACTCGGGAAATAAAGCCAATACTCTGTCTCTCTTTTGTCTCTCATTAGAAAGACGAGACTCTTCAGTTATCTCTCCTCTGCTTTCTGTTTAATCTCAAAATATTTGGCTAATTATCTCTCATCGGTGTCTCTCAACGTTTGTTTTTGTTCTCCTACTGAGATACATATTCCACAAGGAGACAATATTACCCCGTTAAGATACAGGTGAGAGAGAGAGAGAGAGAGAGAGAGAGAGATAGAGAGAGAGAGATAGAGAGAGAGAGAGAGAGAGAGAGAGAGAGAGAGAGAGCTAAGTTAGGGTTGGATTGGGTGATTATAATGTCGTTTCGTTCGATCTAACTCATTTGCTGAAAGTTTGTTGGGAAAATGATCCTTCTGGACTCTTTAAAGGCATAGGAAGCCGTAATATTGGTCACACACACACACACACACACACACACACTCGCTTTTGTATTATTTTAATTTATAACATATATTAAAAAATAATAATTACTCCGTGTAATGTTACTAAAACAAATAATTAACTTATGAAAATACTAAGGCAATTTTACTGAGTTGTTAATTAGTGTGGTCCTCCAGGTGCATAATTAACGAGGGCTTCTGATGACGTAATCCCAAGTAATAGAAATTTTTCAAGGGTGATTATTTTTTCCAGTGGATTTTAATGTTAATATTGAAATACGAATTTTATTCATTTTTTTTATTTCTTGGTTATTAATTAAATAAATGCGATTATAAATTTGAACTATAAGAGGGTTTTGTGTGAAGCTGATGGAAGGAAGGAAGGAAACACGGATGGTAGGAAGGAAGGAAGGAAGGAAGGAAGGAAGGAAGGAAGGAAAAAATGAAAGAAATAAAGGAAAACTTACATCATAACACACACATACACACACACCAACAACAAGGATAAGTGAGAACAAGAAGGACATAACTGGCCAGCTAACATCTCCATCGCCTTTCTGCAGCACTGAATTAAGTCTCATTGGGTGAAACTTAGCACAGCCTAACACGGAGTCAACGGGGGAAAGTTGTGAGAGAAGGCGGTGAACAATGAGGCTCTCAGGAGTAGGTACAAAGGAGGAGGTGAGATAATCTGTCTCACGGGGGGGGGGGGGGGAGACATATTGAGACTTATTAGGTTAGGTTAAGTTTATGTTATTTACTTATAATACTTGTTAAACCACTTACACTGAATCTTACGTACACACACACACACACACACACACACACACGATAGAGAAGAAAAATAGGAGAAAACAATATCCTGTGTTTTTTTAATATCCTGAAGGAGGAGAAAGTCTCACACCTTCCCCCTCCCCTTCCCTCACTCCCCCTCCCCTCCCCTCACCTCCCCTCCCCTCACCTCCCCTCCCCTCACCTCACCTCCCCTCCCCTCCCCTCACCTCACCTCACCTCACCCTCCATGTAGTGAACCTCAGTACCTGTAACTTAAGGAATCACTGAACATAATTTGACCTCATATTCGAATAAGAATTACTGCTAAAACTTGACTTATTTTTTCATTGTAATTTACGTCTGTTACAGCATTAACAGCCTTCAGTATAACCTCTCTCCTTTTGATGCTGTACATAACACTAAGTATCACAGCCTACAGCATTACAGTCTATAGCATTACAGCCTACAGCATTACAGCCTACAACATTACAGCCTACTGAGAGCCTTTGTTGTTTACTCTTCGTAGAATGACGTCAGAGAATAATTACATAAATAAATTAAACGAGACTTTTGACGTCATGAAGAAAAGACATTGAAGCCATGATAGAGAATCGGCTCTCTCTCTCTCTCTCTCTCTCTCTCTCTCTCTCTCTCTCTCTCTCTCTCACCACCACTATCACCATTACCTCACACCACCAACCTTCCTCTTCCACCCGGACATCTCTCACTGTTCGTCACCAGTTCAATTCTCTTAATGGAAAAATTGTGTCGAAAGTAACATATTCTTTCATCACTAGACAGACAGCAGACCGAAGCTCGTAAGGTTTAGAAAGTTATCATTTCTTATTGTTAATTGTATCTGTCTTGTGGCGTCCCTCCTTACTCCCCATAACAGTGAGGAAAGGCAAAGTGGCAAGTTAAAAATAATGAGTGAATAATCTAGGGGTTGAAGTACGTGGATGCAGCAAGTAAGGAACACTCACACACGAATCACTGGTAGCTCAGGTAGCAAGTCAAGGCTGCGATGGCCAACCACAAGGAACCAGGGATTACCGCTGTAGCCCCCTACCACCACAACACCAGCAGTGGTCCATAATTCAATCCTTCGTCCACACCCTGGGAGAAGAGAAACACCGTAGGCCCCAGAAAAGAGACTGAGGTTACCAGGCAGACACGCTTACCATGATACCTCGGTCCTTAGCTGAGCCGGTCTCATAGTCGGGTGGGAAACTGATTCTAATCCAGTGCTCACTGGGGTCGAGTAGCTTCGTGAAGCAGTTTCTTCTCCTGGTGTCAAGTTGGTGCAAGTGGTTATGACGGTAGAGCGAGGAGGGGAGAGAGTCATTCACAATATATATATATATATATATATACTTTATTTTATGAAAATCCACAATGAAAACGTGGATATATACAGGTATATATAGTTTTTAGACAGTGGAAGGGAGGTTTCGTAATATTTTGAGAACACACACACACACACACACACACACACATTGTCAGTAAGAGATAAATTGTTTTGCCGGGTCACAATAATTCTCTCTGCCACAAAGAAAGAGACACAGACATATCATTCTCCTACAACAAGTTCTCTTCTTCTCCTTGAGTTTCTCCTTGAGTCTTTTACTTGAGTCTTGTCCCTTGAGTCTTCCTCTTGAGTCTTTTCCCTGAGTCTTTCCCTTGAGTCTGTAGTTATCTCAATAGTCAGTCTACAAGGGACAAGGCATTCAGATATCGAGGTTAACCCTTTTAGAATGCTGGTCACTCTCCGTTCCATCTCAAGGGTCTCTTCAACCCTCACGTTCTTCAGAGATAACTGAAGGAATAACGAAAATCCCAAAATCCCTAATAAACCAAAACATTGAAATCCCAATGTGTTTTATTTTCTACAGTGGGATTTCAGTTAAGGGATTATTTAACAATTTAGTTAGGTTATGTTCTTATCTTATGCTGTAAAAATAAAATCGAGGAAAATTGTCGACTGTGAAGACCTATGCTAGTTCCCCTTCCCGGCCTTCTACAGACACGTCCTCAGGTTGAAACTCACATGATATTTACTGTAAATATTCTCGCATAAATCTGTAAAAATATCCCTTTAGAAAAAATCATTCTTAAGTATATTTAATCATGTTTTTTCCCCAATCATACTGAAGATATTAGAATGATTGGTTAATATTCATTCCTATTCATTAGATTAGGTTCAGATTCTCAAATACTGATTCGCTAATCTTGTGTTCTTTGGAGTGAGAAAATATATGAGGTTTCAATGCAGTCCTAGCGCAATGTAGAAGCCATTTTAACCATGGTCTTTACGTCGGACCATGAATATGCCATAAAATGTGGGTCCGAGCCCTGAATGGTGCACCGAGACTGAGCCGACCACACTGTTCACCGCCACGACCCTGAATAACGATTTACAGAAAACCTTCTTTTTTGTGTGTGTGTGTGTGTGTGTGTGTGTGTGTGTGTGTGTGTGTCCGCTGAAACGAGAGCCAATACCCGGTGTGTGTGTGTGTGTGTGTGTGTGTCCGCTGAAACGAGAGCCAATACCCGGTGTGTGTGTGTGTGTGTGTGTGTGTCCGCTGAAACGAGAGCCAATACCCGGTGTGTGTGTGTGTGTGTGTGTGTGTGTGTGTGTGTCCGCTGAAACGAGAGCCAATACCCGGTGTGTGTGTGTGTGTGTGTGTGTGTCCGCTGAAACGAGAGCCAATACCCGGTGTGTGTGTGTGTGTGTGTGTGTGTGTCCGCTGAAACGAGAGCCAATACCCGGTGTGTGTGTGTGTGTGTGTGTGTGTCCGCTGAAACGAGAGCCAATACCCGGTGTGTGTGTGTGTGTGTGTGTGTGTGTCCGCTGAAACGAGAGCCAATACCCGGTGTGTGTGTGTGTGTGTGTGTGTGTCCGCTGAAACGAGAGCCAATACCCGGTGTGTGTGTGTGTGTGTGTGTGTGTGTGTCCGCTGAAACGAGAGCCAATACCCGGTGTGTGTGTGTGTGTGTGTGTGTGTGTGTGTGTGTCCGCTGAAACGAGAGCCAATACCCGGTGTGTGTGTGTGTGTGTGTGTGTGTGTGTGTGTGTCCGCTGAAACGAGAGCCAATACCCGGTGTGTGTGTGTGTGTGTGTGTGTGTGTGTGTGTCCGCTGAAACGAGAGCCAATACCCGGTGTGTGTGTGTGTGTGTGTGTGTGTGTGTGTGTGTGTGTCCGCTGAAACGAGAGCCAATACCCGGTGTGTGTGTGTGTGTGTGTGTGTGTGTGTGTGTGTCCGCTGAAACGAGAGCCAATACCCGGTGTGTGTGTGTGTGTGTGTGTGTGTGTGTGTGTGTGTCCGCTGAAACGAGAGCCAATACCCGGTGTGTGTGTGTGTGTGTGTGTGTGTGTGTGTGTGTCCGCTGAAACGAGA
>CAUDMG010000472.1:795000-840000 GCA_958450375.1 Homarus gammarus
GATGGTAGTAGTAGTGGTGGTGATGGTAGTAGTAGTGGTGGTGATGGTAGTGGTAGTGGTGGTGATGGTAGTGGTAGTGGTGGTGATGGTAGTGGTAGTGGTGGTGATGGTAGTAGTAGTGGTGGTGATGGTAGTAGTAGTAGTGGTGGTGACGGTAGTGGTAGTAGTGGTGATGATGGTAGTGGTCGTACTTGTTGGTGACGGTAGTGGTAGTAGTGGTGGTGATGGTAGTGGTAGTAGTGGTGATGATGGTAGTCGTAGTAGTGGTGGTGATGGTAGTGGTAGTAGTGGTGGTGATGGTAGTGGTTGTAGTGGTGATGATGGTAGTGGTAGTAGTGGTGATGGTAGTAGTAGTGGTGGTGGTGACGGTAGTGGTAGTAGTGGTGGTGATGGTAGTGGTAGTAGTGGTGATGATGGTAGTGGTCGTAGTGGTGGTGACGGTAGTGGTAGTAGTGGTGGTGATGGTAGTGGTAGTAGTGGTGATGATGGCAGTGGTAGTAGTGGTGATGATGGTAGTGGTCGTAGTGGTGGTGACGGTAGTGGTAGTAGTGGTGGTGATGGTAGCGGTCGTAGTGGTGGTGACGGTAGTAGTAGTAGTAGTGATGGTAGTAATGAAAATGGTGTTGTCGGGCTAGAGGTCAATAAAAGGTTAATTAAGAGTGGAAGTTAATGAGTTATAGAGGTCGTCGTGTACACGTTTAGAGCTAGGCTGTTAAAGGTGAACTGTGGTGAAACGAGGGTCATGTACACACACACACACACACACACACACAGGTAATGAATGTAGACAGGACCAAACAGGGCTTATTTCTCCCAAGTTCATAATTAACCTCTGTGGTGGTAATTACAGGTGATATAAAACTCTCTTTGTATACCTGTGTTTATAGCCTGTGAATAAAAGTCATTATTTTGGGGAAGTTCTTTTGTTTTTATGTTTTTTTGTTTATTTGTTGTTGTTGTTTTAGTTGGTTGAGATGTTATTTATTTGTTTATCTTGTCTGTCTGGTCAATCAGCTTATCACTATACCCTACAATTATCCAATTAACTATTTATCATACAATCCTTCCGTTATCTATCCATTTATTCAATTATCTATATATCCTCCGTTTATTCAATTATTCTACCACCCTTTTGAACTACCTGTTATCATCACCTTCGTCATCACCTTCACCTTCGTCATCACCTTCGTCAGCTTCCACCGGCAGACAGGTATCCCCCAGCACCATAACCCCCCCCCCCCCCCACCTTTCCATGGTCTGTGTTAATTAGACTTTGGTTGAAAATAAAGGTTTTAACCCTTCAACAGCACAGGTAAGTCTTCATTAAGGCAGGTGTTTGTCGGTACCTTTAAAATATAATCGTCTGGAGGAGAGGTTAATAACGAAGGGCGTCTTTTACACCTGAAGTGGTAGCCTGAAGGCGTAAGTAGGAAGGGCTGGTTGGTGGAAGAGGAGGAGGAGGAAGTGTGGCTCTCCTGTGTAATGATGAAGAGGGAGGAAGAGGAGGAGGAGGAGGAGGAGGAGGAGGAAGTGTGGCTCTCCTGTGTAATGATGAAGAGGAGGAGGAAGAGGAGGAGGACAGTGAAGGGGAGGAGAGGAAGGAGAAGGAAGGGAGGAATAGGGCGGTGAGTCATGTACTTATGATGTAATTAAAAAGAGGAAGTAGTAGAGAAGAAGAAGAGGGAGGAGGAGGGGAGGAAGAGGAGGAGGAGGAGGAGGAAGAGGAGGAGGAGGGGGAACAGGTGACAGGTATATCCTCCTTTGTTTACAGGTGAAGGGCACGAGGAGGTGTAACGTGTGTTCACTAATGAGCTCCGGTGTGGCTCTACCTGACGTTCTCACCTTATCTCTAATAAATACAACAGAAACTTCATTAAATGCAACAGAAACTTCAATAAATACAACAGAGCTTCATTAAATACAACAGAAACTTCAATAATCACCAAACAATACCAATTTATCTCTATAACACCCAATACAATAAAATAAATAAATAACTCTAACATCATCATTATCACTTAGAATCAAAACACACATTCCTGAAACTACCAGAGAATCAAAATGGAGTTAAATCCCACAAAAATAAAACCTCGAGATATCTTAATTAATCCTTCTGATGTAACGAGTCTTTGAAGTTTGTGTGGTATCTTGTTATCTTGTGAGACAGGTGAGATCTTGTTACCTGGGTTCTCTCGCCTCAAATTAATTATCCCTCTACACCTGGTTATTTAATTTACGAGATAATTATATTGCGTGTAATTTTTTTTTGTAATTATTTGAGGATATTGAAGTGTTTAATTTTTTTTTATTAATTATCATAAAAAAAATATTTAATAATTCTTCTTTGTTTAGTTTCTCTGTTCGTTGGTCCTCTCCCCTTCCTCCCTCCTTTATTAAATGGTTTCTATACTTACCCCTCGTTTCCTCTCACTTATTCTCCCCTCGTCTACCCTCTCCTAACATCTACCTCTCACTGCCCTCCCCCTCTTCCTCTCTTTTCAACCTATTAATTTCTCCTTCATCTTGTTCCTCTTTCCCTTTCTCCTTTCATTTAATCTCTCTCTCTCTCTCTCTCTCTTCCTACTTCTTTCTTTCCAGTTATCAAAAGTTTAATGTACAATTCTCTAAGTCCCACACGTAACATTTTCTTTTTCTTCTCGTAAGTCGATTATAAAACTCAGTTGATTTGTTTACTTAAGAAATACTGAAGTTCTGTCGTAAGTAAGATGTGTTAATATCTTCAATTAAGGTTAAAATTATTTGAGAATTTACATGAGTGTTCGAGGGTGTCTCCTAGTTAATGCTGTATCGACGGTCTCCTAGTTAATGCTGTATCGACATTCTCCTAGTTAATGCTGCGTCGACGTGGAACCTACAGCCAACATCCGTAAATAAATAGCTAGCACCAAAAAAATTCTAATTCTCGCTTCTATAACAATTTTATTTACTTACCAAATTTCCCCAGAAGGTGATCCTATGTTTCCCTAAGAGACTTTAAACTCGGTATTTTCCTTGAGTTTTTTCCCTAGTTTAGTGCACTTTTCCCCCAGCTTAGAACCCTAATACAAATTTAGCATTATTAGGTTTCAGCTTCCCTGCCACGTAAAGAAATTCCCTGCTGTCAAAATACTTCACTGTAGAGGAGGGTTTCTTTACTCTTCTCTCTCTCTCTCATTCCTTCCTTCCTTCCTTCCTTCCCTCCTTGTTTCTTTCCTTCCTTCCTTCCTTCCTTCCTCCCTCCTTTCCTTCCTTCCTTGACTTTAACGCTAATATAACCTTATTGGGTATCGACCTTTCTCTTTGTGATGGAATTTGTTGGTGAAAATAACTTCATGAAGCCAATGCACTCTCTCTCCCTTTCTCTTTTCTCTTTCATTTTCTATCTTGTTTTCTGTCTGGTTGTTTTTCTGTCTCTGTTTTTGCCAGGGCGTCTGTCTCGTCTGTCTGTCTGTGTATCTGTCTGTCTGTCTGTCTGTCTCTCTCTCTCACACACACACACACACACACTTTTTTCGCCCCCTAAATATAATCATATTTCACTGCGTCTATTGAACAGCTTCGTGAAAATACCGACTCAGAATGACACTTGAGACCTTACCGTAAGTGGCTACCGTCTCTTATCTGTTAGTTACTGGGGGGAGGAGAGAGTCATTAGCATAGGAAGGTTTGAGAATTTGATTATATTGTACCATCATTTCTCTTACGTGGCTTTGGGTGGCTGTGGATGCCTCTGGTTGATGTGTTGGTTATTGGATGGTCTTTCTGGTTGATGTTGGGTTGATTTTGGCTAATGTGAGGTAGAGATGAAGTGTGAGGGGATTAATGAAGTGTGAGGGGATTAGTGAGGTGTTAAAATAAATCAAAGCAAAACAAAAAATCCCTTTCTGAATCCCTAATTGAATCATAAATCATAAGGAAAAAATTCAAAGGAAATGAATGTTTTTCTGAACCCCTAAGCTGAGGCAACTTTACCTAAGGGTCTAATCTGCTTCCTACATCACAGTAATGGTTCAAAGGATCTGTCTTTTAACGCAACACACACATGACTCTCCAACGATGACATTAATTTAGTGGGATTCTTTTCGAAGATTAATAACAGTCAATATTGTTAGTGTGTGTGTGGTGAGGGTGTGGTGAGGGTATGGTGAGGGTGTGGTGAGGGTGTGGTGAGGGTATGGTGAGGGTGTGGTGAGGGTGTGGTGAGGGTGTGGTGAGGGTGTGGTGAGGGTGTGGTGAGGGTATGGTGAGGGTGTGGTTAGGGTGTGGTGAGGGTATGGTGAGGGTGTGGTTAGGGTGTGGTGAGGGTGTGGTGAGGGTGTGGTTAGGGTGTGGTTAGGGTGTGGTGAGGGTGTGGTTAGGGTGTGGTGAGGGTGTGGTGAGGGTATGGTGAGGGTGTGGTGAGGGTGTGGTGAGGGTGTGGTTAGGGTGTGGTGAGGGTGTGGTGAGGGTGTGGTGAGGGTGTGGTGAGGGTGTGGTGAGGGTGTGGTGAGGGTGTGGTGAGGGTGTGGTGAGGGTGTGGTGAGGGTGTGGTGAGGGTATGGTCAGGGTGTGGTGAGGGTGTGGTGAGGGTGTGGTGAGGGTGTGGTGAGGGTATGGTGAGGGTATGGTTAGGGTGTGGTGAGGGTGTGGTGAGGGTATGGTGAGGGTGTGGTGAGGGTGTGGTTAGGGTGTGGTGAGGGTGTGGTGAGGGTGTGGTGAGGGTATGGTGAGGGTGTGGTTAGGGTGTGGTGAGGGTGTGGTGAGGGTGTGGTGAGGGTATGGTGAGGGTGTGGTTAGGGTGTGGTGAGGGTGTGGTGAGGGTGTGGTGAGGGTATGGTGAGGGTGAGGTGAGTGTGATGAAAGCTCTCATCAACACCATCACCCATACACACTAGCACCAACAACCACTCACTATCACACCATCACCACCACCCACACACGATCCCCCACACTATCACCAACACCATCTCCCACATTCACTATCACCATCTTCACTATCACCACTCTCAACTGATGGTGGTAAGGTCTAACACCATACTGAGATTCGCTTCATTATCACACAACAATATTCACAAACTGAACCCAATTTACAGGAGCTATTTTTGTGTTGCACTTAGGCAGGAGGTGAAGGCTATAACCACTGTTAACTCCGATGCCAAGTTTCAGGAAAAGCTTTTTGAAACGTAAAGGAGATTGTTATGTAATTCAGTATGTTTTTATCACTCCTTCCTTCCCTCCTTCCCTTCCTTCCTTCCTTCCTTTACTCTCTCTCTCCTTCACTCCTCTCACTACTTCCTTCCCTCTCTCCTTCCCTCTCTCCTTTCATCCCTCTCTCCCTCTCTCCCTCTCTCCCTACCTTCCCCTCTCCCTTGAGAGTAATTTATTTTTTAGGGGGAATAATAATTATAGATTCATTATTTATATTTATATATGTGTGGGGGGGGGGGGGGCGTGGCTGAGTGGATACAGCGCTCCCCTCCTGTCCTAAAGGTCACCGGTTCGATCCCCGGGGCACTTACAGTCTACCAAGCAGTAAATGGGTCCCTAACCTAACCTTATATTTTGAGGAAGCGATGAAGTACAGTGATGCACCAACACTGTCCCTCGTGGCTGGTCACGCCTATGGGAGGCAGCGTCACTTATAAACATCATAAATATTAATCTCATTCAATGTAAACAATGCAGGAAGGAAGGGAAGGATACAAGGAGGAAAGGAAGGAAAGAGGGTAAGAGGAACGAAGGAAGGAAGGAAGGAAGGAAGAAGGGAGGGGCTGATACACTCAATGTGTCCCTGCAAGGAATATGCAATATAGCCTAAAGCTGAGTTGTGATTGGGCTGGAAACAGAGACTTCTCGAGGACATGGTGAGGTGAGGGAGAGATTCATCCTAGCGATACAAAGAGATCCTGTGACTAGAGTCCTACATAAAGTGACTGTGTGTGTGTGTGTGTGTGTCTTACGCCCCCCTCGTTAACTTGTCCCATTCATTCGTTCACATCCGTCAACCTCTCTTCAATTATTCCTCCAATCACTCGTTCACATACCAGACACTATAGAACCATCATTAATCCCACTGAAAACAAGAAACATTTCAATAATCTTTTCTTCATTTACAAAAACCTTTTCCTCATTTTCCTATCACTTATTCTTCTCATTTATCAAACTATTACTCATTATCTATATTATTTCCATCATTTATCATCTATTACCCCACTTATCCCTTGTTTTATTCCTTCTATCTTCCGCTCCAATTGGTAAAGAATTAGCAAAGGAGTTATGGGTGAAGTAAGACGTAAACATAGGTAAGACGCGAACCATTATTACCAAACTCTCGTAAATCATCATCGACTAACAGCCTTGTTCGCCTTGTTGTTGTTGTTATGAGTAGTGGCAACGATGATATATTGAGAAAGTTGTACCTTGGAAATAGCCAAAGAGTGCCACTGACAATAGCCTCTTGGTTTGTGTCAGGATTTTGATTAGTTCCTGTGTGGATATGAGCTCTCTCACCAACACCACCTCCACACCTCACCAACACCACCTCCACACTTCACCAACATCACCTCCACACACCACAACACCACCTCCACACCTCACCAACACCACCTCCACACCTCACCAACACCACCTCCACACACCACAACACCACCTCCACACCTCACCAACATCACCTCCACACACCACAACACCACCTCCACACACCACCTCCACATCACACCTCCACACCTTCCCAACATCAACTTCTCACAGTAACACAAAATAAATTCCACACTAAGGGGTTAAACAGCCAGTAAGAGTACCAGCAATATACAACAGTCCCGGGGTGTGGGTAAGTGGTGGTGGTGGTAGGTGGAGTGGGGTGTAGGTAAGTGGTGGTGGTAGGTGGAGTGGAGTGTGGGTAAGTAGTTGTGGTAGGTGGAGTGGGGTGTGGGTAAGTGGTTGTGGTAGGTGGAGTGGGGTGTAGGTAAGTGGTGGTGGTAGGTATAAAGTGTAGGTCGTGGTGGTAGTTGGTGTGGGTAAGTGGTTGTGGTAGGCATTAAGTGTAGGTCGTGGTGGTAGTAGGTGTAGTAGGGTATAGGTACGGTGTAGTGGCGGCAGCTGACCTAACCTCCACAAAAATTACACTTTAAATAACAGTTCACTAAATCGTACCATTACAAACCACAAAACATCAAAAGAATATTAAATCGTCAACACATTATTAATATCCTCCTCTGACGCCCCCAGACAAGAATACACGCAGCAACTAACTCCTATTGGCCAGCAGGATTAAGCATCAGCCAATCACGGTATCCCTGCACCAGTTGTCAGGACGACCGGACAGTCCTGATTGGCTGTGATGGAGATACTGTCCCGTCTTACCTGTGTGCGTGAGACAGACAGACAGACAGGCAAACAGACAGACAGACAGACAGGCAAACAGAAACATACAGATAGAGAGAGAAATAAATACAAATATATACGTATGAACATTTAAAGAAAATATACGGATAAATGGAATATTATTACGGTAGAATGAAGGTCAACTATTCAGATTTAAATTCATTCAGAGAGACTTACTAATAAATCCTTCACTAAGAGGATTTATAACGCGAATGTAAAGAAATTATTATATATATATCTATTTTAACAGGTGAGAATATGAAAGCATTAAATCGGTGTCGCATACAGAAGGATTTGCTGATAATGGGTTTCAATCGGCTGTGTTTGTCTAGTGGGGGATGATGACTTGTTTGTGCTTGTCTGTGTGTATGTGGGGGTATGTGGGTGTGTGTGTATGTGGGGGTATGTGGGTGTGTGTGTATGTGGGGGTATGTGGGTGTGTGTGTGGAAGTGGTGCTAGTGACTGGTGCTAGTGAC
This sequence comes from Homarus gammarus, assembly GCA_958450375.1. Taxonomy (NCBI): domain Eukaryota; kingdom Metazoa; phylum Arthropoda; class Malacostraca; order Decapoda; family Nephropidae; genus Homarus; species Homarus gammarus. The sequence continues at coordinate 802,840 of CAUDMG010000472.1, forward strand.
TGGTTCTAGTGACTGGTGCTAGTGACTGGTGCTAGTGACTGATAATAACTAGTAATGACTGATGTGTAAAGAGAGCCATAAGAGGTCTGTGACTCGTCTTAAAATGAATCGGCTTTTCTCACCACAAAACTCTACCACTAAACAGTAAGCCTTTGCAGATTGGCCCCTTTGATGACGCGCCTTCCCGTCAACTAGTCTAATTAATTGCTTCTTTATAGACCAGTGCAATAGGTCACTTAGCTAACGAGTCTCACTGTATATCAATATATTTTGTAAGTTGATATATATTAAGCTGTTTATAAAGGTGAGGTGGCCGAGTGGATATAGGTTCTCAATTCGTGTCCTACGGGTCTGTGGTTCGATCCCAAGGTAGTCAATTGTAAATGGGTAACTAACTTAATTTTACAGGGTTTCTGTCTTTCGTTCAATAATTTTTAACTCTATTAATTTACTCTCATTCCACAGGTTTAATGTTCACCAACCAACTGTACCCTCTTGTTCATCCTATAGGTTCACAACGCAACGGCAGTGTTCATCATCAACCTGACACTCTCTGACCTGATGTTCGGGGTGTTCAACTTACCCCTGGCGGCCTCGTTGTTCGTTCACCGGGCGTGGGTACATACGTGGTTCCTGTGCCTACTGTTCCCTATCTTGAGGTACGGGCTGGTGGCTGTCTCTGTCTTCACTGTCCTCGCCATCACCATCAACCGCTACGTTATGATCGCCCATCCTCGACTCTACCACAGGTGCGGCCTTCTGTCCGTCTGTCTGTCTGTCTGTCTGTCCGATTGTTTTGCATGTATCTGTTTATATTTTTTGTCTCACATACATACATACATACATACATGCATACCTACATATCCAAAGCACCCATCTCCACTCGTGAAAATGCAAAGAACAATGTAAACTTCCTACCACGAAAATATAACATTATTTCACAGTGTAATTTAATCTGGCGTCGTTCAGCTGTATAGTGGTGAACAGGTTAAGTAAAAACAGAATATAAATAACCTATACCTTAGCTAAAGGAGAGCTAGGAATACACAAAGGCTTTAATTCACAACAACAATGACCTGGAAACACGAGAGTGGACCATTTTTGTCACTGTTTTGTTTACATTTTTTTTTCAGTATTGGTCGTTTGGGTTAGGCGATGGTTGAAGGTGATTTTCGTATGTTGTTTAGGGTCTTTTTTGCAAATATTGTTAAAGAAATGTTTTTACCTCAGTTGTTTTATCAGAGTAAATATTTTCAAAGTTGGGATTTTCCTGAGTATATTTTAGATAGAAATCGTCAACACCATCTTTTATAACGTGTAGAAAGAAGTAACCAAGCGCGACCTGACCTGACCTGACCTGACCTAACGAGTTTAGAAAATAGTCTTTAGATAAATAAGGGTAATTAGGTTAGGTCAATTCTAGCTGATGTGTTTTGCTTGTTATACAGTAAGTGTTGCCAGCCTGTGTTTATGGTTTAACTATGAAATGTTTTAGGCTCGTGGCGTTTTAAATATGTTTAATTACTTCATGTGTTTGTTGGTTGAGCCGATGGCTTATAATTTGTTGTTGGGAGGAAAGTTGTTAACACGTAGTTACCGTTGCAGGTTGTACACGCGGACGTGGTTGGCCATCATGGTGGTGTCGACGTGGATTGGTGCATTTGGTGCCCTGGTGCCGACGCTGCTGGAGTTCTGGGGCACCTTCGGGCTTGACCCAGCCATCGGGTCCTGTACCATCTTGCCTGACAGCGACGGCAACTCCCCCAAGGAGTTCCTCTTCGTGTTCGCCTTCGTGCTGCCGTGTGTGGCCATCTGTGTGTGTTACGCGCGCATCTTCTCCATCGTCCACAGAGCCGACAAGAAGAGTCACAGTCACGGTCAACGTTTTCTTAAAGTGAACGGTAAGAGACAGAAGCCCGTGGCCTCGCCCTGCGCCGACCCCCCAACACTACAGACCCTACACGCCACTCCCCTACACGACAGACTCCAGCTGGAGACCCTCGTCAAGCTCTCCACGAGTAGTAACTCCGTGAAGGTGGAGATAGTAGAACCAGGAGAAGAAACTCAGAAACAGAAAAAGGAAAGAGAAGCAGATTCTAACGGAGAGGGAGGAGAGCGAGACAAGAAGGACGGGACGAGGACACCATCTCCAGACACCACGCCTGGTGACGTCACTACAGACGCCAGTTCGCTTCTCAAGACAGAGGCGAACGGCTTCTCCGGCCACAACTCCGACGAGGGTGTTGGGGTGTCGGCGGCAGCTTGTTCCCCCATCAGAATATGTCCTCCCAGCGCCCCTGACTCTCCCGCCTCGGAGAAGTCAGAGACAAAAATAACCAGAGCTATCGAGCGACGGCCGTCAACCATCTCCGGCAAGGGGGGCACCTTCTCCCAGCTCCGTGGCACCTTCCGTAGGACTCGGGCGGGTTCTTTCATCGCTCGCCAGCCTACCCTCAGTGCCAAGGACCGCCGTCTGCTGAAGATGATCTTGGTGATCTTCATGTCGTTCGTGGCGTGTTATCTGCCCATCACACTCGTGAAGACCTTCAGTAAGGACGACAACCCCATCCTCAACATCTTCGGCCTCCTCCTCATCTACATGACCACCTGCATCAACCCCATCATCTACGTGGTCATGTCCTCAGAGTACCGGCAGGCCTACGTCAGCCTCCTCACCTGTAAGCGTGACTTTGATCCCACCAATCGCTCTATTACTAAGATTTCCTGAAAGCGGGCGAAACCTCCTTTGTTCCCACCGCCGAACAAGACATCGAAGTGTGTTATACAAGTCTCGCCAGCCGAGTAGCCTTCCTTGTCCACCCGTGACAACAGTGACGCTTAGTGGAACAAATGTTGACTTGTATACAATCCACAAAACATCATCCTAAGTGATGTAAATAACAAACACATTAATCTTACTTTACGGTGATTTTTTACGAAACTTTTCAATATTTCGTGTTATTACATACGTGTGTGTGTGTGTGTGTGTGTGTGTGTTAAAGCCGATGTTACACCGCCAGAGGGTCCAACAAGAATATTCGTGTAACAAACCAGCTCTCCTGCCTTCTGTACAGTTTTACACGTTACGTCAGCTCGTCTTCACAGGGCTGACGCTGCTCACTACTGTTATGGAGTCTTAGTTGACTTACTCCGTGTAGTTACAACTCCACCGGAAGTTTCTCTGTGGCGATCAACTCCGTCTCTTTATAGTGTCTCTACCTGTGAGGTGTACTGATCACCTGTTCATTAATAATACTCATTAACATTATTACCGTATACTGCAATATTTCCTCCTTCATTATTGTATATTGTTCTTAAATCATCACTTTACTATGAGCGTTTGTGTATACAGGTATTCACGACACACAAGTACTGCATGATGCCAGCCGTGAAGGTCGTTAAGACACAGTGCCATCATCAGTGCCAGTAGTGTGACAGATATTAACAGGTCTTCCGCTGGACTCTTGTTAACGAGGTAACAGGTGTTTATCTTTCTAATATATATACACACACATCCTCCCTGTACCTGGTAGCATTATACTCACCTTCCTTTAAGTTTCACAAGATGGCAATTGATTATTCACTGCCTTAAAAGTACGTAGGTGAATATTTTAAGTTCTCCTGAGAGTTTATTAACTAGCAATCGGTATAATGTTACCAGTTAACAGTCAGAGATGAGATGAACAACTACTAAAAAAAATATGATTATTCCGATGACTTTGTGGAGTATATTGGTGGCCAGAGATCCTGAGCTCATCTGGCCAACTCTTCTCAACTTCACACACACACACACATACACACACACACATCTATACACCCACACACACCCACACACACACACACACACACACACACACACACACACACACACACCAAACGTCCAGCAATGCTAAACAAGACGTCTCATCCTGTCCACTTTTATATAACTTGGAAAAAATAATAATAACATGTGACAAATGTTAATTGACCTTCCCCTCACACCTGTCACGAGTTTATCCTGTTAATTAGGACAGGTAAGGCACAGGTAAGGGGGTTCTCTATGTCACGACTCACCTGTAATTAAGTCATGTTGAGAAATATTGTTTTGGCTTACTGATAAGAAAAAATGTTGGTAATGTTTATGTGTAATATCTAGGGTGATGCTCTTCTCCCTCTCCCTCTCCCTCTCCCTCTCCCTCTCTCCCCCTCCCTCTCCCTCCCCCTCCCTCCTCCTCTGTCTCCCCCTCCCCCCTTCCCTTCCTCCTCCTCTTCTTCTCTCTACCATCCTCCCTCCTCTCATTATCATCTAGTAAAGGACACACACGAAGAGGATAACTGATACATAGAGATGAATAAGAGTAGTAAAGAACACATGAGAAGAAGAAATGTATAATGAATGATAAATAATTATACATACTTATAATACAAGACTGAATAGGAATTAATGAAGGATACGTGACACATAAACCGAACTGTCCATCACAGGGTAACGTCTTGCTGGTGTTTTCGTGTTAGTTAAACCAGAATTAAACCACAGTTAAACCACAGTTAAATCACAATAGACTGTTTTTTATTATATTCCAATGGTATTTTGTTCTCATTGGTGTTTATGTACAGTGGTGAGAGATAGTGTGGTGAGAGGTACAGAGATAATCTACTATGGGAAGGATCTTGGAAGTTTTTGATATGATGTCACTTGAGAGATGAACCATGGGAAATATTTCTCAGTTGGAGATAATGAGAAATGTTTCTCCTGAGAACATTTACTGACTCTAGAAATATTGTGTAAAATAAGACTTTAAATATGTGTTGATAATATACACAAAGGAAATATCTCATGATAATATTAACTTGAGAATTATTATACATAAAAAATTATCTTGTTTCTGGGAATTTTATTTGTATTCTTTTGATATGAATAAAATAATGCCTATGTATACAAACCAAAGATAAGATGTATTTGTCATTATTTTTGTATCCATAATCCATTAATACATACTGACGTCATGCGTTATAGGGAGGATATTGTCCCTTGTATTATGTAACGAACGAAATCATTAATTACTGTTTTGTTAACGAAATAAATCATCCAATATTTTTTTTTTCATTTTTCTTAAGACTTTCTTCACTATCTTGACGTAAGGAAACTTTATCTATATTAACTCAGGTTAGATTAGGTTATGTTAGGTTAGGCTACGTACTGACACCAATCATTTATAGTTTTGTGTAATGTTTCTATGTTATTTCATCTATAAACAGATTATTCCTAAATGACGAAAATAACGAAAACATTGAAATTATCGCCTTGTGACAATTATCCCTAAAACACTTGATATTAACAGTGTTTAGAGACGAATGTTTACTATTTTCTCTATGTCTGTGTCCATTAAATTTACTGGTGTTTAAATAGCATCAATGTATGTTTATTTCCGATCTCTCATTATATAAACACTTTTGCTGATGTTAGGTGCTATGTTTAACCCCTTAAATTGAGAAGTTTAATCGCAGTTTTGGCTATTATGTCATTATGTGATGTTTGTTTAGAATCTGTGTTTAGAGAAATGTTTATAAATTGTTTTTTCTGGCGATGCTGAGTCATGGAGGAGAAACTGTTATAGATGTTTTGTGAAGAATTAATGAAAAGAAATCATATCTTTTTTATCATCAGAGGATTTATGTATAATTTCTAAGTAACGTTTTTGAGTCTATAAATAAATCATATATTTTACCTCGAATATTATACAAATTAATAGTTACATGACAGGTAGTTATACAAATTATTATAATCTCTGGACAAGTTAATTATACCAGTTAGTATAATCAAAATCAGTAAACAATTATACCACCAATAAACATTCAAAAATAAACATCCATTATATCATTTACTCAAAAACTTTATTATAGCCAGAATTTATATATTATAACTTGTATAAACAAATATACTATGGAATTAGGTTTATACAGTACACCTATGTTAAAACTATCTCAGACTTGAAGGTCTTTTTGCCACGTATTAGATGATAAACAAAATTAATAAAATAAACTGTCATTATTTTACCTCTGAGACAAAGAGACACAAATGTATTTTAGTCGAGGATTTGGTTTGTGGTTCGTCAAGGTATCTTACACGAAAGTCTCCAGGACAGAGCCTTAATGCAGTGATGAGGAGGAGGAGGAGATTAGAGAGGAAGAGGAGGATGAAGAAAAAGAAGAGGAGGAAGAAGAGAAAGAAGAGGAGGAAGAAGAGAAAGAAGAGGAGGATGAAGAAAAAGAAGAGGAAGGTGAACAGAAAGAAGAAGAGGAAGAAAACAAACAAGTAAGAGAAGAGGAGGAAGAAAAAGAAGAAGAAGAAGGAGAAGAGGACGAAAAAGAGGAGGAGGAGTAGGTATTTCTAGATAGGAATGATGGGAAAGTAACTTTCTCGGGCCAGTGTCTGGGGAAGTGCCTTAGCAATATGTACAATAAGGGTGTAGGTCAAACGGGTCCTTGTCCAAACGGGCCCCAACCTACCCTAACCTAGCTTGACGTCTAACCTAACCTAACTATAGTAACTAGGGCCCAATAGAACTGGACCCCATTTCCAATACTTGACGTTAGGTTTAGTTAAGTTAGATAAGGTTAGGTCAGGTCAGGTCCGGGTCTATTTGAAGTGGGGCCCGTTTGACCAAACACCTACATACACTGCTTCGTAAATCTCCGCTGTTGTTTTTTCTTTTTTACAAGTTTGGTCAAGCCCCCCCCCCCCCCCCCCCCCATGAAGGTCATTTAGAGAGCTAAGTTTTATACGCGTAGAGAGAGACAGGTGTGTATGAACGCCTTAACAGGTATACAATATATAGTGCTGATGATGATGGGGAAAATAAAAATGGTGATAATTGTGATCAGGTTATGAGATTGTCTTCACTATAGACTGAGTTAATCCTTGTCACCATCACCAACACCATAGTGAGTTAATTAATATAATGTTCTTCTCAATTTACCTCTATGATATAACTCCCTTCAACCATCCATTACTCTTGCCAAGGATGTTTTGCTTTACACGTCATTTACAACTTTTTTCTATAATATGAGATAAACAAACTATGTAACTCTAACCATCTTTTCTCCTTCAATATGCTCATCAAATATACATGTTTGTGTGTTTGGTTAAATGGTGCTTTTTGGCATTGCTGTTTAGGGGACAATTTGTGTATGTGTGTTTTGGGGATGGTTCAGTGGCTAGTCTTCAGGAGCAGTCATAGGTAGGGCACAGGTATAGTGGGGTCACAGGTAGGTGGGGCACTGATGGGTCAATGACAGGTGGGGCACAGGTAGGTGGGGCACTGATGGGTCAATGACAGGTGGGGCACAGGTAGGTGGGGCACTGATGGGTCAATGACAGGTGGGGCACAGGTAGGTGGGGCACTGATGGAGCAATGATAGGTGGGGCACAGGTAGGGTGGGTCAGTCACAGGTAGGTCACAGGTAGGGTGGGTCAAACTAACATACACTCACATAAGTCAAACAACAAGATAACATCCCCAAGACACACATTTCCCAATACACTAAAGAATCTCACAGTAACCAACCACTCACTGACCATTGACTGGCTTGACTGTACCGGTAAAAGCATGACACTCACCTTGACAGTCACCTCCACGAGAGACAACAAAGGCGGTGATATTCTCTCCAGCGTAAAATTCCCTCCAGTCGATGAGGCTCTGAGAACGCCACTTACACCTCCACTGGTGATAAAAAAAAGACCCTCTTACCGTGGAGATAATCACCTTTATAAATATATATATCTATAGCCTTTATGTACTCCCAGACCTAAGGGTGATACTCGCTTGGTGATGTAGAGTGAAGGTAACGTCTTTGTATCTAAGCCACAAGACCCCCAAGCCCTCCTCACCTCTCTCTCTCTCTCTCTCTAATAATGCAATATTGAATAGGGTGGGAGATGGGAAGGAGTGACCTGAGTGTGTGGTGGAGTGTGTTGGGTAGGAGTGTTGTGTTGAGTGTGTTGGGTAGGAGTGGTGTGTTGAGTGTGTTGGGTGGGAGTGGTGTGTGGAGTGTGTTGGGTAGGAGTGTTGTGTTGAGTGTGTTGGGTAGGAGTGGTGTGTTGAGTGTGTTGGGTAGGAGTGGTGTGTGGAGTGTGTTGGGTAGGAGTGGTGTGTTGAGTGTGTTGCGTGGGAGTGTGTGGAGTGTGTTGGGTAGGAGTGTTGTGTTGAGTGTGTTGCGTGGGAGTGTGTGGAGTGTGTTGTTTTTATTTCTCTCTTGAGTTGGTCTTATATACCAGTGGTCATGAGGTGAGAGAGAGAGAGAAAGAGAGAGAGAAACGTTGAAGAAATGTAAGAGAAATAGACAAAAAGAGACAGAGAACGAGAATAATAAAGATAAATGGAGATATTGGAAGTAAAGAAAGAGAGAAAGACGGAATAAAATAGACTAACGTAACTTATAGACGGGGGGAAGTGAGAGAGAGAGAGAGAGAGAGAGAGAGAGAGAGAGAGAGAGAGAGAATAGATAGGTGAGAAAGCCATAAAGGAATAAAGAGAAACGAACAAAAATATATACATAGTTACAGACGAACAAAAAAACAGCTGATACAACAATAACAAAAATCAGCTGATACAACAATAACAAAAATCAGCTGATGACAATAACAGACTCCTGACCACCACCACCACCACCACCACCACAACCACCATCGCCATTACTCTTGGTCTCAGGTCTCGTGGGGGTCACATATATCACCCCTTCTTGTGTACGTGACCTGGAACTAGTGTCAGGGTTATCTATGGTTATGCTATGGTTATGTGAGGTCTCGTAGGGTCACATACAACATCCCCTCTTCCGTACGTGACCTGGAACTACTGTCAGGGTTATGCTATGGTTATGTAAAGTCTCGTCGTGTCACATACAATACCCCTTATTGTGTACGTGACCTGGATATAGCGACAGGATGATGTATGTTGTTGTTACGTCAAGGTTCTGTAAAAATGTCACGCTACAACATGTTCTCAACTTTGCTAAAACTCAAATAATCTCATCAACATGTAGCTTTTACTGTCAACATGTTACTGGAAATAAATTCTTGAGTATTAACGATGTCTTTTAGTGTAACCTGCCGTGTGTGTCTCGCCATCCAACATGCCTGTCTAGTCACATCACCTCAAAAGTTTGCAGTTCTCGGAAAATTTTGCATGATAGCGGGAAGTAATATTTACACGAATTCTGCTGTCAGGTCTTCAGAATATCTTGGACTTTATAGAGAGAGAGAGAGAGACGGTATTGCTGTAGTTCCTCTTCCTCCTCCCCCTCCTCTTTTTCTTCCTCCTCCTCCTCTTCTTCTTCCTTGTTATCCTCCTCCTCCTCCTCCGCCTCCTCCTTCCTTGTTATCCACTTCCTCCTCCCCCTCGTCTCCCCGCACCTGACACCCAAAATGTAATAACTTGGCCTCAAGGGAACTGGATTCCAGGCCTCCAGTAGATCGAGGAGGAAGAGAGGAAGAAAGAAAGAGTAGGAGGAGGAAATGGAAGAGGAAGGGAAGGAGGAAGAGAGGAAGAAAGAGTAGTAGTGGCAGAACTGTGTAGGTAAACAGTGAGGCAGTACTGTGTAGGTAAACAGTGAGGCAGTACTGTGTAGGTAAACAGTGAGGCAGTACTGTGTAGGTAAACAGTGAGGCAGTACTGTGTAGGTAAACAGTGAGGCAGTACTGTGTAGGGTAAACAGTGAGGCAGTACTGTGTAGGTAAACAGTGAGGCAGTACTGTGTAGGGTAAACAGTGAGGCAGTACTGTGTAGGTAAACAGTGAGACAGTACTGTGTAGGTAAACAGTGAGGCAGTACTGTGTAGGTAAACAGTGAGGCAGTACTGTGTAGGGTAAACAGTGAGGCAGTACTGTGTAGGTAAACAGTGAGGCAGTACTGTGTAGGTAAACAGTGAGGCAGTACTGTGTAGGTAAACAGTGAGGCAGTACTGTGTAGGGTAAACAGTGAGGCAGTACTGTGTAGGGTAAAGAGTGAGGCAGTACTGTGTAGGTAAACAGTGAGGCAGTACTGTGTAGGTAAACAGTGAGGCAGTACTGTGTAGGTAAACAGTGAGGCAGTACTGTGTAGGTAAACAGTGAGGCAGTACTGTGTAGGTAAACAGTGAGGCAGTACTGTGTAGGTAAACAGTGAGGCAACTCTAATAAGGATAGACAACAATGCCATCAAATGCTTGTGTACATAGACAGTGTAGGTATACAAACAATGTACATAGACAGTGTAGGTATACAAACAATGTACATAGACAGTGTAGGTATACAAACAATGTACATAGACAGTGTAGACATACAAACAATGGTAAACAGTAAGTTTATCAATCAAATATATAACGATACAAACATTAAAAGCTTCTTGTCTCCTTTTGTATTAACAGTATATGTGTGTAAACGTGTAATACGGGAGGTGCAGTACATTAGAATAGTTTACCCTCCAAAAACTGTTTATGGTTTTCTATGGTATAACATGTACAAAGTCTACGGGAATTGCACTCCGTGTTTCAGTTATTGTTAAGTGAATATGATAATATAATTTCTTTAACCTTTGACCTTTATGGTAAATTCCTTTGACAGTTTGTACAATGAGCTTGTAGTGAGTATGTGTACATGATGTGGGCTGTAAAACATAAATTCAGTACACACACAACTGACTGACGTCATCACTAGATTGAGCACTCTTGGCCAACGAGGAACTAACGTTATGAGAAGACCGTGCAGCAGTTATTCCCGTGTGGCAAGTCACTCAGTGGAGCCTGAAGAGATGTTACATCTTACCTCCGACATTTGACCATAACAGTGACTCTTCTCTACACAGTTCGGACGGTACTTTTGCCATAACCAGATCGCTGCTCCTCCGTTTACCCGGGAAATGCCTCGAGGAAAAAGCTCCACTTAACTATGAAACTCATAAACTAAGAGAAACTTTCTTAAGGCGTCTCTAGAAGGGGTCGAGGCGTCGTAATACCGGAGGAGTAATATAAAGACCATTCTCAGGCACCAATAAGAGGCTCGCTAGGGAAACTGCAGGACTTTCTTGTGGGGGCCAAGGAGTATCGGAGGAAATTTAGTCAGCTGGAGGAAATAGTTCTGGTGGGGAAAGTTTTGGGAATGAGTGACGGGGTGAGTGACCACTAGGAGAGTAAGAAGTGTGGGGAAGGAGGATTACCTATGTTTCCTGAGGTAGAGACATAGGTAGAGAGATAGGTTGAGACATAGGTAGAGACATAGGTAGAGAGATAGGTTGAGACATAGGTAGAGACATAGGTAGAGAGATAGGTTGAGACATAGGTAGAGACATAGGTAGAGACATAGGTAGAGAGATAGGTTGAGACATAGGTAGAGAGATAGGTAGAGACATAGGTAGAGACATAGGTAGAGAGACATGTAAAGAATACAATAAAACACAATAAAGGTAAAACAAAACACAATACAAAATAATAAAACATAATAAAAACAAAAAACAAACACGAAAATCACCTTTAACACCTGACAATAAAGGGAAACAATAGTCTTCCTCTGGCCAATTTGTGGTGGCAGGCGTTAAGGCATTTACACACTTGGCTGTACATTTACCTACAAGTTTGTGAATAGTTATACCGAGGAGGAAGTGTATTTACGGTCAGCTGTGTTCAGGTTACCACATTCACCTCACCTTAGACCCCTCTCCACACACACACACACACACACACACACACACACACACACACAGACCCTTCTCCACACACACACACACACACACACACACACTCACCTCTCCACACACACACACCTAACTTTATACCGTCCAGTGAAGCTTCCTCCCACTCTCAGATGTTCCCCAATCTTCACCTGTCGTCCCTCCTCATCCTCCCCGGAAGTCACAATGCAATGAAATACCGATCAGTGGTGAGTGAAGGGAGGAAGGAAGGAATGAAGGAAGGGAGTGAGTGAGTGAGGAAGGAAGGAATGAAGGAATGAGGAATGGCGACTAAGAGCTGAGGACTGAGGACTGAGGACTGAGAACTGAGAACTGAGAACTGAGAACTGGGGACTTTCCGCCATCAAACACACACGTAAATGCACCAACTTCCACTCTAGTTGCTGACGGCGGCACAAAATGAGTCCTTATTTTTTGTGTGTGTCACAGTTGGTCAGTGAAGGGACGAAGAAGAAGAAAAAAATATCACTGGAATCTTTGAACCAAAATTTCCTTTTTCACTTTTCAAGGATTTTTTTTCTCCTTCTCTTTTTTTAGTTTGTTTGTAATTCTTTATTTGTTTCTGTCATTCGTTGTGTGTTTGTTACAATCGAGTACACGTGTTGTTATATATTGCCTCAAGACTGTAAGAATATTGTGGTCATCTTAATAATCTAGAATTACTAAACAAACACTCTTTTTTTTATTAAGTTAGGTCACTGTGCTTAAATCTAAAGGAGTACAGTAATTAATCCTTCATTCTGTAAAAAATAGAAATAAAAAAATAAAAAAATAAACGTAATTTGAAGGTTAAAAACGATATTGAGAAAGTTTTTTTTTAAATATTCCTATGTAAAACTGAGAGAAATGTCTATGAACAATTTTACATCATAGAACACACACACACACACACACACACATACACACACACACACACACACACACACACACACACACACACACACTGGAGTAATAGACGTCAAACAGCCACATTATATCAGGCAACTTGGTTTTCCTGTTTTGAAATTTCCTCCAAAATCTCGAATTCTTATTTTTCTTCCAATATGTGTATTTAAGTGCGTGTGTGTGTGTGTGTGTGTGTGTGTGTGTATATATGTGTGTGTGTATATATATGTGTGTGTGTCGATGCACTAATACACCCCATCAAAACCAAAGAATGAGAGAGAATGACAGGCAATCAGTGTTCATTCTTTAGGCAACAGCAGCAGCGTGGGTGAGGCGGTCTGTAAACAAGATCTTCGACTTTATATGTGTATATCGACAATAACATCTGGGTGAAGGATCCATTTATATGCCCTAACGCTTGGCCGGTATTAACAGCAGTGAGACGTAGTTCTTACATTAGCATACTAACAGTCCCTCTGGCTTATGTAAAGGCAATCGGTGTCTAAGTTCATCAAAGTAAATATTGGAATCTGGGGATACAAGTTGGGTGTTAGTGTACATTTCCTGTGTTCTAAACCCGATGGGAAATATACGTAGTCAAGGTGTATTATCATAGAGGTGATATATTGAAGTATTTGTAAGCAGAAAGAAACAAAATACACAGGAAAAAGTATTATAAGTCATTACTGAACAGAAAGGAAAACAAAATTTTGGTGCCATTTTTAACATTATTCGTTACTTACGCCCATTTAACTCTCTCTCTACCTCCCCAACTCACCACCTCCCCACCTCCTCACCTCCCCTACCTCCCCACCTCCCCACCTCCTCACCTCCCCTACCTCCCCACCTCCCCACCTCCTCACCTCCCCTACCTCCCCACCTCCCCCACCTCCCCTACCTCCCCACCTCCCCCACCTCCCCTACCTCCCCACCTCCCCCACCTCCCCACCTCCCCACCTCCCCTACCTCCCCCACCTCCCCACCTCCCCCACCTCCCCACCTCCCCCACCTCCCCACCTCCTCACCTCCCCTACCTCCCCACCTCCCCTACCTCCCACCTCCCCCACCTCCCCACCTCCCCACCTCCCCCACCTCCCCACCTCCCCCACCTCCCCACCTCCCCACCTCCCCCACCTCCCCTACCTCCCCACCTCCCCTACCTCCCCACCTCCCCCACCTCCCCACCTCCCCCACCTCCCCCACCTCCCCACCTCCCCCACTACCCCCCCTCCTCACCTCCCCTACCTCCCCACCTCCTCACCTCCCCTCCCTCCCCACCTCCCCCACCTCCCCACCTCCCCCACCTCCCCCACCTCCCCACCTCCCCCACCTCCCCACCTCCCCCACCTCCCCACCTCCTCACCTCCCCCACCTCCTCACCTCCCCTACCTCCCCACCTCCCCTACCTCCCCACCTCCTCCCACCTCCCCTACCTCCCCACCTCCCCCACCTCCCCACCTCCCCCACCTCCCCACCTCCCCCACCTCCCCCACCTCCCCACCTCCCCCACCTCCCCACCTCCCCCACCTCCCCACCTCCTCACCTCCCCTACCTCCCCACCTCCTCACCTCCCCTACCTCCCCCACCTCCTCACCTCCCCCACCTCCCCACCTCCCCCACCTCCCCACCTCCCCCACCTCCCCACCTCCTCACCTCCCCTACCTCCCCACCTCCCCTACCTCTCCCCCACCTCCCCCACCTCCCCACCTCCCCCACCTCCCCACCTCCCCCACCTCCCCCACCTCCCCACCTCCCCCACCTCCCCACCTCCTCACCTCCCCTACCTCCCCACCTCCTCACCTCCCCTACCTCCCCACCTCCCCCACCTCCCCACCTCCCCCACCTCCCCCACCTCCCCACCTCCCCCACCTCCCCACCTCCCCCACCTCCCCACCTCCTCACCTCCCCCACCTCCTCACCTCCCCCACCTCCCCACCTCCCCCACCTCCCCACACCACCACCACCTCCCCACCTCCTCACCTCCCCCACCTCCCCACCTCCCCCACCTCCCCACCTCCCCCACCTCCCCACCTCCCCCACCTCCCCACCTCCTCACCTCCCCTACCTCCCCACCTCCCCCTACCTCCCCACCTCCCCCACCTCCCCACCTCCCCCCATCTCCCCCACCTCCCCACCTCCCCCACCTCCCCACCTCCCCCACCTCCCCACCTCCTCACCTCCCCTACCTCCCCCACCTCCTCACCTCCCCTACCTCCCCCACCTCCTCCACCTCCCCCACCTCCCCACCTCCCCCACCTCCCCACCTCCCCCACCTCCCCACCTCCCCCACCTCCCCACCTCCCCACCTCCCCCACCTCCCCACCTCCCCACCTACCCCACCTCCCCACCTCCCCCACCTCCCCCACCTCACCACCTCCCCACCCCCCACCTCCCCACCTCCCCACCTCCCCACCTCCCCCACCTCCCCCACCTCCCCACCTCCCCACCTATACTAAACAACTCTAGGGTGACCTACATAAGGTAATACTGTACCAGAAGCAAGTATTATTTCCCAGAGCATAATCCATTCCCTTAAGGTCGCGTCTGATGGGTGTAACTCAGGTCGCGTCTGATGGGTGTAACTCAGGTCGCGTCTGATGGGTGTAACTCAGGTCGCGTCTGATGGGTGTAACTCAGGTCGCGTCTGATGGGTGTAACTCAGGTCGCGTCTGATGGGTGTAACTCAGGTCGCGTCTGATGGTGTAACTCAGGTCCCGTCTGATGGGTGTAACTCAGGTCGCGTCTGATGGGTGTAACTCAGGTCGCGTCTGATGGGTGTAACTCAGGTCCCGTCTGATGGGTGTAACTCAGGTCGCGTCTGATGGGTGTAACTCAGGTCGCGTCTGATGGGTGTAACTCAGGTCGCGTCTGATGGGTGTAACTCAGGTCGCGTCTGATGGGTGTAACTCAGGTCGCGTCTGATGGGTGTAACTCAGGTCGCGTCTGATGGGTGTAACTCAGGTCGCGTCTGATGGG
The DNA here is from genome assembly GCA_958450375.1 of Homarus gammarus. Lineage (NCBI taxonomy): Eukaryota > Metazoa > Arthropoda > Malacostraca > Decapoda > Nephropidae > Homarus > Homarus gammarus. Next base: position 818,403 of record CAUDMG010000472.1, read on the forward strand.
TGTAACTCAGGTCGCGTCTGATGGGTGTAACTCAGGTCGCGTCTGATGGGTGTAACAGTCCGTCTATGGTAACTCAGGTCGCGTCTGATGGGTGTAACTCAGGTCGCGTCTGATGGGTGTAACTCAGGTCGCGTCTGATGGGTGTAACTCAGGTCGCGTCTGATGGGTGTAACTCAGGTCGCGTCTGATGGGTGTAACTCAGGTCGCGTCTGATGGGTGTAACTCAGGTCGCGTCTGATGGGTGTAACTCAGGTCGCGTCTGATGGGTGTAACTCAGGTCGCGTCTGATGGGTGTAACTCAGGTCGCGTCTGATGGGTGTAACTCAGGTCGCGTCTGATGGGTGTAACTCAGGTCGCGTCTGATGGGTGTAACTCAGGTCGCGTCTGATGGGTGTAACTCAGGTCGCGTCTGATGGGTGTAACTCAGGTCGCGTCTGATGGGTGTAACTCAGGTCGCGTCTGATGGGTGTAACTCAGGTCGCGTCTGATGGGTGTAACTCAGGTCGCGTCTGATGGGTGTAACTCAGGTCGCGTCTGATGGGTGTAACTCAGGTCGCGTCTGATGGGTGTAACTCAGGTCGCGTCTGATGGGTGTAACTCAGGTCGCGTCTGATGGGTGTAACTCAGGTCGCGTCTGATGGGTGTAACTCAGGTCGCGTCTGATGGGTGTAACTCAGGTCGCGTCTGATGGGTGTAACTCAGGTCGCGTCTGATGGGTGTAACTCAGGTCGCGTCTGATGGGTGTAACTCAGGTCGCGTCTGATGGGTGTAACTCAGGTCGCGTCTGATGGGTGTAACTCAGGTCGCGTCTGATGGGTGTAACTCAGGTCGCGTCTGATGGGTGTAACTCAGGTCGCGTCTGATGGGTGTAACTCAGGTCGCGTCTGATGGGTGTAACTCAGGTCGCGTCTGATGGGTGTAACTCAGGTCGCGTCTGATGGGTGTAACTCAGGTCGCGTCTGATGGGTGTAACTCAGGTCGCGTCTGATGGGTGTAACTCAGGTCGCGTCTGATGGGTGTAACTCAGGTCGCGTCTGATGGGTGTAACTCAGGTCGCGTCTGATGGGTGTAACTCAGGTCGCGTCTGATGGGTGTAACTCAGGTCGCGTCTGATGGGTGTAACTCAGGTCGCGTCTGATGGGTGTAACTCAGGTCGCGTCTGATGGGTGTAACTCAGGTCGCGTCTGATGGGTGTAACTCAGGTCGCGTCTGATGGGTGTAACTCAGGTCGCGTCTGATGGGTGTAACTCAGGTCCCGTCTGATGGGTGTAACTCAGGTCGCGTCTGATGGGTGTAACTCAGGTCGCGTCTGATGGGTGTAACTCAGGTCGCGTCTGATGGGTGTAACTCAGGTCGCGTCTGATGGGTGTAACTCAGGTCCCGTCTGATGGGTGTAACTCAGGTCGCGTCTGATGGGTGTAACTCAGGTGGGGAAGATCAAGGGGACGTCTACTGCGCTCTTTGTTGTGGTAGACTCAATTAGCATCTACCTGGACCACGTGATAAGAGCAGCTCAGGTGCATAGGCAAAGGAGGAACCACGAGCTGATTATTTATACGTCGAGACAATCAGACAGAATAGTTGTGAATCAGGACGAGTTATAAATACGATGTGATTAACTTAAGACGAATAATTTATATTTTTTGCCTTTCAAAGAGTTTTGTTTAAGCTAGAGTGATTTCAACCGTGGTTTAAAATGCCACGAAGAGAAGTATTTACTCAGTATCTCCGGGAAAGGGATTCTTGTAAGAAGACCTGGTTTAATTTGTAAAGCCGTCTAGCATACTCCCTCGTCTTGTAAAACATGAACGTGAGTGTATTCTTACCAAGATAAATTACCTTCAACCTTCACTTATATTCATACACACCAGGAAGCTTCATGATTTATTAATAATTCAATCTTACGACCCACTATGAATAAGGTGAATGAATAGCGTCAACTTTTCCACCATAAAGTGACTCACAAAAATCCTGTCGTCTTTTTTTTTTCACCCTGAAGGAGTGATTCATACACTGCAGAAGGTCACGGCGGAGTGATGGAGACGGAGGGCCTTGGAGTCATGCATTATGGAGGATTACTCGTCTTTTACCTGGTTATGTATGTCGCTAGTGGTCAGGTGGCCTCCTTGACCCTCTGGTGCATTGGTGGTGGGGAGGGAGGAGGAGGAGTGGGGAGAAGAGGAGAGAGGGGATAGGGGAGGATGGTGGTCACTTCGTCACTGCCTGTCAATACATTCGGAATCTCTATCCTTCATCCACGGGGTAAAATTGACAGAATTTATCGACAACGCTGCAGGGAATATTGGTCCATTGCATCGTAGGAGAGAGAGAGAGAGAGAGAGAGAGAGAGAGAGAGAGAGAGAGAGAGAGAGAGAGAGAGAGAGAGAGAGAATATTACCTTCACAGTTTTGCAATTGAAGATGGATTCGTGGCTCACCTAGAGTCATCCTCAAACTGGTGTCAAGTGATGCCAGGCAGGTGTCCTTACATGTCATAATGATCAGTATTGTAGACGAAGGTGAGTGAGTGAGTGAGTGAGTGAGTGAGTGAATGGGTGGGTGGGTGAATGGGTGGTTGGGTGTGTGGGTGGAGGTTCTATAGTCAGGGATTTGGGGCAATAGGTGAAATATCTGAAAGTTTATTATTTAATGATAACTGTATCAATATCACGAGACCAAAACATCAAATATGAGGAAATTATAAATTATTCCTCTTCTTCTATATTCTAGAGACACAATTATTTAATTCTTGAATAGGATGAGAAAATATACCCAATAAAGGAGAAAAAGAATGAACTTTTCTTAATGCTGGATCATACAGCCCCATTCCGGAGAGAAAACTTTTACACTTAACTGAAATGCATTCTGGTAACAGCTGTCAGTAATGTTAGTCGCTAATGAAGATAAAACACCAAAGGTCATCAGGTATTCCGCCACAGGTAACGCTTCCCTGTGAACGTAAGGTGAACATACAGCATTGCATTAAAAGTTCGAACATTATTCACAGTGGGAGTTCACATAACAGGCCAACACAACCTTCTCATATATCATCAACTCGGGAAATTGATTCATGGATGGTGAGCCGCGGAGCTTCATCTATCACCCACCACACAAAACCAACTCTCTTATTTACTCTACCCTTCTACCCGTTCTCCCTTGCCACCAGACGAAGAATGATGTACTTCTCTCTCATTCTCTTTTTCTCACTATCTCACACACACACACACACACACACTCACACATTACTCATTGCCTCATACACTTCTGATACTTTCCTACCTCCACTATTACACCAAACAGAAGCAGGAAACGTCACCTCGTAAAATGTTGTGGATGAGGAGGAGGAGGAGAGGCTCTGGTGTGTCCTGCTGTATTACACACGGTGACTGGTCAGGAGAGCGAGGGAGGATCTCTCTCTGTTATGGTTCGTGTAAGTGTTGCGATAAATCCGGATTCTGTCACTTGTCCTGGTGTGGTGAAGGTTGATTGTGTGTTTGTGTGTGTATGAAATTGCTTCTGGCGGGAAAATGTGGTAGTTATTTGTTATCTTTGTTGTCTTGATATTGTTTCCTTATGTATTGTGATGGTTTAGTGTTATTGGTCTAGGAGAGTAGGAAGGAGAGGGGTTTAATATTGTTATTTATTTATGTAATATATTGAGTTTATCTAACCAGGCACTGGTGGTAGAAGGGGAACAGGATAGTAGGAAGTAGCAATAGCAGCAGAGTCAGTAAGGAGGGATACTTTTACTTTCAACTTTAACGAAAAAAAAAAAGTATATGAATATTTTCACGATTCTTTCCTGAAACACCATCTGTCGCCACCAACTGTGTGAGTCTCCTAGCCTCTGGTAAACTCTCGCCCACCACCAGCTGTGAGAGACGCCATCTGCCCCCTCAATAATTCTCGCTTCTTATCAGATCGAGTTGTGTGGTTGGTTGTGGTCAGACTCTCGGTATTTATGATTCTCTTATCACCAGAACTGTACAGCTTTACGTCGACTGCAAGGACTCATTTTTCTCCTCCTTCTCCTCCTCCTTCTTCTTCTTCTTCTTCACCTCCTCCTTCTCCTTCTCATTCTCCTCTTGCCATCTGCTTTTCCCTTCTGTGGTCTTCATCGCCAGGCTACGCATTTGGAAGGACTGGACGAATTATTCATCACCCCAGACTGAAGTATAAGGCAGACCTTCATCATCACCCCAGACTGAGGTATAAGGCAGACCTTCATCATCACCCCAGACTGAGGTATAAGGCAGACCCTCAGCTCAGGATGGTCCACAGGTTGTAGTGGTGGAGACAGTGGTGTTTTATCCCGGCCTCTGATAGTGATCAACTCCTTCCTTAAGTTGACGGTTCCTTCCTCCGCTGTTCTGCCTAGCTGCTGGGGCGCCTCCGTCTCTCCTCCCCTTGTCCTAGCTGCTGGGGCGCCTCCGTCTCTCCTCCCCTTGTTTATTTGCACACGTGTGTCCTACAGATCTAGTGCTCAAGTCATACGTATTGTAATCAGGTAAATTAAAATTATACAGATAAAAGCGATCGCATGATTATCTAACACAGAATCACACAAAAGAATTCAATTTGGGAGGAATTTTTGTGAAGTTTGTTGTGTTAGGAATATAGTGTTGTGGGAGTGAGGTGAAGCAGCAGTGGCGAGGTGGCAATAGGTCAAGAGGACAACAGAGGCCACAGGAACAGGAAGCAGCCCACACACGGCCGCTGGCAGTCAGAGGTGTATACAGCCTCTGTGTCAGCACCTTGGATGTTGTGATGGTATTTACACTTCTACAAGGTGTGGCAAGTTCAAGACATAGTAACCTGTACTGGGCCGTGTGAGTCTATGGCACAAGACATCTATTCTCTGTTGACACTTTACGACACTTTGGTCAGATTAATAGTCCCTCCCTCGACCCAGGCACCTGCAGTCATCCAGTCTTTGAAATGATGATTATTGTGTGAGATAATTATGAGTCAGGATATTGTTTAACCTGAAGTGACTCGTTGATACGATCTTGAGTCATGAGTTATAAGAGTCAATGTATCGCGTAAGTGACTCATTGAACTGGTGACCTATAGTGGGATTAGGTCAGGGTACATGAGTCGTATGTCACAGGCGTTGTCGAGGTGCTCACGGCCATCTAACATCCGGGTTATGAAAGAGAAGGTGAGTTATTTATATCACCTGTACGTGGCCGCCAGCATGTTAAGGAGCACCACTTCAGGTACACACCTCACTGAACTACATACCTCAGTGCATCTCTCTCTCTCTCTCTCTCTCTCTCTCTCTCTCTCTCTCTCTCTCTCTCTCTCTCTCTCTCGTATACACACACGGCTGTAAACATAAAAGATTACACGTCCAGACAGACAGACAGACAGACATGGGGGTATAAAACCATCATCATCAAAAAATTAAACCATCATCATCAAAAAATTAAATCATCGTCCTCAAGGAGTTAAATCATCGTCCTCAAGGAGTTAAATCATCGTCCTCAAGGAGTTAAACCATTGTCCTCAAGGAGTTAAACCATCGTCCTCAAGGAGTTAAACCATCGTCCTCAAGAAGTTAAACCATCGTCTTCAAGGAGTTAAACCATCGTCTTCAAGGAGTTAAACCATCGTCTTCAAGGAGTTAAACCATCGTCCTCAAGGAGTTAAACCATCGTCCTCAAAGGGTCAAGTTGTAAGTCTTTGTGGTGAGGAAGAAAAACAATTGCTGGAAAGTACTGCAGTGTTCATCGTCACCACTTAAAGTTTACTGAGGCAACTTGGTGACCTCTGTGTGTGTGTGAGAAGGACCATAAAGAGACCACAAGAGACCTCGAGATAATAAGACACCAAAAGAGATCTCAAGAGACCTCAAGAGACCTTAAGAGACCTTACGAAACCTTAAGAAAACACAAAAACCAAAAAAGACCTCAAAAAGGACCTTGAGAGAGAGAGAGAGAGAGAGAGAGAGAGAGAGAGAGAGAGAGAGTATCTACCCCGCATTACCTATTCTAAAATCCAACCATTTGGAAGCTTAAACACTCACGATCCACTGAACAAAATCTTACATGATCATGAAAGAGACGCGGCTTATGTCTCCCAGGAGCGGCGTGTGTCGGGATAATGGCACTAAAGTTCTACTGCCTCAAGTTATCGTAATGTAAACAAAGGAATCACCCGTCCAGATATTGTAATGGAGAGGTGTTTACATTTCTGAGGTGCCAATATTTTCTTTAGGTGATTTATATTCTTTTCACCTCAAAATGTATCTTTTTAAATAATTTTTTTGTGGTTATTATTCATTTGAAAATCATCCAGAAAATATATTCCTGTGGGTGAAATAATTCCAAAAATAGTTTGGAATCACTTCTGGAAACTTTAAGAAAATAAAATAAAAGTCCCAGACGAAAAATCCCTGACTTTCCTCGCCCACCCACTAACACTTGACAACCTGAGGCACCTCGCTGAGTGTCTTCGTCTCTCAAGGATTTTCGCGCGTTCTTCCAAATGCTTTTGAACACAACCAGTGAACTGGAAAGTCATTAAAACGCTCTGGAAAATTTCCCCCTTCGCGTCGGGAGACTTAATTAAATAGCCGCCATGATGTCCCGGAAGTTAGTGAGGCTCTGTTAAGGGTCTCATGAGTTGGCTGCTTGCTGGAAAGTGCCTTGGGGGAAGTGTTGGGTGCTGTAAAGTGCCTTGGGGGAAGTGTTGGGTGCTGTAAAGTGCCTTGGGGGAAGTATTGGGTGCTGTAAAGTGCCTTGGGGGAAGTGTTGGGTGCTGTAAAGTGCCTTGGGGGAAGTGTTGGGTGCTGTAAAGTGCCTTGAGGGAAGTGTTGGGTGCTGTAAAGTGTCTTGGGGGAAGTGTTGGGTGCTGTAAAGTGTCTTGGGGGAAGTGCTGTGTGATATAGAATGCCAGCCCACATAACTTCAGCTAGCCCACATAACTTCACCCGGGCCCACACAGCTCAAGAGACGCCTGACCCACGTACAGAAACTTTCACCATGGGTTAACTCTTAAATGGTCACAATAAAGGATCACACTGTGCTCCTGAACTAACCCTTCTCCACCAGTTTCCCATTAAAAAGAAAACGGGGATTAATAGACCGTAGACTGAACTAATCTTACTTTTATGGATCTTTAGCCTATAAATCTATGTCTCGACCTTTCCATCCTAAAGAAATATAACATGCATATATGGGTTGAAGGGACTGTAGAGGTTGCCATGGTGATTATCTTTGCCAAAATATATTCATGTTGTTACACTACCTATATGGAGCTGATAAACATGACATTCAAACACCATATAATGTAGGGAAACTTTAGCTTTTCTGACCTCTTCACCTCTGACCTCTGACCTCTTCACCCCTGACCTCTTCACCTCTTCACCCCTTCAGTAATAAAAGAAAATAAAACTTGGGTGAAATATTGATGGCAACCATTTTCAGGGGTGGCTGGGAGGAGGTATAGGGAAGGGGGAGTAAGGGGGAGGGGGAGGGGGAGGAGGAGGAGGGGGAGAGATATATTCCAGCTGAACTAAAAGACCTAAAGACCTTCTACACCTGGAAAATATCTCACGACCCAGGAGAGAAATGCTTTCGCCTCACCCTGACAAATTTTCAGAGGCAGGTTGACATGAGGGGTGGTAGTACAAGTGGTGCAAGTGGTGTGACTGGTGTAAGTGGTGTGACTGGTGTAAGTGGTGTGACTGGTGTAAGTGGTGTAACTGGTGTAAGTGGTATAACTGGTGTAAGTGGTGTAAGTCAACTAACTGCGTCATCCATACTAAGGAGACGATGGCTTTAATGACTTAAGCTCGTCGGAATTTTGCCTGAAGAATTGCCTTTCACCCCTCCCCCCATTCCCCCTTCCACCCCCTCCCCCCATTCCCCCTTCCACCCCCTCCCCCCATTCCCCCTTCCACCCCCTCCCCCCCATTCCCCCTTCCACCCCCTCCCCCATCCCCCTCTTTCCCCTCCCCCGTCCCCAGTCCCTTCCCCCCTCCCTCCTCATTGACCTCACATATCCTGAGGTCACCAGGCTTCCCACATCGCCTGTACATACAATAGAAGGGCGGGAGGGGTAGGGGGAGGTGGGGGAGGGGTACGGGGAGGGGTAGGGGGAGGGGTGGGGGGAGCAGAACACACTACCTTTCGCCTTTAAGCACACCGTAGACTTACGTGAATATATAAAACGATAATTTTCCCACCTTGTGAACGATCCAACAACATGAGAATTTTAATCATCAATAAACTGGGTCATCTGTTAACACGGACATACATACATACATACATACATACATACATACATACATACATACATACATACATACATACATTTATCAAACCATTCCACAAATACTCAGAATAATAACGGATCATTTGGCTTAATAAATAACAAATGATAATCCTTGTTTATAATGGAGTTTAACCAGAGGAATATTTTGTGATAATCATAGCAACGGAAGGCTCAATATGGCGCCATAATTCAACACAGACAAAGTAATTTCCGTCTGTCTGTTATGAAGAGGAAGTCGTCATTCATATCTATTAACCCTATTGCCACGCCCTTCCTGTGACCTCATCAATTTGAGGGGTTAATTGCCACGTGTTTCTGTCGTTTTAATATTTTGTTTATTATTTCTTCTTCTACATAATTAATTAATAGTTTATAATAATAATATTTAACAATTAACTTTTGTCTTATTTGGTGGGTGCAGGTCGGGAGGAACACACACACACACACACACACACACACACACACACACACACACACACACACACACTTCATCACTACAACTAAACTCAGGCTTACAGTAGCTATTCTCTGGTTGTTCCTGATAGAGTATTGGGCCTTCGGGGTGAACGTGAGACCTGTGGTGCCGGAGCTGACCAACACTTCAACACTCGTCAGTAGTTTTTCAAGTGACCATCAGGAGGTGTAGTGAGGAACCCGAGACCTGAAACAACCTTTACACATACAACTGTAGGTGTGTGTGTGTGTGTGTGTGTGTGTGTGTGTGTGTGTGTGTGTGTGTGTGTGTGTGTGTGTGTGTGTGTTCTCTCCCAGTCACTTGAGTGTATAGGAGTAAATCTCTACGAGGGAGACTGTAATAAAATTGTCTCTCTTACATGTGTAGGTGGGGAGATGTCAATGGTGGGAAGTGGGTGTAGATGGGGAGGTGTTGCAGGTGATAACTGGGTGTAAGCTAGGGTCATTATCATAGTCATTCACGTCAAGCTTTTCAGAACATAACCAGGTACTATAATCCGCCATTATCACCACCTCCCCCCAAAAGGATCCCAGGCGCTCAAAAACCACAAGCTTATCCCTAAACTAGAGGCTTACTGAGGAGGACTTAAAGCCTTGTTAAACGACGGGACGGGGGCAAGTCTGAGAGAGAGAGAGAGAGAGAGAGAGAGAGAGAGAGAGAGAGAGAGAGAGAGAGAGAGAGAGAGAGAGAGAGAGAGATCTTTTGGGGTATTTTACCTAATGGCGAATGAATGAATGTAAACAAACACTCATACCTTCGCGCGCTTTTTTAAATAATTTTCTTTGGGAACTTTACCTCCTGGTCGGATTATTATTAAAATAAACTTAAAAGCTTAATAATGAATGAAAAGTGGAGTAATATATTGTTATTGTGACGCGAGTAGCCAAAGCTTAGGTGTAGCTAAGGCTGCTGTCCTGGTTATTATTACAAGTTAACACATACGTAATTTTTAAAACCACGTATGACTGAAACGAAGTAAAGGAATTACATTTTTTACACCCGTAAGTTAAGCTGTTTAATTTACAAGAGCAATGATGTTTTATATAGAAATTATTGGTATTAATTTCGTGGTGGTGGGCCAGGCAGGGACGCTGTTTCCCGCCAGCCGTGAACCTCCTAATTCCTGGATTTACCAAGTTATAAACTTTGCCACTTACTGGGAGAGAATGTCCCTAATTACGCTCTTGGCTCCTCCACCAAGTCCACAAACTGGAAAATGTTACCAATTCACGGATTTTTTCCTCATAATTATTTTTCTCTTTTTCGTTATTTTGGGGGAATTTAATGATTTTGTTTCATCATTTTGGTCTAAAGAAAAAGTACTTGAGTGTTTGTTATTGTTTTTTTTTAAACTTTACAGTGGATTGATGTTTACGTTTTTATAACCCATTGAATTTATGTAATTAATCTGGATATATTCGTATTAGGAAAGCATAATGGATGATGTTAATGATCCATTCACTTTGGGGGAAATATTTTCTCTTTTTCATAATTCGTTTTTATAATTATTTTCTTATTTTTGCAACCTGGTAACATTAGTATTTTCTTATTTTTGTTACCTCGTAACATGTGTATTTTCTCATTTTTGTGACCCGGATATATAATCATTTTCTCATTTATTTTTGCCAGGAACATAAAAATTTTGAAATACTTTTGCAAGTGTTATTAAGAGTTTGTGTTAAAGTCATTTTTATAACTAAATACAGTTTGCATACAATATTTTTATATGTGTGTAATAAAATTCGTCATTTGATCTTTTTAAGACTTGGCATATTTTCATTTACCTGTCTGTCTGTCTGTCTGTCTGTTTGTTCTACTGTACTCAATAAAAGAATGATAACACAGGAAGAAATCAACACTAGAATGATAAAAAAGAAACTAAAAGAACCAATGAAACGAAAAATACTTAAAAAAATATTCAGGAAATTGTGTGTTTGTTTAATTCATTTTTTAAAGCAAGAACAGATGAGCTAAAATAAATTATTTCTCTGTTTTTAATGAGGAATTTTTACAGTGAGTTAGTTGTTTAATGGGGTTCTCCGTTGAGTGAGTGAGAGAGTCAGTCAGTCAGTCAGTCAGTTAGGATCCAAAAACCATGGCGCTGAACAGGACAAAAACAAAATCTTCCACTTCCTATTTGCATTTATTCCCAACTTCTTCCAATTACACAGACTTTTAAAGATAGAAAATGTAATTACGACTGAAGGTGAATCTGACCTGAGCTGAAAATGACCTTCATGAATAGCAAGTGAATTAGAGTGAGGGAGGGTGGGGGAGAAAGGTTGGGGAGGGTGTGGGTTAATATTACACACTAGTACTATATGTTCACTACAACACTAGTACTACATGTTCACTACAACACTAGTACTACATGTTCACTACAACACTAGTACTACATGTTCACTACAACACTAGTACTACATGTTCACTACAACACTAGTACTACATGTTCACTACAACACTAACACTACATGTTCACTACAACACTAGTACTACATGTTCACTACAACACTAGTACTATATGTTCACTACAACACTAGTACTACATGTTCACTACAACACTAGTACTACATGTTCACTACAACACTAGTACTACATGTTCACTACAACACTAACACTACATGTTCACTACAACACTAACACTACATGTTCACTACAACACTAGTACTACATGTTCACTACAACACTAGTACTACATGTTCACTACAACACTAACACTACATGTTCACTACAACACTAGTACTACATGTTCACTACAACACTAGTACTATATGTTCACTACAACACTAGTACTACATGTTCACTACAACACTAGTACTACATGTTCACTACAACACTAGTACTACATGTTCACTACAACACTAACACTACATGTTCACTACAACACTAACACTACATGTTCACTACAACAATAGTACTACATGTTCACTACAACACTAGTACTATATGTTCACTACAACACTAGTACTACATGTTCACTGCAACACTAGTACTACATGTTCACTACAACACTAGTACTACATGTTCACTACAACACTAACACTACATGTTCACTACAACACTAACACTACATGTTCACTACAACACTAGTACTACATGTTCACTACAACACTAGTACTATATGTTCACTACAACACTAGTACTACATGTTCACTACAACACTAGTACTACATGTTCACTACAACACTAGTACTACATGTTCACTACAACACTAACACTACATGTTCACTACAACACTAACACTACATGTTCACTACAACAATAGTACTACATGTTCACTACAACACTAGTACTATATGTTCACTACAACACTAGTACTACATGTTCACTACAACACTAGTACTATATGTTCACTACAACACTAGTACTACATGTTCACTACAACACTAACACTACATGTTCACTACAACACTAGTACTACATGTTCACTACAACACTAGTACTATATGTTCACTACAACACTAGTACTACATGTTCACTACAACACTAACACTACATGTTCACTACAACACTAGTACTACATGTTCACTACAACACTAGTACTACATGTTCACTACAACACTAGTACTACATGTTCACTACAACACTAGTACTACATGCTCACTAAACACTAGTACTAAATGTTCACTGCAACACTAGTACTACATGTTCACTACAACACTAGTACTAAATGTTCACTGCAACACTAGTACTATCTTTGCTTGTGTTGTCATTGTTCTTACCTGTGTACGTAAACTAAGTGTCTTTTCTGGCGGCCTACTTACAAGTCGGCTGTATTGGAGAAATGTGTTCAATATGTCAAAGTATGATTTTGAGTTGAGTGGCGGTAAAGTCACACTATTCGAGGGCCACCCGCGCCCTAAGACTCTTGTAATCGAGCTTTGTAAACCATCTAGTTACGGGTTGGGCACTAAACGTCTGACCATGTTTCGGTCTTGCCTGAAAAAGAAAGACTATTTTCCGCTCGGTAATGGCATGGTACAAGGAGTGTACCACCCAGTTGGAGCTGCCAACGTCCCGTCCAAGGAGGAGATGGCATCATATAAATGGGTACAACTCAAATGGTACGGTTATATAAGAACTTTATATAAACAGCGCGTTGAGCTGGACGAGTTCCTCTATTAACTTACTAGAACTGGTTAATTTAGATGTTACGATAAAAAGTATGTTCTCAAGAGCAAAATATAATTTAAAGGCGAGAATGCCTTAGAAAGAGAATTCTACTTTGCCTGTTTAATGGAGAATGGGTGTCTCAGGTCCCCCCCTCCTCTCGTCGCGGGTTTCGACGCAGTTCCTCCCATTGATATCGCATAACAAATAGACACTCTCCCACAGGAGCCTGAGCCTCAAGTGGTAGAAATACATATCACTAACCGCTCAAAGGTCACTTTGGGAACTCATAAATGTGTCTTGCCTCAGGGCGCTGGCAAGGTCATAGTAAAAGTAACTCACTCGACAACGGAAGAAGCACCAGAGACATTAGTGACCAGTGGTTTTAGTGAGACCGAGCCTCAGGAACACCCCCAGAGCTCTGGTCAGCCTACAGTAAAACCCTCGATGAAGGAAGAAACATCCGGTGCACCAATGACCTGTAGTTATAGTGAGACTTATTAATCAACCGATCCTCAGGAGCACCCCACAGTCCTCCTGTCTCCTCGCGACTCCTCTGGCGAGAGTAAACAACTGGGCGAGAAGAGAAGTACTTGTGAGGAGAGTGACAGGAAGTCGTTCTTTAAAAAAATGCTTAATTGGTTTAAAGAAATTTATCTACGACGCCCAAGAATATTTTAGTTTTTTATCATATGTTTCATCCTCTTCGCGGTGGCAGTTATTGTGTGTAGTTTTGTTTGGAACTCACCTTTTAAGATGAGTAAGGTGAACCAAACGCCCATCTTGTATGATGCACCGGCCCCCGAAGACAGTCTCGTCACACTTAACGTCGCCACAAATTGAAACTCGAGGCGAAATGTTATGACATGGTGGAAGGAGTCATCCCTGTATGGCATACTAGATCCTTCAAGCATATCATGAAATCCATTAACCTGTATTAATGTATCGCTCGGAAACGTTTTTACTCATTCATGCTCAAAGGTCGCGGATGTAGAACTACCAACCGTTCAGAAACAGGTCGGGTAACATTGCTCGGAAGCCTCTAATCACACAGACTCTATGACTGTACTGTAGAGTATATACTCGTATATATTTTTTATTTAATCCATCTAATTATCTCTAATTTCCTTTTTATCTTTAGTTTTTCAATCATACCCGTTCTTGCTTCTGTCTTATATATCACCCGTTTTGAACTTTTTCCAATCACATTTCTCTCTATAATCATCCTCTTTCTATTGTGTGTGTGTGTGAGAGAGAAAGAGAGATAGGGACAGAGTTATAACAGAGAGAGAGAGATAGACACAGAGTTATAACAGAGAGAGAGAGAGACAGCACTTCTCTCTTCGTTAAAGTTAATGAAAAGAAGCCGCCGGAAGTGTTCAACAAACTGTCAGAAAATTACAAACGGAACAAAGCCGTTGAAGGTTGGAGCACCGAGAGAGTTTCAGGAAATATTTTCGTGTATGCCAGAACTAAGACATTTTTACGAGGAGTGGGCGACGCAACATCTTACCGACAACTTAAGTCTAAAAGCTTGGCATGGTCATTTATTTCTCCGTAAGTGTGTGGGTGGGTGTGTGGGTGTGTGTGTGGGTGTGTGAGTGGATGCGTGGGTGTGTGGGTGGGTGTGTGGGTGGATGTGGGGGGAAGGTGTGTGTGTGTGGAAAGTGACGAGGGAATTCTTCTAGTGACGACACAAGACTCAATGCAATTTTGATGAGAATATCCCTGGGATGGCTTACGTTATCCTCTTAAGGTTAGGTTAGGTTAGCTAAGAAAAATATAACGTATGAAGCTGCCAAGAACTCATAAAAAACTATCTCACACCCTTTTAATTATTGCACACGGAAGGTACATAACTCCTCCCTTGGGAACACTACAGTCATGAGAATTGATGAAATATTACAGAAAGTTTAGCGAGATAGTTAAAGTCTTATTATTCTACACAGTGCCAGAGTGCCAGAGTTAAGTGCCAGAGTGCCAGAGTTAAGTGCCAGAGTGCCAGAGTTAAGTGCCAGAGTGACAGAGTTAAGTGCCAGAGTGCCAGAGTTAAGTGCCAGAGTGACAGAGTTAAGTGCCAGAGTGACAGAGTTAAGTGCCAGAGTGACAGCATGAGAGTGGTGCCTGAGATATCAAAGACCTTCTCAGAGAGTGTTGTCAACCTTTAGTCATCTGTTAACACCTGCACCATAATGAAGCAACACAGGTAATGCAAAATAAATTATGGCTCATTGGTCATTTGAACCGTAATTAAGAGACAGACACAGACAGACATACGGACAGACAGAGAAAATCACAGAAACCACAAAATATTTCCAGTATTTCTGCAAAAAATCCAAAAACTCACTATTTGGATTTTTTTTTCAGAGGTAAAATATGTCATTGATTAAAAGTCCTCGTAAAAATGGGCATAAATTCCTTCCCTTCCCCGAGCCAATGATTTATGGGGGCCAAGTACGATGATGAGCTGTGGGGGAAGTTAGTCCAAAAATTCTGGAGGGTAATTTGGCCCTTGATTTCAGACGTGGTTAGTATCTACCCCAGAGAAAGTATTTGATTCGAACTACTGCCCCAGAGAAAGTATTTGATTCGAATAACTACCACAAACATTTACAACTTTTATCTATTACAAATAAAATGCTCAGAAGAGAGAGAGAGAGAGAGAGAGAGAGAGAGAGAGAGAGAGAGAGAGCAGAAAAATATTACCATCCACAGTTTATGAGAAAATAAATACGCAAACATTTATCCAGACAGACAAACACAACACATTAAGAGAGACATACACACACACCTAGGTTCTTTCAACACAACACCAACCATCACCGCTATAGCCAACTCCCCCTGTCCCCACCGGCCTGTCTCCCCAGCCCTCTCCCCGGCCTCTCTTCCCCAGCCCTCTCCCCGGCCTCTCTCCCCAGCCCTCTCCCCGGCCTCTCCCCAGCCCTCTCCCCGGCCTGTCTCCCCAGCCCTCTCCCCGGCCTCTCCCCGGCCTCTCCCCCTGCCCTCTCCCCGGCCTCTCTCCCCAGCCCTCTCCCCGGCCTCTCCCCCAGCCCTCTCCCCGGCCTCTCCCCCCAGCCCTCTCCCCGGCCTCTCCCCCAGCCCTCTCCCCGGCCTCTCTCCCCAGCCCTCTCCCCGGCCTGTCTCCCCAGCCCTCTCCCCGGCCTGTCTCCCCAGCCCTCTCCCCGGCCTCTCCCCCAGCCCTCTCCCCGGCCTCTCCCCCTGCCCTCTCCCCGGCCTCTCTCCCCAGCCCTCTCCCCGGCCTCTCCCCCTACCCTCTCCCCGGCCTCTCCCCCCAGCCCTCTCCCCGGCCTCTCCCCCTGCCCTCTCCCCGGCCTCTCTCCCCAGCCCTCTCCCCGGCCTCTCCCTGCCCTCTCCCCGGCCTCTCCCCAGCCCTCTCCCGGCCTCTCCCCCCAGCACTATAATAACTCCAACAGGTTTACCCAGTGACAATATGTTCATAACCAAGAAGGAGAACCACCCAAAACATTTTATCTTTGCGAAGGGGAAAAAAGAAAGAAATCCTACGCAGGTTAAGTGAGGTTTAAAAGGCCTAACCTGGAGGGACGAAGAAAGAAAAAAGAAGAGAAACCTGAAGGAAATAAGAAGGAATGAAGGAAGGAATGAAGGAAGGACTCAAACCAAACATCTACCTCTAACGTTACAAACAACACAGTAACTAGGTAAACCATTTCAGTAGCCACAATAATATCCACGTTACAAGTAGCAAGCTCACCTGGTAGTCTACAACACTTACTCAACAAGACATACTGTGTAAATATCCTCCCCAAATGATCACAGGTAAAGCACACACCTGATGATATAGGGTCACCTGCATAATTGGTATAATAATTTAACAGGTATGTATAAAGGTAATTTTTTTTGAGGTGGGGTGTAGGAGTTATGTGTTTGGGAGAGGTAGAGTTTATGTTTTACCTATAATGCGATGAGAGAGAGAGAGAGAGAGAGAGAGAGAGAGAGAGAGAGAGAGAGAGAGAGAGAGAAAGAGAGAGAGAGAGAGATATGCTTATTTCTATTTAGTCTACCAACGTAACCTAACCTAACCCATCAAGTCCTCGACACACTTAAATTTTCTCTAACAATATAAACAAAAATTCTATTACTCTGTAGGGTGAGGTGAGGTGAGGTGAGGTGAGGTGAGGTGAGGTGAGATTACCTTCTAGGGCAAAGGCTGGTGAAAATGAAATGGTGATTGCAAATTGCCTCAGCGATCAGTTCACCTAACAATATATATATATATGTACACGTCTAAACTGGCCTGAATATATATCAGAGGGACCTGCCTGTGCTTTAGGAAATAGTGAAGAATAATAATGTTGGAGTATATATGTATAATCCTTGCACACACACACACACACACACACACACACATACACACACACACACACACACACACACACACACACACACACACACACACACACACACACACACACACACACACATGACTTATGGGTCTCGTACTCATGGGATTAAGTGATTTTAAACAATGGAACTAATTCACCGTACTCAGAGGGCTGGCATTGTACTCAAGGGGTTAAGTCATCGTACTCAAGGGGTTAAGTCATCGTACTCAAGGGGTTAAGTCATGGAATAACTTTCGTGTCGAGTAATAGGCAGTAACTCCTCCCTACTCCCCCAGCCGGCCCCACAGCCAGTAGCCGGACCCACAACCAGTAGCCGGACCCACACCCAGTAGACGGACCCACAACCAGTAGCCGGACCCACAACCAGTAGCCGGCCCCACAACCAGTAGCCGGACCCACACCCAGTAGCCGGACCCACAACCAGTAGCCGGACCCACAGCCAGTAGCCGGACCCACACCCAGTAGCCGGACCCACACCCAGTAGCCGGACCAACAGCCAGTAGCCGGACCCACACCCAGTAGCCGGACCCACACCCAGTAGCCGGACCCACAGCCAGTGGCCGAACCCACAACCAGTAGCCGGCCCCACACCCAGTAGCCGGACCCACAGCGACGTATTGATGGGTCTTGGATGTAATCAATCGAAAACTCAGCTCATCCCTCAACTCATCATCCAGCTTAGGTAATGAGTGAAGCATAAATGTGAATAATCGACTTTTAATTCTTGGATTAAACGCTAACACCAGATCAAAGTTAATCTTAAAAAAAAAAGTTTAGTTAATCTTTTTATGTTATTTTTTTGTTTTCGTATTTATTATTTATAGAAAAATATCAACAAAATATAGACGTGTTTACCTTGACACACAAAGATGAAATTGAGTCGATAAATGTTTTGCACTAGAAGGGTAACTCCGGGATGTGATTGGTTCGTTAGCTAACCAATGAGAGACGTGATCGCATTTTGTAAACAAATATGGAGTTTTGTAAGTGGAAGCAAAACAATAACAAAATATGTGTAAATGGATAGAATTGATAGAAAAGGGTGAAGTTGATTGTTTTCTACGCCCCGCTTTCACCTTCAATTCTCTCTTGTTTCCCACATCAACTCCCTCTCCGTCCTCTCAGCTCCTCGAACTCATTTCCCTCTCTTCTACCCCTTGTACTCTCCCCATCCACCTTCAGCCCCCTCAGCACCTCCCCCTCCCTTCTAGACTCCCCCTCTCAGCTCCCCCTCTCCCCCCTCAGCTCCCCCTCCCTCCCTCCATCCCCTAGGACTCTAGGTAAAGGATATTTTTGCTCGCAGGAATTAGAGCCTGAACGATAAGGTGGACAGAGATAGAATTTCGGATGAATAAAACGTCTCCTCCACTTAGGTCAGTTTGTTCCTAATCTGATCGCCCCACTCGTATCTCATCTTCTTCCTTCTCCTCCTTTCCCTTCTTCCTCCTTCTCACTCCTCCTGGTCCACCATCGCCTCCCCCTCCTCCTTTTTTTCTTCTATTCGTCCTCTCCTCTTCCCTTCCTCCTTCCCCTCCCATCCCTCCTCCTCCTCCTCTCCCATTTCACCTCCTTACCTCATTATCTTGATAGCCTTCTCCCCCATTTCCTTCTTCCCATCCTTCTTAACCATCTCACCTTACTTCCTTCCCTCCTTCCCTCCCTGACCCCCAGAGCTACATCATCCATCAAATAGGAATTTCCAATTTCAGAAACAGATACCCACGTTCCTGACAGCAATTCAATCTCTCCCCCTATATTCAATTTATAGTGAGGTCGTTCGTATCCAGCAAGTGCACTCCTCGTTCGTATCCAGCAAGTGCACTCCTCGTTCGTATCCAGCAAGTGCACTCCAGTTATCAGAATAAGTATTTTTAATAACTTAATGTTCATCTGTATAATCTCAAGTGAAAAAGAAGGAGTTGAATGTCTGATTCTTTATAAACTCATTAAAAAATATCAATGTTTAGCCTCAAGAAGGTCGAGATTCTGGTCAGAGTTTATCATCTGAGGACGACATGAGATATGGCAAGTGAGTGTGTGTGTGTGTGTGTGACCCTCCACATTGACCCTCCTCCTCCGCCTTCCTTTCGTGTGTTTACATTGACTCCAAAACTTAACCATAGGTGTTGATCAAACTTTATACCTGAATATATCATCTCACCTAACCTAACCTAACCTAGCCAAATTTCTTGTTTTGCAAGACGAAGAGGAAGGTATAAATCAGCGTCTAAAATAACCTATACACTGGAAACTTACGCAAGGTTACTCAAGAAAGGCGAGGCAGCAGACGAGGCAGCAGAAGAGGCAGCAGAAGAGGCAGCAGAAGAGGGAGAGTTGGCTCGTGTGAGAAAAATATCAAATGAAATATCAGGTCCATAATTCGTGCGGGACTTGGCACCGTGGCAGTAATATTGTGAATTAAGAGCAGGACTGAGGGTGCTTATGGCAGAAAACCTTCCTGTAAATAATAATAACAGAGGTAGGAGAGAAGGCATCACTCGAGCTGTAGGGACGAGCGACAACAGAGAGCAGGAAGCCAAGCCAATTATTCCAGCATTACCATAGACGTGAAGGAGAGGAAGATGTGTGTTGGGAAGACGTCAGGGTGCTGCTGTAGGTTACTCTCCCTGCCTCGGGGACGTGGAAACCAGAACTGAAGTCTGTCTTGGTCTGCTGAGTTGTGGATTGGTGGTGGTGGTGGTGGTGGTGGTGGTGGTGGTGGTGGTGGTGGTGGTGGTGGTTGTGGTGGTGGTGGTGGTGGTGGTGGTGGTGGTGGTGGTGGTGTAGGTGGTGGTGGTAGTGTAGGTGGTGTTTGTGGTAGTGGCGGTGTAACATGACCATGGGGAGACATGAATGGGTGTAGGAGGAAGGTGGTGGCACTGCTGGTGGTCGTGGTGTACGCATGTGAAGTGACACTGGCCGGTACATAAGCCAGTGAGAGCCACACACACAGCTCAGTCTTGCCGGATGAAGGAGCCAGGCGTCACTCCCGTCTCTCTCACAACCACAGTAGGCGGATCCGAGAGAAGGAAGATCTTGGCAATGGCGCCTCCCCTCCGGTCAGTCTGTCTGATGATGGTGGCGGAGAAGGAACATATTCTATCTTCTGAATTCCTTCTTCTGTCCGCGAGTAGCCAGGACGTTCCTCTCTCACTGCTCACGCCGGAGAGTCAAAGAGAGGTCAATGTCCTTGGTGACTCATTTACTCGTCACTCCTGAAGGGGTATGCTAGTGATAGGTGGGGTTCCTCCCGGTGGCGAACAGTACTATAGATCAAGAAGCTATGACTCACCCCTGTGTTGACCTAACCCCACGCCTCCATCATCCCTTACCACGCCCACGACCAAGCATCACCCACGCCTACCCGGCCCCACGCCAGCCTCATGGAACGCACTACGCTGAGGTCATGCTATGTACAGATCAGAACTGAATTTGAGTTATAGGCGATCTATCACTTGTAAGTCTACGGACATGGCGCACCCTTATTCAACTACTACAAACCTAACTCACGTCACCCCAATACCTACACTCTCTCTCTCTCTCTCTCTCTCTCTCTCTCTCTCTCTCTCTCTCTCTCTCTCTCTCTCTCTCTCTCCACACACACACTGACAGTATCACACCACTAGGGTTCAGTATCTCAGGGATTAGTCTACTGAAACACACTGTAAACAACACACTGTAAACAACACACCCTCACACACCCTCACACACCCTCACACACCCTCACACACCCTCCCATAAGTCCCTCAGAGTACCGGGACAAAGTTACTGCAGGGTCGATCTATCCGTCAGGAGGGAGTCACTAACACCGTGTTGTAGGAGGAGAGAGAGGGGTGTTGTGGAAGGGAGAGAGAAGGGTGTTGTAGGAGGAGAGAGAAGGGTGTTGTAGGAGGAGAGAGGAGTGTTGTAGGAGGAGAGAGGTGTTGGAGGGGTGTTGTGGTAGGAGGAAGGGTGTTGGAGAAATGATGTGGAAGGGAGGGGATGTTGGAGGGTGTTGTGGGAGGAAGAGGGGTGTTGGAGAAGGGCGGTAATGTTACCTAACCTAACAGACCCCCATAATAACCTGAGGACCTCCCTGACGTAATACATCCTAGGGGGTTCCTTATCCCAGGTCAACGAGGAAAGTGCATTAATACAGAGTGCAACTCCTGGCATTACAGCACTAGTGTCAGGGGATACAGCCCCTGTAACAAGACATTTCCATCATGTCAAGAGGGAGGGGTAGTGTAGGTAGTCCTCCATTACACAAACATCAACGGCACCTTCCATTACACACACACACAAACATACACACACACAAAACACACACACACACAAACACACACACACATACACACACACACACACAC